>JANRMT010062817.1:21372337-21406240 GCA_026402145.1 Polypterus bichir lapradei
AATATACCACATTTGTTGATCCCAGAACTCTTGGCCCATTGACTTCTTAATCCAGTCCACTTGAAGCAAAGGCTGTGGCATCCTGCTGTCAAAGTAGGTGAAGGGAATGTCATCCAGCATTGTGACATCAATGTGGTCAGGTAAGTGTGTATTCTCTGAAGATGTCACTCTGAAAAACCACAATGAATGGGTTCCTGGTGATGAAACAGATACAGCAAATAGCAATTTCAGTTAAACAAACAAATGAACTACCTCATTCAAAATATTTCACACAAGTTTATTTAGTGACTGAAATTCCTTCTGAAATTACATTTTGCCCATAGGTGCACCTTTCCCCATTCCTTCAGTAACAGTATTAAGAATCCCTGTGGTGAAAAGGCAGTTCTTCCCTTAGAAATGCATGTCTTTGTGACTAGCAGGCATAAAGGAGGAAGAATTGACAGTTTTGCAATAGCATGCATTTTTCTTTCATTCTAACAGGCCCTAACACACGCCTGAAGGGGAGCCTAAATACCGTTATTACACACATTTACATTTAATATTACGCTATTTGGCTGACACCTTCATCCAAGGCAATTTATTACATGTGAGATACGATTGGTTACATTTCTTTGTTTCTCCACTAGGTGCACCGGTAGAAGAAGTGACTTGTTCAGAGTCGCAGAGTGTCAGTAGTGGGATTTGTAGCTCACCCCTCCAGGGTTTGCAATCTAAAGCCTTAACCACAATGCTACACTACCCTAAAATACCGTACACATTCCACAAACGTCTACTTCTCCCATCTGACTATATGCAGCCAGAGGGACCAGATTTTAGGGGTAGGCAATGGCAGTCCCGGAGGCCCACAGTGGCTTCAAGTTTTCATTCAGCCCAATTGCTTAGTTAGAAACCAGTGATTGCCAATCTCCGACCTTATTTAATTACTGATAGGAGTTGAAAGCTTAGGAATAAAAAAACTGTTTTAAGATACTTGATTCATTTTCTCCCTTTGTGGATTTTCAGCTACAAATATGCAAACTGTACAACAGACCTTCACTTCCTTATATATACTACTAGGGGGCTCCACCCCCTGCTCGCTTTGCTCACCAACCCCTGTGTTTGGTTAGTCGGATATACAATTTTAAAAGCTTTTTTTTTTTTTTTTCTTTGGAATTGTTTCAGTTTCATTATTTGCACTTTTACAAACTTCATTAAAAACAATATTTGGAATTACCTTTTCTTCAGGATCGCATTGAATTTTGATTCCGTTTCTAGAGATACATTGTGACAATGCAATGTATAACTGCCCGTGAGTGAATATTGTTTCTTTTTCTCTAATAAATCTGACTTTTTCTGATGTTTGTCCTTCTGATTTAATTATCATAGCAAAAGCTGTTCTCACAGGAAACTGTAAACATTTTTAATACGAATGTCATATCAAGATCTCCTTTTGGTGTCTAATGTTCACAGAATATACTACATTACCTTTCTTTTCGCTTGTTTAAGTGTGCATCACTTCTCTGTGATCATAAATATACACCTGACCGAATTGTTTTCTTTGAAATTAAACTTGTCGTTGCTTTAACTGTTGCAGGACCACAGATTCTCATAGCGTATGGTCCATTATTTCTGTTTTTAGCGCTAATGTGATCTTTATCTTATTTTGATACTTTCAAATTTTTCTGCTTTTATATTCTGTAACTTGCTCTTTATGAATATCACGCCTATGGTTTTTTTTTTTTTGTCTTTTGAATTCCACTGTTTTCATTATCTCTAACCTGCTGTGCATGTGTTTTGCCCCCTCATTTTTGAACCTCTTTATGATGTTTTACTTTGTTTTCTGCTCTTTGCCTTTTATTTCTGACCTTGCTTTGTCCTGCTATTTTTTCAATTACACCTGGTCCTGATGATTGATTTCTTTTTGTTTGCGCTAATGCGATCTTTACTGTCTTTTTTGATACTGTAGTGACTGATGTAATAAAGTGTCACAAGTTTTACTTAAACAATCGCCGACTTCGTAACCCCAAACACAACTTTCTAGCACCCTCTCCAACCCCTCCTCCCCTGGGTCTCTCCCCCCTGCCTTACCGCATCAATCAATACCCCGCTATCAGTCTTCCGTGCTGTACTCTTCCCTCCCTCAATCGCACCTAACAGTCACATAAAACAAAAAAGGCTTCAACCTGGCTGGGACGCTACCAGTATTTTCGAATTTTACTGCTTTCATATTCTTTACCTTTCTCTGCATGTGTACGTGCCATCGTTTAATTGAGCCTTTCGAATTCCACTGATTTCATAATCTCATCTGCCTTTTTTCTTTCCAGTGCTTTTTGGGTATCTTTTCTCCGTGCTGCTGTTTCTTTTTTCCTTCTGCTGTTATGCACCTAAAATCTGGAATAGCCTGCCAATAGGAATTCGCCAGGCTGATACAGTAGAGCACTTTTTAAAAAAAAAAAAAAAAAAAAACAAACTGCTGAAAACTCATTACTTTAACATGGCCTTCTCATAACTTCACTGTAATTAAAATCCTGATACTCTGTAGATCCAACTCATTATAATTATTCATGGTGGCTCTAAAATCTGTACTAACCCCTACTCTCTCTCTTCTGTTTCCTTTTCCGGTGTCCTTTTGGTGGTGGCTTGTGCCACCACCATCTACTCCAAGCACCATGATATTCCAACAATGATGGATGGATTAAAAGCCAGAAGTCTGTATGACTATCAACATCAAATGACTCCATGAGAACCCTAACTACAAAGAGGACTATTTCATTTAAGTTAGGTAGAATGCCCAGAGGGGACTGGGCGGTCCCATGGACTGGAACCCCTGCAGATTTTATTTATTTATTTATTATTATTTTTTTTTTCTCCAGCCGTCTGGAGGTTTTTTGTTTTTTTTTTCCTGTCCACACTGGCCATCGGACCTTACTCCTTTTCTATGTTAACTAATGTTGTCTTATTTTAATTTCTTGTCTTTTTTATTTTTCTTTTCTTCATTATGTAAAGCACTTTGAGCTACTTTTTGTATGAAAATGTGCTATATAAATAAATGTTGTTGTTTTGCTTAGTCGTTGACGTTTCATTTAGAATGCATTGTTCTTATACGCTTAATATGTGCTGTGAGCACAGGATCTGTGGGCCGTGCCTTTACATGACTGAGTGTTTTGCTGGCCGTGCTCTTGTTTGATATCGGTTGTAAGTAGGGCGTGTCTTGCAAGAATCTCATGTTCCATGTCTCTGTGAGACAGTCCTGGGACAATCTCTTGGCACCAAGTCTCATGTTTATGGTCCCTGCAAGATGCTCCGTGGCTAGTCTCTTTTGTCTTGCGGGTCTTCAGTGTCTTCCGAGAAGATCACGTCTCGGTTGCCCTGCTTTTCCTTTCAAAGATTTTTTTTTTTATAATAGAGAGATGTGTGTATATACTATACTAGCCATCCCCGCAGCTTTGCCCACATATTAGTGAAACAGGACAGTGAGGTGGGCCCCACCCAGCTCTCTACACCCGACATCCCCTTGGCCCGCAGCCTCTGGCTCAGAATAGCATGAATATATCGCTCCTGCAAGTGAATTATGATTCTTGGCACAAAGTCGCAAAATCAACCAGAATGTTCAAGCAAATTATAGAAAAAAAGATTTAAATCCATTAAGTAGTTCTCTTGTTCCCTAACTAAGCAGACTTAAGGTTACACCCCAAGGCAGATGCGTGAGTGAGGAGGGCCCCGCTCCCTCCCCGCAGCCCGATGAGTCTCTCTTGGATCACGCTAATTGGTACCGCAAGCGAACTATGATACTTAGCACATGCTCCTAATTAGACAACGGATGGTGTCCTGGGGGATATCCTCCCAGATCTGGACCAGGGCATCACTGAGCTCCTGGACTGTCTGAAGTGCAACCTGGCGGCATTGGTTGGACCGAAACACAATGTCCCAGAGGTGCTCTATTGGATTGAGGTCAGGCGAGCAGAGCGCGGGGGCCAGTCAATGGTATCAATTCCTTCATCCTCCAGCAACTGCCTGCATACTCTCGCCACATGAGGCATTGTTGTGCACCAGCATAGGGTCTGACAATGGGTCCAAGGATTTCATCCCAATACCTAATGGCAGTCAAGGTGTCGTTGTCTAGCCTGTAGAGGTGTATATCTATCACGTATATTACATGTGAAAATCTTTTTTCAGATACGTGTTTTTGTTATGAAAAAATAACAAATACTGTACCACATTTATTTGGCAATTGTATAGGTCAAAGAAATGGAAAATATTTCCAGTGCAGCATATATCCTAAACATCGGTGTCGACATGTCTTAAAAATTTGAGGTGGGAGTTGAAATATAATAGGCTTCAACATTAATAATAATTCAACCTGCAGTGTTCAATAGCCTATAACTGATAGCACTTACTTCTTCAGTCTACAGGTGGGACGATGATGTTTAAAGATTCAGCAACAGAGGACTTCAGTAATGCTTTTATTTAAATGAAGAATTTTTTTTTTTACTTTCGATTTATATGAATAATTAGATCGATTTTAATTTTTATTTATAGTGTTCAATTTCTCATTTAATTCCAAAAATTAATCACTAAAATAAGCTTATAGGACCCGAATTGTCACGTGCACGAAGTACAGTGAAATTTCAATAGCAGCAATAATAACCATAACAGTCCTCCGACCGCATAGGAAACACGGACTCCGCAAAATACAATTAAATGATAAACACGATGACATTACTGTAACTTCAGCTTCTGAAGTATTGATGAATGAATTAATTCAAAGGTAATCGATAAGTGTCTTTTCTGCATATATTGAAATCACGGGTGTGTTTAAAGATTATTATATTTCGATTACGTCGAATTTTGTGATTACTCTAGTAACCTAGATTAAATGTATGTTAATGGCTTACCGAGCTGCTTTAGTAAGATTATGACCGTGTTGTCACCGCCTTGTCGGGCTTCCCGTCGGATCACGTGAACACACAGTATCTGTGCTAAAAGTTGCCAGTAGCAACCTACACACACAAACCTATCCGATATGCCCTGTTGAAATATAGGTTGGTCCAGATCTAATTATGCAATTTTCATTACGCTATAACTTAAGTTTATTACATTGAAAAACACCCGAAAAATCCCGGACCATTGAAGTGCGCGAACTGACGACATGAAGAATCGTCCTCACGCCGAACTGGAATCGTCCCCGCATAAATCAAAGTCATCCAGATGATCTGGATCTGCATAATTAGATCTGGACCACCCTGTACATTTTAACTCTGCGAGTTTTCTTTCCTAGTATCGTTGTAGGTGCCCCCCAACTTTAGGACAGGGGGGCATTGACCCAATGCCAGTACCATTCGCCAGACAACGCATATGGTACCACAGCATGTAGCGTATGCCCTGTAAACAGAGGGCATCAGCTGTGCGTGTAAAAGGTGGTGCCCAAACGAATATTTCTATATATCGGATCTACTTTGTAACTCATTTCTGAAGGGCAATATTCGGTGTAAATAAATATCAGCTCACTAACTACTGCAAGGATAGGCCGATAAACACTACTACTAACTTAACTACGGAGAAGTACCGATGCATCAGATAAAGATTATAGTACACAATGCGCCAAGTTATAAGCATTTTTAATATAATGATCACAATGCATACATTTTCACCTAAAAACACAAGCGATTCCATAAAACCAAGTGGTTAATCTGGTCATTTTTAATGCGTTGATTAAATTCTCGTAAAAGGAGGCATATGGAATAAAACCATGCTATCCGCATGCGCCTTAAAAATTCTTTCAGTATACGTTCGCTTTAAAATATCTTTGATTTTAGTCACTATACAATATTGATAGTACAGGAGTACAACTGTCCTGATTTTCCTGATTCCGATTAGTTTAATAAACGATCAGTATAATAACGCACGGCATGTTTATTTTATCCAAAATATGTTTAAACGGCTTAAGTCTCGATCACCTTCGAGATTGCAGCACTTACCCGAGTCTGTTGTCCGAGTCATAGCGAAAATCATTAGCATGATCATCTTATTCGTAGAATAACTTTTACATTTAAAGTGAAAATACTTGTAGTGAAAACTGTGTTTTTTCATTATAAATAGATAATACGTTTTAACGGAACAGGAAGTGGAAAACAACAGCTTGGTAATTTCTGAAGTGAAAGTGAAACAGTTGTAGCAAGTCAAGCTGATATACGATGCCATTTAAGGGTGATTTCGAAAGACAATTCGAAACTCTTACATGGTTTGTATATTATGAGGGTCTGAGGGGCCGAACAGACCATAAATCATATATTTTTCTGTGTCATGGCCTGTTTGGCCCCTCATAGTGTGTTTCAGTTTTTGGTGGGCAGTGGCTCAATAGAGGAGCACTTTACAGGACAGGCTTTGTTAAATTTAATTCTCCACGCAAATTAGGTCATGTCAGTCAGTCATTATCCAATCCGCTATCCTAACACAGGGTCACGGGAGTCTGCTGAAGCCAATCCCAGCTAACACAGGGCGCAAGGCAGGAACAAATCCGGGGCAGGGTGCCAGCCCACCGCAGGGCACACACTAGGATCGCCAATGCACCTAACCTGCATGTCTTTAAACTGTGGGAGGAAACCTGAGCACCCGAAGGAAACCCACGCAGACATGGGGAGAACATGCAAGTTCCACTTTTATTTCAGTGTTTTTAATTTCGTGAAATTGTAGGTGTAACTCCATAAACTTCACTGCATGTTTGTGATTGTTAATTATGTTAGAATACACATGTAAGCAAAATCAAAACTTAAGCAATTGTTTTAATTATGAATAGTTTTTAAATTCATGAACACAATAAAAATATAATTGGAATGTTTGTCACAAAGTACAGAATAATTAAAATATAAAAAATTACTTTTGGGTAAAAAAATAAAAAAACATAAAAGACGATTCACTTTGAAACAAAGCGAAAAGCAAACACTAAAACAATTCAAATGTTTAATATGAAATTTGTCCTGCACACTTATCTAAACACCTTTGTCCATTTCAGACTCCATTCACAGCTGAAAGGCGCCCTAAAAAGGGACTTTTAACAGACATCGGTTGTGACTGGCATCTTAAGTACATTCCAGCAATTAACAGCAGTTTATAAAACTTTATAATCAGAATATATTTAATGCGATATCCATGTGTACCGACCTGTCATAAACGTTTGGGGGGAGGAGGCAAACATTATAGGCTACAGCAGACAATAGACAATAATCCAACAATAAGGAACAAAATAATACAGTGCCCTGCATAATGTCTGGGAAGTTTTCCCTTAATTTCCTCCTCTGCTCCATCAGTTGAAAAGTACCAATCACACAATTCAGATATGATTTAAAGTGCACATTGCAGACTTTTATTTAAGGGGATTTGGAATCAGTCAAACCTTGTAGAAATGACAACACTTTTTCTACGTGGTCGTCCCATTTCAGGACACCAATGTGTGGCACACAGCAATGGCAGGTCTATTAAAGCCATCATATTAAAGACTTTGTCGCATATCCCTTGAGTTCAATGACTGCTTGAAGTCTGCGATTCACAGACATTACCAGGTGCTGAGGATCTTCTCTGCCAAAACTCTGACGCAGCCATCTTCAGTTCTTGCTTGTTTCTGCGGGCTTGTCCCCTTAAGTTTTCCCTTCAGCTCAACTGGATTTGGGCATTCAAGAATTCTCCATTTTTGCTTTTCGCCCTCCTAAGCTATTGAAAGCTTTAGATTTGTTGAAAATTTTGATCTCCTGTTTTGGCATGGATCTCAACGTTTTAGGGTCCCCTGAAACCGAAAATGTCAATATCTTGATGATGGATATGTGTCTGCGGTAGGCTGGCGCCCTGCCTGGGATTTGTTCCTGCCTTGTGCCCTGTGCTGGCTGGGATTGGCTCCAGCAGACCCCAGTAACCCTGTGTTAGGATATAGCAGGTTGGAAAATGACTGACTGATTGACTGGATATGTGTCTGTCTGTGTGTCACAGTTTCTTGAGGATGGTCTCGAGCTAAAACATGGACAGAAAAATATCAAGCTCGAAACTTAGGCTTGTTATGAGATGACGATGTGGTGGTTAGTTTTTGAGTCAAATCGTGCAAGAGAAAGAGGCGCTCTAGAGGAACCCTCAAATACTGTAATTCTGCAATTAATTATGAGTTCTTCTCGTTGCTATCATAATAACCTATTTTATGATCAGAAAGGTCAGCATCAGAGCAGTAAATAATTACTGAAATGTTAGAGAATAGTTTGGGTAACTTGGTTCCTATAGGATACAAAGCTGGCTGACACTCGCATCCAAACTTTTTAGCTTTGAACAGTTCCTGAGTTGCCTTAGTACAGTGTTTTTCCACCAGTGTGAGCTGTGTAAGCTACCCAGGTATACCGTCTGGTCAAGATTGCTGTATTGCAGACACAGCACACAGAGCACTTTAGATACGTCTCCTGATTGCTAGAGTCTTCTGCCTGGGTGTGGTCACCAGTGAGTGTCACAGGACTGGTGGATAATGGGCATACGAATTTCCTTTAAGACAGAGAAGTATGGGCAAAGGAATTAAGCAGCTGGGTGATGCCACCAAAGTGCTCACTAAGTGCTGTGTCTGCGAAAGCTGATCTTGGAGCTGTTTTAAAACTGGCTTCTCCGCTAGTCCCGCCACTTTGGACAGCTGAGCACATATATAATATATAATGTGTTTGTGGTTTGTAAAATAGTGCTGTGCCTTGGGATGTTTTTGGTTATAAAAGGTGTGCCACTCCAACAACAACATTTATTTATATAGCACATTTTCATACAAAAAATGTAGTTCAAAGTGCTGTACATAATGAAGAATAGAAGAATAAAAGACACAGTCAGAAAATAAAATAAGTCAACATTAATTAACATAGAATAAGAGTAAGGTCCGATGGCTAGGGTGGACAGAAAAAACAAAAAAAACTCCAGACTGCTGGAGAAAAAAAATTAAAATCTGCAGGTATTCCAGACCATGAGACCGCCCAGTCCCCTCTGGGCATTCTACCTAACTTAAATGAAACCGTCCTCTTTGTATTTAGGGTTCTCACGGAAGAACTTGATGATGATGATCACGTAGACTTCTGGCTTTTAGTCCATCAATGTTGGAGCATCATGATGCTTTGAGTAGATGGTGGTGGCACAGGCTGCCACCACAAAAAACACGGAAAAAGAAACAGAAGAGAGAGCAGGGGTCAGTACGGATTTTAGAGCCACCATGAATAGTTATTACGATGAATTCAACATACAGAGTATCGGGATTAAATTAAGGTGAAGTTATGAGAAGGCCATGTTAAAGTAATGTGTTTTCAGCAGTGTTTTAAAGTGCTCCACTGTATCAGCCTGGCGAATTCCTATTGGCAGGCTATTCCAGATTTTAGGTGCATAACAGCAGAAGGCCGCCTCACCACTTCTTTTAAGTTTAGCTTTTGGAATTCTAAGGAGACACTCATTTGAGGATCTAAGGTTACGATTTGGGATATAGGGTGTCGGACATTCCAATTATATAAGATGGAGCGAGATTATTTAAGGCTTTATAAACCATAATCAGAATTTTAAAGTCAATTCTGAAAGACACAGGTAGCCAGTGTAGTGACATCAAAACTGGAGAAATGTGTTGGGTTTTTCTTTTCCTAGTTAGGATTCTAGCAGCTGCATTCTGCACTCGTTGCAAACGATTTATGTCTTTTTTGGGTAGTCCTGAGAGGAGTGCGTTACAGTAATCTAGTCGACTGAAAACAAAAGCGTGAATTAATTTCTCAGCATCTTTCAATGATATAAGAGGTCTAACTTTTGCTATGTTTCTTAAGTGTAAAAATGCTGTCCTAGTGGTCTGATGAATATGCGATTAAAAATTCAGGTTACAGTCAACAGTTACCCCTAAATTTTTTACTTCTGTCTTAACTTTTAATCCTAATGCATCAAGTTTATTTCTGATAACCTCATTGAATCCATTATTGCCAATCACTAAAATTTCAGTTTTCTCTTTATTTAGCTTGAGAAAATTTACTATTCATCCATTCAGAAATACCAGTAAGACATTGTGTTAGTAAATTGAGAGAGTTGGGGTCATCAGGTGCTATTGATAAGTACAGCTGTGTGTCATCAGCATAGCTGTGGTAGCTCACGTTGTAACTTGAGATAATCTGACCTAACGGAAGCATATAAATTGAGATTGATCCAGAAAAAAGGCTGGGAATCACTGCCATAGCATAATGTTTGGGATCATTATCTTGCTATAAGATGAGCGTCCGTCTCTGTCCATTGAGTTTTTGGAGACATTTACTGGAACCTCAGCAGATGAGATAATAATAATAATTATTATTATTTAAATCTATATAGTGCTTTTCTCACTACTCAAAGTGCTTCAGTGAGTGGGGAGCCAATTCAACCACCACTAATGTGCAGCATCCACCTGATGATACGACGGCAGCCAATTTTGTACCAGTACATTCGCCACACATGAACTCTTAGGTGGTGAAGGGATGAAAGATTGTTAGCTAATTAGAGACAGAAGAAAATTAGGGGGCCAGAATGACTAGGCCATTGTGGGCAATGTAGCCTGGACATCAGGATACACCCTACTCTTTACGAAGGATGCTCAGGGACCTTTAATGACCACAGAGAGTCAGGACCTCAGTTTTATGTCTCAACTGAAAGACGCCACCATTTTTATAGCACAGTGTCCCCATCACAGCACTGGGGCATTGGCATCCACATTTAGACCTCCAGGTATTCTGCTCCCTGCTGGCCTCACTAACACCTCTTCCTGCAGCAACCCAAGCTTTTTCCTAGATGGCCTCTCATCCAAGTACTGGCTGGACCCAAACATGCTTATCTTGAGGTGGATGATATCTTATGAAGTGTACATCTCAGAATTTATTGCACCACTGCCATTATCAGTATCATCAGTGAAGATACTGTAAGTGTGCCAGGGTCTGTGGTAGCCATACCTGCTCAAGCCGTGACAGCTCCACCACCACATTTATCAGATGAGGTGGTGTGCTTTAGATCTTGGGGAGTTCCTTTTTGTCTCCACATTTTTGCTCTTGTCATAACTTTGACGCAGGTTCATCATTGTTTCGTCTGTCCACAAGACCTTTTCCCAGAATTTAGCAGGTTCTCTTAAGTTATTTTTCAGAAAATGTAGTCTGGCCATCCTGTTTTTGTGGTGGTTTGCATCTCGCACTGTGGTCACTATATTTCTGTCCATGAAGTCTTCTGCTGATTGTCGTCGTTGACACACACACACACATCGGCCCCCTGAAGACTGTTTCTGATCTGTAAGACAGGCGTTTGGGGCTTTTTCTTTACCATAGTGTGGATTCTTCTGTCATCAGCAGTGGAGGTCTTTCTTGGCCTACCAGTCCCTTTGTGATTACTGAGCTCACCAGTGTATTCTTTCTTCTCAATGATATACCAGACAGTTGATTTTAGGTAATCCTAAGGTTTTATTGATGTATCTAATGGTTTTATTCATGGTTTTTCAGCCGCATTGTGGCTTCTCTGATTTTCATCGGCACAGTTTTTGTCTACAGGTTGAGCAACGGCAACTACAGACTCCAGAGGGTCTGAAGAAAGCTGAGGTATCTTATGAAGCAGTGAAGCCCACCTGAGGAATCAAACACCTGTAACACCCATCCATCCATCCATCCATTATCCAACCTGCTATATCCTAACTACAGGGTCATGGGGGGTCTGCTGGAGCCAATCCCAGCCAACACATTGCGCAAGGCAGGAAACAAACCCCGGGCAGGGTGCCAGTCCACCGCAGGGCGCACACACACACACACACACTCCCACACACCAAGCACACACTAGGGACAATTTAGGATCGCCAATGCACCTAACCTAACCAGAGGGGACTGGGCGGTCTCATGGTCTGGAATCCCTACAGATTTTTTTTTTTTTCTCCAGCCGTCTGGAGTTTTTATTTTGGTTTTTCTGTGCCCCCTGGCCATTGGACCTTACTCTTATTCGATGTTAATTAATGCTGATTTATTTTGTTTTCATATTGTGTTTATTTTTTTTATTCTTTATTATGTAAAGCACTTTGAGCTACTGTTTGTATGAATATGTGCTATATAAATAAATGTTGTTGTTGTTGTTGTAACCTGCATGTCTTTGGACTGTGGGAGGAAACCGGAGTACCCGGAGGAAACCCATGCAGACACGGGGAGAACATGCAAACTTCACGCAGGGAGGACCCGGGAAGCAAACCCAGGTCGTCTTACTGCGAGGCAGCAGCGCTACCCACTGTGCCACTGTGCCGCCCACCATGCCGCCCACCTGTAACACCAATTGTCCCAAACATTATGGTGCCCTAAATGGGGTGACCGTGTAGAAAGTGTTGTCATTTCTACATGGTGTGAGGGAAACGTATGCAAATCCCCTTAAATGAAGGTCTGCAATGTGCACTTTCTTAATATCTGAACAGTTTGATTTGAATTTTTAGAGTGTAGAGCAGAGGGGGAAATCAAGGAAAAATGTTACTTTGTCCCAAACATTATGCAGGGCACTATATGTTTGCAAAAGATTATGGTTTAAGGCTGGCAGCATGGCATTTTGCAATTGTGTACTGTATCGCATTTCAGATTCTGCTCCGTTTCGGTTTTGTGCGTTTTTTGTGTCATAATTTTGGTCAACCACATGAGGGAACTCTTGTTCCAAAGCTGCTTTCGTGGTTGATCAGTTTGCCCTTTTGTTGTGAGTTTCAAGCAGAAGTCAGAATTGTTGAATAAAGAGAGACTAAAACGAAAGACTAAAGTAGAAAAGATGAAGTACACGTATTAGATAAATTGATTTATGATCAGATGAGGCACTTGAGATAATAAGCTTCCTTGATATGTGGCACAAAATATTTAAACGTGATGATGCAGTCAGTTCTGAATTGTGTTTAGATGAGAGAGGAACAGAAACAAAATTCTTTATAGGCGTAAGATCCAATATTGTGACATCTATTAAATTTAAGTCAAAAACAAATATGCTGAAGGCACATGTGGATTGGGAAATTGGATATTTAAGGGTAATAGTAGGTTATATATAAACTTTGGCAGCCTAATACTAATCCTAGTATTTGGAAAGCTGATTTGGAAAGCTGTTGTAAGAGAGAGTCTTAAAACAAAAATTAACAGGTGGTCATTGAGCATGCGCACTATGGAACCCATTTTATGTTTCTCTGAGATAACAGACTTCTTTCTACAGAATCTGAGCCTACTTTGTGTATTTTTAAAAGGATACGTTTTGTGCAATTTCTATTAAATTCCCAGTGTTTCCAAGACATAGTGGAAGAGGAAGCACCTGCTTTATATGTTTTATTGGAAAATCATGCCACATTGCTCTCAAGGAGTTTTATTTTATGGACACAGCCAACATCTTCTCTTTTATGCCAAAAAATGTCCAGGACTGTGATTCTATTGACTTTCAGTCCAACGTGCCCTTCACATTCCAGGTCAGTTATTGTTAAGGTATGAGAATAGAGAAGGATTGTTAAAGAGAACAAACACACTGAAAAAGATGGAGTATGAAAAGGATAGTCAAAAATAAATCTTTACTTATTAAAGACAAGAAAAACTGTTTAATACACTTACAAGAAATTTTGCCATAGTGCAAACCACTATTCAATAGAAGTAAGAAAATGCATTCTGTGAAAATACAGCACCTCTCTTTCTATTAAGTAAGCTGTGTTGCCTGCATGTCAGTGTGTTTTTGGTAAGCTGCCGAGGTGATGAAGACAAAAAGCATGTAGACCCCAAACCTCCACTCTTAACCTCAGAAGAATGCAAACAGATCGGTATAACAATATTAATTGTAGTAACCTCCGATGGAAGTGCTGTAAATAAACAAGTAGAATGGAAGGGCTTATTCACCTTTATGTCATGTTGATGAAGACCACCAAACACAGTCCTCATTTAAAAAATAAACACTGGATAATAATGTACCAACTTTATGATAATAATGAATAACTAAATCATAACGACTAACTCATATATATATATACTCTAAATGACCAACAAAGGTTCTTATTTAATACAACTAGGGGGCTCCGCCTCCTGCTCGCTTTGCTTGCCCACCCCCGGGTTTGGTTAACCGGATATACAATTTTAAGAGAGAGTTATTTTCATAGGAATTGTTACATATGCATTATTTTCACTTTTACTTTAAAACTTTAGTTAAAACAATATTTGGAATGAACTTCAAGATCGCATTGAATTTTGATTCCATGTTTGGACTTGCATCGTGACAACGCAATGTATAACTGCCTGTGAGTGAATATCGTTTCTTTCTCTCTAATAAATGACTTTTTTGAATGTTTGTCCATGGTCTGTCTGTCTTCGCTTAGTCTTTGACATGTCATCTAGAATGTATAAAATTATTGTCCTGATAAAATTTATAAGAGCTGAGAGTGCAGGAACTGTGCCTGACAAAAGCATTCACATGACTGAGGTTAGATGACCATGGTCTTGTTTGAAAATGGTTGTAAGTAGGGTGTGACTTGAAAGAATCTCATGTTAAAAGTGTCCGTCTCACGGGACTTCATACAGCGCCAGTGTTTTTGGAATCTTTTAATTCTCACTGGCAACACGAATTAGACGATCTACAAGTCTCCTTTTTGCTGTTCCGTTATTTCACAGAGTAATAACTTCCGTTTGTTTGTGTTAATGCGATTTTTCCTATTCTTTCTTTGAGACTTTTGAATTTTCGTACTTCCATTATTTGTAACCTGCTCTGCATGTGTACCGCACCAACATTTTTGAATTTTTTTATGACTTTCTACTTTGTCATCTACCGTTTTGTCCTTTATTTCCGGCCCTTGGCATGGACTCGTCTCGCGGGACGTATAAGTGTCTCTCAGAGAAAATCACGTCTCATCTCCTTCCAAGATTTTTTTTTTTTATAACAGAGAGATACATTTTGCAATATAAATGAGCCAATCATTCAACATCAAAAAACGAATAACCCATATATTCAAGAATTTTTTAATAATCTCCAACACCTTATTTGAATCTTTACTCAGTAAAAAAACTGGAGTCATGTAAAAGCTTTAGGTGATGTGGAAGATCGGGGGTCGAACAGCCCCCTAACCCGAACACAGACAGGCTCAGCGACACACAAGTCCCAAAAGCATATTTTTATTTTCTTTTTCTTTAGCACACAGTGCACCATTCACCAATTACTCAGTCCCTTTCTTTTCTCTCGTTCTCCTCTTGTTCCTCTTCTGCCTCCACTCCTCCTGGCAGCTTTGTCCTGCACCTCCCAATTCTAGCTCCCCGATTGGTGGTGAGGCAGCTCCTTTTATAGCACACCCGGATTGCTCCAGCTGTTTCTTGGCCGACTTCCGGCTGCACGTCTGGGTGGGGTGGAAGAGATTCCTCTGAGGATGCACCTACAGCACCCCCTGGTGGCACCCACAGAACCCAACAGGGCTGCTCCAAACTACAAGTCCCAGCAGACCCTGCAGGAATCCATGGTGCTGTAGCAACCCAGGGAGGCTGCCCTCTAGCATCCCAGGGCAGATAATCTCTCAAACATGGTCTCTCCCTTGGTCCTTCAACCCAGCTGGTGTCCCGGCTGGGTAATAGTCCTGGCCCTCCGTCACAGTGAACAGGATAAAATTGGTAGGGCTGGAAGTCAGTCTCTCATGATCTCTTTAAGAGAAGTTTAAATGTTGGGATTCCTGGCCTTGAATATAAAGTTTTGCCCTTTGTTACGTTCCTGAGGAATTATTACAATTCTGCATAATTCAATAATCACCTAATTATAGGTCGTCTGATGTGGAATACACTTGATGGTATCTTTCAATTAATGGAAAGAAATTTTATATGTCTGAATAATTATTTGCTGCACTGTATTTCCAAAGAGGCGTATATTATTTCCTTGGTTGTGTTCAAGAATACCCCCTAAATAAAGGTTAGTACGTCTGTTTCTGTCTTCTGACTCGATTTACAGTTGTGGAAAGTAAAGAAACACCTTGCTCCAATGTTTAGATTTTTTCTTCCCATTCCCTATAGATTTCAAAAGGTCACCAAGCTCGGAAACCGTGTTTTAGGTCCTTTTAAACCTCAGGAAGATTGTCATAGAATTTCTCAAAGTTAGAACCAAAAGGAGCTTTTTATTCACACAGTTTACTTCAGCTTTGCTCTTTTCACTTAGTCGCAAAAAGTGACCACATTGGAGATGCCAGCTTTCTCAGATTTGAAACCGAGAACTTTCTTCGTAAGGTTGGGCATCCCTCCATGGGATCTACATTGCAAAAAGGTTACAGAAGCTAGGTTATTGTATCGGTCACATTTGCACACTGCAGGATGTGGGAAAGTCACAAAGTACAAAAAGCAAACAACTTCAGGAGGTACCTTCTTATGGTGCCATCAGCTGCTGACTGTCTCTCCATTTTACATTTACTTTAGTAGTGTTATTGAACAGTAAAAACAATATGTCTTCCCATATTTTCCAGTAATTTCAATTCTAATTCCTCATTTCTGGCCAACTTTAATACACAGGTCTTCTTTTTTTTAAATATGGAAGTATCATTCTAACTATCCTTCTCCTCCCATCTATTTTAGTGTTGTTGGTCTGTTCAGTAATCCTTTTGTGTTTGCTATCCTTGACAATGACTGACTTGGTAGTTTCAGACCTGTGATGGGAGAGAACTTTGACTGAATGTCAAAAGGACCAGTGTCCTGGAATAATTGTGGTATATAAGAGTAGATTTCGGCCTCCATTATAAAACTTTGCATGGATTTGAGCATGAAAATATGCACAAAACACAGGAAAATGCATTATTACCCTTCAGTTTGCACTTTATAAATCACAATCACTTTTTAAGTGTGTGTACGTGAACGTGTCTTGAATGCCACTCTGAAACATCCATATATGGAGCATGCTAATCAACCTCCTACATATGCAATTATGAGGCTGCAGAACTTCATTGTCCGGCAGAGCAGCCTCCCACCTCACACACTGGGACCCTAACACCTGCATTTGAGAGTATCTGCCTGTGCTCAACAAATGAGAGTGCAAGATCCTAGGTGGCATTATAGCACCTCTATTCTGTATTCTGGGGGGTCTGGGAAAGGTGTAAGGTGCCTACATCTGAGAAGGCATGCACCCTCACCTGGCACATGTAATGACATGACTACATGAAGGGTATAGGCCAAATGAAACACTGTGTTCAACCAGTTACCTTACCCTCAAGCAGTTCACCATGTACAGTGCGGTCATGTCTGCCAGTAACTTTGCCTCAAAAATAAATGAATCATGGGTTGACCCAGGCCATGGAGAAATGACGTTTGTCATCCACTTCTTGGCATCACATATGGGAATTAGTACAGTGGATCGAGAGTGTTGTTTTTGTCATCAAGAACATGGGGACACAGTTGGAAACTTGTTGAGGGTGAATTTCGCACAAACATTAGGAATTTTTTCTTTACACAAAGAACGATAGACACTTGGAATAAGCGACCAAGTAGTGTGGTAGACAGTAAGAATTTAGGGACTTCTAAAACTTGACTCTGTTTTTTTTAGAAGAATTAAGTGGATAGGACTGGCGAGCTTTGTTGGGCTGAATGGCCTGTTCTTGTCTAAAGTGTTCTAATGGCTTGTGCATTAATAGAATATCACTGCTCACTGTTAACAAAAACAGCTTTATTCCCCCTAGGTGCCCCACTGAAATACAAATGTAGTAAAGTGCTCCGATTACCTTATGAGAACCAGACACTGCTGCAAATTGCCGTTTTATGTTGGCAAAAACATGTTTTGTTTTATGTATGTTCACTTACACCATGCAAAAACTGTATTTAGTGCCTCTCTGGTTGGTTAATTGCTTCCAGCACAGCTGGGATAATGGAGGGAAGCTTAGCTGAGATATTCTTAATCTGTCGGCCAGTTCCCTGAGAAGTGACAACAGGTAGCTGATATAAACTGGCAAAAATATAATAGTTCTTCAGTGCAATTTTGCAGCATTGGCCATTTTTAAATGGGAATAAAATACAGTCTGTACATCATATTGAACACTTTTGAGGTGTAATAGGTTTGTCAGATCAAACACATTATAATAATAGCTCGGTGATGTGAATTATTATGCCTGAGTCGTCATTTAGCTGGTTTGACCAAGTGTGCTGTCATTTCTAAATTTCTGTAAATATATGTATGTTCCTCCATCAAGTTTTCTTTTATAAATCCAAAAGTTCATGTGGGAAGTTGCATATGCACATTTCGGGCTTTTTTATGTGCATATGCACAGCTTTATAAAAGATGCCCCAGAAAGCTAACAATGAAAAGGTCCTGTGCCTACAGCTTTTATTCTGAGTCCCCTGGATCATGTGGGATTCCATTCCTGGTACAGACCTCTCTACATTCTGGTTCCTTTCTTGTCTGGCCTCTTTCCTCAGACCAATTTGCAAAGGGTGACCCTTGCAGGTGAACAAGACAAGCAAAATAGAACAACTTCAAAGATCTCTCAGATATACAAGCCCCTTTCTACCAATGTTACAGTCGAAAAAGTGAAAGAAAATAAGATTATATTAAGATATGGCATATATAATTCTAACAGGTCAAGTTGTACAAATAGTACATTGGATTTATTGATAATAAGGATTGTTTAGCCCATTTTGCCAAATAATATATGGCTAGGGATAAACGCATCAAGAAGCCCACTTTTCAAGAGTTCGGATGACTTCATGCTCTTTTGAAAGTGCAGAATGTGAAAAACTTCAAGTCTGATGTTGTCCCTTATTGAAAATACAGATGGCCTGAAAGAGACTGGACCATCAAGTGATCACCGATAACCATCTGCATAGGAGTGCTCCACAAAGAAGTAACGGTTCATAACCCAGTTGAGAGACCTCACTAAGGAATGAGATGCATCCTGTTCTGTGCTCTTTTGAAGAGGAAACGGACTCAGTTCCACTTTAGGTAGAGGGAGTGCGATATGAGGCACAAAGCCAGAGAGTAGATACTGGTGTGATAATGGAGGCAACGATACACCTGATTGAGAGAGAACAAAATGTAATTGTTAGCAACAACAAACTGGTTCACATCCATTACAGTGCACTACTTCTAGTAAGACTGCAGCGCTTACCACTGCGAGGCAGCTTAGGCCATGCATGGTGCCAGTATAGGGCTTGGGTACCCCTATGGCCACTCGCTTATCTCATTGGACCACTCTGTTTTGTAGCTTGGCTTTTAAATATTTTTCAATTTTATCTTTACAAATGATAATTAACATATACCATGCATATGTATTTTAATATACAACTTACCTGATTAAAATATAAATCATTTCTAAACCTGCTTAGCAAAATTGCAAGTGTTACATTATCACTATACTAAGTATGGAAAGGATATATATGAGAGAAAGGATGCACTGATTACAGCTCGTTTCCGCACCCACCACATGGCAAACCACCCGGACTGAGATCCAAGTGCATTTGTGCAACGGGTGACACCTCCGCACCATACTGAACAGTGTGAGGTTTTATTACAATGGCTGGAGTGCCAATCCTGTGACCAGCCCCCAAGTTTTCCCCTACAAATTGGATGCAAATTAATGTCATACCCTGGATGGACCAATGGTAGGTTAAGGGCTTTGCTCAGGGGTCCAACGGAGTACAGCCACTTCTGGTGTTTTATGGGATTCGAACCGGCAACCTTCCGATTACTGAAGCAGATCCCTAGCCTCAGAGCCACAACTCCGCTCGTATGAATATGTGTACAGTATATGGTTACCAATTTTATGGTGTATGTCTGTCTAACAAGGTTTAGAAAAGAAGAGTGATTTGTAATATTAACAATCGCAGCCATTCGAAGCATCTGACGTTAGCTGAAGGCTATCAACCACTAACCTACTTAATTTACTAGTTATATAGACTTGTTCTGTTGAAAGAAAATGTGAGTAGGGCAGGATCAGCATTACCAATAACGTAACAAATCAACCATCTAGGTTGTATTAGCAAAAGGACATGAACAGAACTGCAAAACTTTCTTGAGTCTCATGTTGGCAATGAAAATTTCAGTGATGGCCCAATGGCAAAAAAGAACCCCCTACTAGCTGTGCTAATGTTAGTGTTGGGTTTGCAGCAACACTATTACCAAGTGCTCTGGAACATATACAAGCACTCTGCCGATATATGTCGAAGGATTGGCTACAGTCAATTTCTGTTACTGCTGGTAAGGCGCACAGCTTTGCTGTTCATTAGTGCAATGATAATTGCTTCAATAAATGTACAATATTAATAAATTAATGAAAATGTGATTATCAAAATATGCTTATTTTGTGCAAAAACACATTGGTTTATTTTGTTGGTAAGCTGTTTGAGAACAGTTTCACTCATAGATTCTGTGGCAGAAAACATACACATTTGGCATGTTTATAACATACAGTGCCCTCAATAATTTTTGGGACAAAAACACAATTTGTTTGATTAATCCCTCTGCTCCACAGATTAAAATTACAGATCAGAAACAGTTTTCAGGGGGCTGATAAGAGGACTATCAGCAGAAGACTTCATGAACAGAAATATAGAGGCCACACTACAAGATGAAATCCACCAGTTAGCCACAAAAACAGGACGGCCAGATTACAGTTTGTGAAGAATAAATTAAAAGAGCCTGCAGCGTTCTGGGAAAAGGTCTTGTGGGCAGATGAAACCAAGATGTACCTGCATTAGAGTGATGGCAAGAGCAAAGTGTGGAGACCAAATGGAACTGCCCAAGATCCAAAGCAGGCCACCTTCTCTGTTAAACATGGTGGTGGAGGTGTTCTGGCTTGGGCATGAATGACTGCCACAGGTCCTGGCACACTTCTCTTTATTGATGATGGAACTGCTGACAGCAGCCACACAATGAAATCTGAGGTGTACAGAAATATCTGATCTGCTCAAGTTCAAGTAAATGCCTCCAAACTCATTGGATGGAACTTCATCCTACAAGATAATGATCTAAACGTACTGCTGAGGCAACACAGGAGTTTATCAAAGCTAAAAAATTTAAAATTCTTTAATGGCCAAGCAAGTCACTCGATTTAAATCCAGTTGAGCAGGCCTTCCATATGCTGAAGAGAAAATGTAAGGAAACAAGCACCCTAAGCAAGCAGGAGCTGAAGATGGCTGCATTAGAGGCTTGGCAGAGCATCACCAGAGAAGATCCTCGGCACCCGATGTCTGTGAATCACAGACTTCAAGCAATCATTGCATGCAAGGGATGTGCATCAACACACTAAATGTAACTGCTTTAACAGGCCTGCCATTGCTTTGTGCCAAACATTATGGTGCCATAAAATTGGAAAAAGTTGCCATTTCTACATGAGGTGACCAAAGTGTATGCAAATACCCTTAAATTAAAATCTGAAATGTGCACTTTAATTGTAATGTTTGAATTGTTTCATTTGTAATTTTAAACTGTTGAACAGAAGGGCAAATCATGGAAAAAAAAAAAAAAGGTCTTTGTCCCAAGAATTTTGGAGGACACTGTAAATCATGTAAAACTGACAAGGCAGATCATTTTCTTAATACAGAATGCTATAACCTTTTCCAAAAATGGTTTTCAGTCTGTTTGCCATTATAATTTTGAACTGTGGGAAAATTATGGGATAACCCTTATCTCGTATGTACGTGCAAATATCTCGTACGTACGAGATACTTTCATGTATGTATGAGATGTTTTCACTGCGGTTTAGAGCTTCCGCATGGTTAAATTAGGGTTACCAAAAATACATTCAAATTAGATGAGCAAAAAAAAAAAAACAACTTATGATTGGACTTCTAAAATGATATGTGTTCTAAAATGAAAGTATATTTAACAATAATAAATATAACATTTCCCTCACTTGTGAAATCCTGGCACCTCTACTGGCTTGGACCATGTTGTTAAGGAAAAATCCAGCATATCAGAGGGTTCGTTTTAAAAACTAATTTTGGTAACACTTTGGTTTAAACTAATAACAGTCTGTATGCTACAAAACAATGAAAGATGAGAGGGCTATATTTAAAGAGCTTTATTATTTTAAAACATACTAGGGAGCTCTGGCTCCTGCTTGCTTTGCTCGCCAAACCCCAGGGGCGGGCACTGGATGCCCATTATCTCACGGCTGAGCCACTTGAAGGGTGTCGAGGTGCTCCTTCGATAGAGAAAGTGATTGTATTTCAAGAGATGTTATATAGAAGAGTATGCGGGGTGCGGGAGGAAGACGGTTTGGTCCTTAGTTATTATACAGTAGATAGAAAATCAGTTACTTGAGTATTTCACTACAACTGTCTATTTAAATACCAATGAATAATAAAACATAGTAAAAAGAAAAAGTAGAAGTAAAATAGTAAAACGTAACAAAAATTTAATCAAAAGTAAGTAAAAAATGAAATTATATTAACACCTCGTCAAAAACATTATTAATTACTTTATCCTCTAACTTACATTTTACTGTATATATGTTGCTTTTTTGCATATCTCTTCACTCATTTGTTTCTTTTTTGCGTTTGTTGGAGGATTCTTTGTTTTTGATTTTTATTGTATGCAGCTCTTTTTTGTTTTCTTTTTTTCAATTATCATTATCAGCTCTTGCCTCTCTTTTTCTATTACAATCTAAAATTCGACGCTCTTGTATAGATAATTTGCTTTTCTGTCTTGACATTATAACTGTTTGACTTGAAGGGCGAGTTAGCAGCACTGAGAATGTCACAAAGTGGTATGGAGAGAGGATGTGCGCAGTAGGAGTAATGGTTGGGCAAGAGGCGTATAGGGGAGTGGGCAAGGCTGAATAACGCAGACACGACAGAAAACTTTTTTAATATAATAGACTTTTTATTGTTCACAGTGTATAGTTAAAAATGCTTATAGACTGTTAATAAGTGCTTTATTATGGATTCCTAAACTAAATTGTGACCTTAGTTTTTATAGCACCTCTTATTATATTACATGATTTGAACTCCTCATTTATCCACCAACATTTATGTATGTAATAATTTAGGGTGACAAGGAGCTGGAGCCAATCCTGTCATCATCAGGTGTAAGAGACTGGATTTATTTTCTGGGCAGGGACTATCAGTGTGGTGTTTACATGGTCTACTCATCTTCAAGTGTGCTACCATCTTGACACACATGTTCTGTTAATCATGTGTAGCTAGGCAGAGTGGTGGCTCTGAGGCTAGGGATCTGCACTGGCAATCGGAACGGTTCAAATCCCGTAAATGCCAAAAGGAACTCTGATCTGTTGGACCCTTGAGCAAGGCCCTTAACCTGCAATTGCTGAGCGCTTTGAGTAGTGAGAAAAGAGCTATATAAATGCAAATAATTACTATCTATCTGATGACTCTAAACTGGCCCAGTGTCGCTAGCAGAGTGAGTTAGGTTGGCACTCTGTCTCGGATAGGTATCTGCCTTGACGCTCTTGGACCCTATTTACAGAGTATGAAATGTGAAATCCATCACCACCAGACTAATTTATTATAACAAGATGTGGGTAGTTACATGGGAGACAGTATCACCTATAGGTCTGAATGGGGGTCTTTTATGCAATTTTGGGGGGTGTAAAAACCAGACAACATGTACTGATTTGGTGAATGCTACGTCTTCCAACTTGGATGCAATGGACTGGAGAAAGCACATGAACAGAACAGCAGACATGGAGCTCTGCTTATCACACACTACCATTCTTAGCCTTACGAAGTTTTTCATCTAAACGTTCCCCTAACATGGATAGGATAATAAACAGGATATATCATTTTCTGGTTGTGTATTAAGCCTAATTTTGCTGCCTTGCTGCCTTCCTACTCTCAAACACTTAATTTTAATCCCTAAAGAAAATATTTGCAATGTTGAGCTGTATAGCACATCACCTTTGACTTTCTGTTTCCTTGTGAAACTTCCAGTTTCTCCAAGTCGTAGGATTGGTCTAGGTCTGAAAAGATGGATAAAGAATATATTAGAGCTGAGTAATGTGGCAAAAGGTGATGTATTGCTAGCAGTACTCGGCCTACACACCCAGAATGTCCCATTACCCTGGTAGCAAATTTTATGGTTGCTTAGTGAACCAGAAAAAGGCAATTTCTTGTAATCATAACTGACCTGTGGATGTCTGGTAACACCAACACAGTGTCTCTTTGCTGACCTCGCTGAAGAGGTGCCAGAGGTCCTGCTGCCAGCTCTTTTTTCAATTGCATTTTACAGAAGAAGTTCACAGCATCTATTGGTCTGAAGGGTGCAGCATCTGGTGGCTCTGTTACAAACACCTTGATGTGTTCAAACTAGGGAAGATGGACAAATACACAGAGATACAGTTTTCAGTCATTACAAAATCATTACAAGAAGCATTGCTAGAACTAGATTGTACAACCACATACAGTCATATGAAAAAGTTTGGGAACCCCTATCAGCCTGCATAATAATTTACTCTGCTTTCAACAAAAAAAATAACACTGGTATGTCTTTCATTTCCTAGGAACATCGGAGTAGTGGGGTGTTTTCCGAACAAAGATTTTTAGTGAAGCAGTATTTAGTTGTATGAAATTAAATCAAATGTGAAAAACTGGCTATACCAAAATATGGGTCCCCTTCTAATTTTGCTGATTTGAATGCCTGTCACTGCTCAATACTGATTACTTGCAACACCAAATTGGTTGTATTAGCTCATTAAGCCTTGAACTTCATAGACAGGAGTGTCCAATCATGAGAAAAGGTATTTAAGGTGGTCAATTGCAAGTTGTGCTTCCCTTTGACTCTCCTCTAAAGAGTGACAGACAGCTTGGGATCCTCAAATCAACTCTCAAAAGATCTGAAAACAAAGATTGTTCAGTCTCATGGTATCAAGGAATGGAATCAGGAAATGGAAGGCCACAGGCACAGTTGCTGTTCAACCCAGCAGGTCTGGAAGGCCAAGAAAAATCCAGGAGCGGCATATGCGCAGGATTGTGAGAATGGTTACAGACAACCCACAGATCACCTCCAAAAACCTGCAAGAACATCTTGCTGCAGATGGTGTATCTCTACATCGTTCTACAATTCAGCGCAATTTGCACAAAGAACATCTATGGCAGGGTGATGAGAAAGAAGCCCTTTTTGCACTCACGCCACAAACAGAGTCAATTGTTGTATGCAGATGCTCATTTAGACAAGCCAGATTCATTTTGGAACAAAGTGCTTTGGACTGATGAGACAAAAATGGAGTTATTTGGTCATAACAAAAAGTGCTTTGCATGGCGGAAGAAAAACACCTGCTACCTACTGTCAAATTTGGTGGAGGTTCCATCATGCTGTGGGGCTGTGTGGCTAGTTCAGGGACTGGGGCCCTTGTTAAAGTTGAAGGTCGGATGAATTAAACCCAATATCAACAAATTCTTCAGGATAATGTTCAAGCATCAGTCACAAAGCTGAAGTTACGCAGGGGTTGGATGTTCCAACAAGACAATGACCCAAAACACAGTTTGAAATCTACAAAGGCATTAATGCAGAGGGAGAATTACAATGTTCTGAAATGGCCGTCACAGTCCCCTGACTTGTATATCGGCGAAAATCTATGGGATGATTTGAAGCAGGCTGTCCATGCTCAGCAGCCATCAAATTTATCTGAACTGGAGAGATTTTGTATGGAAGAATGGCCAAAAATACCTCCATCCAGAACCCATACACTCATCAAAGGCTATAGGAGGCGTCTAGAAGCTATTATATTCACAAAAGGAGGCTCAACTAAGTATTGATGTCATATCTCTGTTGGGGTGCCCACATTTATGCACCTGTCTAATTTTTTTATGATGCATATTGCATATTTTCCGTTAATCCAAAAAACTTAATGTCACTGCTGAAATACTACTGTTTCCATAAGGCATGTCAGATATTAAAATGAAGTTACTACTTTGAAAGCTCAGCCAGTGATAAACAAAAATCCAAAGAATTAAGGGTTTCCAAACTTTCATATGACTGTAACTCCTGTTCTTAGGTCTTTGCACTGGCTTCCAGTTAAGTTTAAGGCTAATTTCAAAATTGTCCTTCTTACTCAGAAGCTTTAAATGGCTTAGGACCCTAATTGCCTCACTGAAATGATCATTACATACAACCCAGAGCATGCATTAATACCTCTAGATGTGTGCTAAATATTTTAAAGGTTAAGAAAATATCTTTGTGGGGTTGAGGTTTTAGCTACAGGGTGCTAAAATGTTGGGAACATGAAAAATTTGCCAACCAAGAAGAAACCATGAAGTCCACCAGACTCTTTTGTTTGGCCAATAGCTAAACTGTCCCAACATCTCCTCCAGATACTTCATAAATGTTTATAAGGTTTCTGCTTCCAGTTGGTGGCCAGCTGGCCTGGGCCTCTGGCACTATGATTGTGTCTGACTTTGTCTGTTATAACTGACCATGGAGCACCAGAGGTTTTTTGTACAAGGATGCTTCTGCTTGGACTTTTTGTTTTCCAGCAAGGGGTCCATCAAGCAGTACATTATTGGCTTTCACAGAACGGAGTGAGCACAACTATGTTGGTAATTCATCATGTAGCAGTCACTAAATTTGACAGGTCCAGTGATTTTCAGTCATCTAAACTGACATATTACAGCGACAAAATCAACCACCTCATACCCCATGAATAGAGGAAGTGTAATGTGACATTGGCTTAAAACTTCTTATATATCGCCACTTCACCTCTGAGCCTTTGAAGAAGAGCGCTTCACAAAAATGAGGTGAATTTAGGCAAAAATACAGTATTTCAGTCTATTTTTTCAATAGTTTCAGGAATTAACTTATTTGTGTACTTTGTAATACTCAATGCATTGAGCTAGTATACTTTGTGAATTTCCCCTTGGGATTAATAAAGTATCTACAGTACAGGCCAAAAGTTTGGACACACCTCATTCAATGTGTTTTCTTTATTTTCATGACCATTCACAGCACTCCATCACCCTCCTTCTTGGTCAAATAGCCCTTACACAGCCTGGAGGTGTGTTTGGGGTCATTGGACGATCATTTATTTTTCAACAGGACAACTAACCTGACTTCTGCACAACACAACTGCTGGTCCCAACCCCATTGATAAAGCAAGAAATTCCACTAAATAACCCTGATAAGGCACACCTGTGAAGTGAAAACCATTTCAGGTGACTACCTGTTGAAGCTCATCGAGAGAATGCCAAGAGTGTGCAAAGCAGTAATCAGAGCAAAGGGGGGCTATTTTGAAGAAACTAGAATATAAAACATGTTTTCAGTTATTTCACCTTTTTTTGTTAAGTACATAACTCCACATGTGTTCATTCATAGTTTTGATGCCTTCAGTCATGAAAATAAAGAAAACACATTGAATGAGGAGGTGTGTCCAAACTTTTGGCCTGTACTGTATCTATCTATCTATCTATCTATCTATCTATCTATCTATCTATCTATCTATCTAGTTAGTATGACTGTCTGGTTCAGGGTTCTGACAGATTGTGCCTGTGCCAATGGCACAAGGCTTGAGGCAGGAACCAATCCTGGATAGACTGCTATTCTACTGTAGGACACAATCACACAGGCACCAACACTCGCTCATGTTGAACCAATTTAGAGTTCCTAATCAATATAACCTGCATGTCTTTGGGATGAAAAACCAGAGTATACTGAAAAAGCTCAACAGCAGCTCAATATCATGCTGGTTTAATTGGTTAGCTTTTGCGTTTGGAAGGTTAGGGTTCAATTCTAGCATAAGGTGACTGTTTTTCCTGACAGGCAGTGTGGTGTAGTACTTAAAGCCTTGTACCTCAAATCCTGAGGTTGTGGGTTCAAATCTCATCACTGACACTGTATGACTACGAAGACATTAAGTCACCTGTCCATGCTTCAATTGGAAAAAACAAAAGAAATGTAACCAAATGTATCTCAACTGTTGTAAGTTACCATGAATTAGCCAAATAAAAAATCTAATAAAAAAGCAGCCAGAGGTTGGGAGAAAAGGAGAGTTAGACTCAGACTCAGTATTTGAAGTGATGCATCAGTGGTATTCCCTGTCCCAGCAGGCAGCCCTATATACTGTTTATCACTCAGGGAGCTTCCATAATCCAACATGCCTGGTGTCCACACCTGTCTTGCCCCTCCTAAACTCAGCAGGACCCAGTCTTCTTTCACAGCCAATCCAAACTCTCTGGGGAATGAACATCTCCCTCATTCTTACTTTGAACTTCTGAGACCACATCTCCAGCCACTCTTCAATGATATTGCGGAGCTCAGCCTTACTGGGGGCTCTTTCCTCTATCCATAAATTCCATGAGTCTAGCTCTTCACACAGGTAGTTGTTGGGATCTTCAAGCCCCAGCTTTTTGAGCCAAATCAGAATTCTCTTTCTACATCATAAGAGGGAGATGAGAGATAGGTTATCTTATATATCATGGATATCTCAACACACATTTTAAAGGACATTTAGGTGAGGACCAATTTTCTTTCCTCTGTTTTTGCCCAACACCCTGCTGTCCATTAAAACTTGACAATTCAGTAATATGCGGACACCCACCTGAAATCCAAATCTGCCTCAATCAGCTGGACCAGCAGTTCAATGAGGACCTCCCTGCTGCTGGGATACAAAAATGTAAGAACCGATAGAGCAGTGCCAATGAACTGCCTTTGGTCTGCTTTCTGCAAGATGGAAAACACACAGTTACATTCATAAGAAAATGTTTAAATTGAAACAGGGTAGCACTGACCCGGGTGTTTGAGTGCCATGTTGGTCACTCTCTGTATGGGCTACTACAAGTGTTTCCTCTGTGGATATGTAACAGGTGTCTAAAATGCTAAGTTTACTTATTTGCATCTTCACCAAATCCTCATAATATTCATTATGCTGTATGTTTTCTGGGGGTGGCATGGTGGTGCAGTGGTAGCGCTGCTGCCTCAAAGTTAGGAGACCTCGGTTTGCTTCCTGGGTCCTTCCTGTGTGGAGTTTGCATGTTCTCCCCGTGTCAGCATGGGCTTCCTCCCACAGTCCAAAGACATGCAGGTTAGGTGCAATGGCGATCCTAAATTGTCCCTAGTGTGTGCTTGGTGTGTGGTGTAGGTGTGTGTATGCCCTGTGGTGGGCTGGTGCCCTGCCCAGGGTTTGTTTCTTGCCTTGCGCCCTGTGTTGGCTAGGATTGGCTCCAGCAGACCCCCGTGATCCTGCAGTTAGGATATAGTGGGTTGGATAATTGATGGATGGATGTTTTCCTGTTTTATTTTCCCAATCGGTTTACTGTGTTATATTAGATCATCAGTGTGAACCTCTCCCAGTTTTCATTGTGTTAACTGTGAGAGGAGGAAGCAGAACTTGAACACTCAAATGTTTTCTATCTCAACCTTTCAGCTTGTTAATAATAAACTTTAACAGAGTTCAGTGTAGTTGCATTACTCCTTCATGGCAGTTTGTACAATGCGGCACATTGTGAATCACATCTTAGAAGCTTCGGAGGGTAACCGGATTCAAGACCAGAGGGCAGCAGTACAGTGCGTTCGGTGAACACTGGTTACAGATACAGGGTTTTTCTCTGGCTACATGGGGATTATTTCCCTATATGAAAGATACAGGGCCTATAAAACAGTATTCACCATCTTGAATGTGTTCACATTTTATTGTTCTAAAACACTGGATTAATTTTTTTTTCTTTTTTCACAATGATCAACAGAAAAAGACTTTTTAATATCAAAGTGAAAACAGATCTCTACAATGTGATCTAAATGAATTAAAATTAAAAAACACAAAATAATTGCTCCCGATGCACCTAAATCACAGGCCTGGAGGGCCGCAGTGGCTGCAGGTTTTCATTCTAACCCTTTTTTTAATCAGTGACCAGTTTACACTGCTAATTAATTAACTTCTTTTCCCTTCATTTTAATAGCCTTGTTTTTAAGGATTTAGTCCTCTGAATTTATTCTTTATTTCGTTAAATGACAGCCAAACAGAAATGAGCTTTGGAGTGAGCCAACAAATGACAAGCTGAGTCTGGCCTCAAACTCCATTTCATTTCAACAGATGACCAGCTAAATTGGGATTTCAAACTCAACCAATTTCACTCCAACCAATCTCTTAATTAGAAGTCGTTTCTTGCTGATAATTAAACTCGTTGTTTAATTCCATGGCTTGTTGCTGCTCTCTTTCTGTCACAGCAGACATTTCCAAAACTGTTGATTATCTGTTTTTTCTAAGAACGCCATCAAGATGTTTTGGTGACCCGAGAGATCAGCCTTACTGAGACCTTCACCTTTCTTTATTTTCAGATATTGTTGTGATGGGCACAAGTGAGCTGGTCATGTGGAAGCTTCTTTTCTGTCTAGTTGTGGTTTGGCTGCTAATTAAGGAAAAAGAAACAACTAAGGGGTCTGAGTCAAGTTAATTAAAACTAAGGCAAAATAAATTAAGCAGCAGCAAAAACTGGTCACTAATTAAGAAGATGGTTAGAATGAAAACCTGCAGCCACTGCGGCCCTCCAGGACCGGTGTTTGACACCCCTGACCTACATCATCACTGGAGTTTGGTTTTAGAAGTCACGGTTCAAGGTGATTGAAAAGCTCAACACAGGTGATAGGGACTAGAAAATATCCAAGCCACTGAATACTCCTTGGAGTCCAATTAATGACTTAATTAATAATTAGTAATTAATAAAAATTAATAATAATAATTAATAGAAAGACTATGGCACAGAAGTATACCTGCCTAAAGCAGACCGTTCACAAAAACTGAGTGATCATGCAAGAAGATGACGAGTAATGGAGGCCACTATGACACCTATGACAACTCTGAAAGAGTTACAAGCTACAGTGAATTAGATTGGAGTGGTGGTGCAGATAACAACTGGGTGCTTCAACAGTAGCATCTTTAGAGAAAGTCACCACGCACAGGTAGTTTGCTAAAAGGTACATGGGAGTCAGACCAATATTCTGATGAGATCAAAGTTGAGTTTTTTTGACCATCACAATAACTGAAGTGTTTGATGTAAGACAAATCCCTTATATCATCAAAAACACACACTGTGAAGCATGCTGTGAAGATGCTTCTCTGCAGCAGGCCTGGAAGGCTTGTGAAGGTAACATGAATGCAGCAAAATACGGGGAAGACCTGGAGGAAAAGCCGTTTCCGGATTCAAGAATCCTGCACCGTGAGAGAAGACCAGCAAGACAAGGAGCCCAAATGTAAAGCCAACACAACACAGGAATTGAAAGAAAACAACAATGTTAATGTCCTCGAGTGGCCAAGTTAGAGCCCAAATCTCAAGGCTGTTCAATCTCCATGCAACCTAACAGAGCTGGAGCAGTAAAGCAAAGAAGAATGAAGAAAAATGGCAGAGTCCAGGAATGCAAAGCTGACAGAAAGAGAGACCTGTTCACATGGAATCAAGGCTGTCATTTGCTAAATACTGACCTAAAGAGGTGAGGAGGAGGAGGAGGTTGGGAGCATCTGCTGATACAACACGTTGTTGCACCCACCACATGACGAACAACCCAGATTGGGGTGAATACTTATGCAATTAATTATTTTATGTTTTATAATCATAATCAATTCAGGCCACTTTGCAGAGATCTGCTTTCATTTTGACATTAAAGAGTCCTTATCTGTTAAATGTCAAAAAAAGCCAAATTAAATCCACTGGGATTCAATGTTGAACACTTCCAAGGGGTGAATACTTTGTATAGGCACTGTACATTAACTGGGTTATTTCAGCATTGTAAACTGGTGCAGAGTGGGTACATGCATGTACCCAGGAATGTGACTCGTGGCAGACTGGCGCCTCATCAATTACTGATTTTGGTCCTGCTCCCAATACCTTCAAGTTGGACTGCATCTCACCGCAACCCTATAATGGATAAAGGCGTTTCTGAATCTACTGCATTTACTGCCTGAATAGAACATATCACAAAAAAAGTTTTTCTTCTGACCAGCTGTTTTCTAAATACTTGCTTTAACATTACAAGTACACATTTCTTAACGTTAAAAATGAAAGCACATCACACCAAACAATTGTTTAAAAGTCCATCCTCAAATCAGTGGTATCATCAACACATCTAATGATGTAGGTGAAGCTGTGTTTGGCAATGGACTCGCAGGTGAACAAGTAGTACAATAGGGGGCTCAGTGCACTACCCTGTGGAGTGCTTATGTTAAGGGAGCGATGCTGCATAAGCTGGGGTCTGCTACTTAGGAAGTCCAAATGCTACAACAGTGTTAAATGTTGAGCTGTAGTCTATTAACCATACTCTAGAACGGGGGTGTCATCCTCCGGGCCTGGAGGTCCACAGTGGCTGCAGGTTTTCATTCTGACCCTTTTCCTAATCAATGACCAGTTTCATTGCTAATTAACTTCCATCCATCCATTATCCAACCCGTTATATCCTAACTTCTTTTCCCTTCATTTTATTAGCCCTGATTTGAAGGATTCAGTCCCCTGAATTTGTTCATTTCTTCATTAAATGGCAGCCGAAATGAAATGAAATGTGAAACGAGCTAACACATGACCAGCTAAACCAATTTCATTCCAACCAGTCTCTTAATGAGAAGCCAATTCTTGCTGTTAATTAAACCTGCTATGTAATTCCATGGCTTGTTGCTGCTCTCATTCTGCCACAGCAGATATTTCCAAAAGTGTTGATTTTTCTGTTTTTTCTAAGAACATCATCAAGATATTTTGGTGACCTGAGAGATCAACCTCACTGAGACCTTCACCTTTCTTTATTTTTAGATATTATGTGATGGGCACAGGTGAGCTGGTCACGTGGCAGCTTGTTTTGTGTCTCATTATTGTTTGGCTGCTAATTAAGGAAAAAGAAACAACTAAGGGACCTGAGTCAAGTTAAATAAAATGACAGGAAAAGAAGTTAATTAGCAGCAAAAACAGGTCACTAATGAAGAAGATGGTTAGAATGAAAACCTACAGCCACTGCAGTCCTCCAGGACTGGAGTTCGAATTCCGTGCTCTAGAATATCGGTTTTTATTATGCCAGGGTAGTATGAAGTGCAAGTCATATGGCACCCTCTGTGAACTGTTTGTGATGTGCAAACTGGAATTATCTGGAATATACTCTGTTTAACATGACTCTTAAGACATTCCATTACAATTGAAGTGAGTAAACTTTAACCAAATCTTGTTGACATGTGTACTGATTAAAACAATTAGTAAAGTAAGTTCCATTTATAAATATACAGACATTTTATTTATACCATAAGTGAAGGAGGCTCTGGATAGTTGAGGACAGACAGTAGTTTTTCATGCATTTCTTCCAAGTTCTCCAGACAGTCCTGCTGGTGCAAAATGACCAGAGCACCCAGGATGTCAGTCTTTATCTGGTACTTCTCGGTCTTCAGTTTCTGCAGCAGTAAGCTCGTGAAGAACCTGGCACTGAGTGGCTGTAAGAAGACAGAAATTACAAATAATTATATTACCCAAACCAATGATGACAACTGATGACCAATGGTGTGTCTTTGTATGGAAAATATGCAGCATGTGACATCATACTCCTCCATGGTGATGTGAACGAGAGGCATAGAAAGAACCGATTTTGCCAGTGTGTGATGGATTAAATGCATTGTGTAGCTACAGAAGAGAACACAAGGACTTGGAAGTGAGCCCAGAGAGGAGGGGAGGGTGGGAGCGTGCACTGATACGGTGCGATGCTGCACCCACCACATAATGAACTACCTCAGGATCCCAAATTAGGACCCACGTGCAAGAGCAAGATTACTTGTTTTCTACCCCAAAATAAACTTTAAAACTGTCTAGTGTTTTTATCATTTTACAATTGCAAAATCGCCTGCAAAAAGAATTTTAGTGTCAGTTACGTTTCTTTTCATCACTCCTGATTGATTTGAGATATTATTTCTAACTAAAAGACTATAAAATAATATATTACAGTGGTTTGAAAAGCTATTTGCCCCCTTCCTGATTTCTTATTCTTTTGCATGTTTGTTACACAAAATGTTTCTGATCATCAAACACATGTAACCATTAGTCAAAT
>JANRMT010062817.1:21406640-21420383 GCA_026402145.1 Polypterus bichir lapradei
TTCTCTGTGTCAGGCAGCTCCTATTTAAGTGATTTCTTGATTGAAACTGGTGTGGCAGTAATCAGGCCTGGGGGTGGCTACGGAAATTGAACTCGGGTGTGATACACCACAGTTAGGTTATTTTTTAACAAGGGGGCAATTACTTTTTCACACAGGGCCATGTAGGTTTGGATTTTTTTCTCCCTAAGTAATAAAAACCATCATTTAAAAACTGCATTTTGTGTTTACTTGTGTTATATTTGACTAATGGTTAAATGTGTTTGATGATCAGAAACATTTTGTGTGACAAATATGCAAAAGAATAAGAAATCAGGAAGGGGGCAAATAGTTTTTCACACCACTGTATATAGTATTCATACAGTATATACCTTGGAAGGCCTAAGAGAAGGTTTATGGATGTGGTGAGAGAGGACATGCAGGTGATGGGTGTGACAGAACAAGATGCAGAGGAGATAAAGAGATGGAAGAAGATGATTTGCTGTGGCGACCCCTAACGGGAGCAGCCGAAAGAAGAAGAAGCAGCCAGTATATACATTTAGCAGACTTTAGCCAATGACCCAGTGAAACACTTTGGTTCATCTTACCTTAAAGATTGATTCTGGGAATACTCTTTTAAACCAGTCTTGCTCTGTGAACTGTGAGATGAAGCTGGGCAGAGGGACTGGAGATGGGCTGCTGGGGGGTTCAGCTGGTGGAGGTGGAGGTGGTGATGGCTGTGGAAGGAGGATGTGCTTCATAACTGGAGAGAGTTGCTTGACCTTTGGCTGTAAAAAAAGAAAAATAAAGATGTGTAAGTAAAAATAAATTTTAAAGTAAGAAAAAACAAATTAGCGACAGCTTTACATTGAAAGGATTGATTGACTGTGTACACGCTCTAGGCAGTGTTTTGTTTTTAGCTTCTATGTTCAATTAAGGCATTTGCAAGCAGCATTATAATCATGATTTTTTTTTTTATATTCAACCAAATAAAATGACAAGGAAAGACCTTCTCTGTTTGTGCCCTGGGGATCGGCTCTGGTTCATCTTTGGGCTCCACATGTGGTTGAGCTGCAGGCTCTGGCTCACACTTCAGCTCCGGTTCTGGTTCTGGCTCATTCTTAATCTCTGGCTCAGGAGACAGCTTTGGACTTTCTCTAACTGGCACCTGATCGATCATTGCCATCAGAGCAGCAAAACTGGATTCTTCCTCGTCGTCCTCCTCCTCCTCCTCCTGCTCTTCTTCCAACTTTGCTTCCTGAAATAAGAATTGGAACAAATCAATAGGTGACACTTCAGTTAGCAGGAGTTTTGTAACTGCTCTTGCTATCTTTTGCTGCTCTCACCTCAAGAAATTTGAGCTTCATTTTATAGCTGTTAGCTCGAGCTGGATCCTTTCTTGGTGATGCTTCCTCATCTTCTGTCTTTTGGAATGCTTCTGGTGGCCACAATTGACTCAGCAATACTGAATTGGGGAAAGTACCTTCCTGGAGAACTGGGGACACCCCATGTGATGGCAGCTAGAAGAAACATTAAACAAATCGGCAATCTAAAATCATCATTAATAAAGTATCTATCTATCTATCTATCTATCTATCTATCTATCTATCTATCTATCCTGCCATCCTGACAACCACCTGAACTGGTTAGATCCTTTACCTCAGCAGCTATTAACTACTCTTTTGTAACTGAGTGATTAAATACATAACTTTGGAACTATAGGCTGCAATCTCACTCAATTACAACGGACTGTGATAAACTTTAAAGAAATATTGATGGCAATTTAACTAACTGCATCAGCATTCTTTCTTGTGACTAATAAAATGCATTTGTGCATTCGTTCTTTCTTGTTTAACTACATCTGCACAATTTATGGCACTCTTAGTTTAAAATGGTCACACAATTTACAACTTAACAGTAAAAGAACTGAAGACACAGGGAATTGTACAGATAACATAAGAGGATCAAAACATTTAGGCAGAGCCATCCATCACTAAGACAGCTAGTCAAACATATTGCATGCTTGTTATAGCACGAGGCCCAGAACCCCAAGTGAACATATGACATGAATATGGCCTGTCTGAGAGGCCAGAGAGTGATGTCAAACACAGAAATATGTCAGAGAAAGAGACACCATTTCATCTTGGTGTTGAACACAACTTGTGCATCAGCCAGACCTCTAAATCTAAAAGCTACTTCTATAAGCAATCTAAGACTAGATACAGCCAGATCTTGGTATTTGGGGGGGGGGTATTGTGTGTTCTGCTCCTACTCTGTTCTATGCTTGTATGGACTGGGTGTTGGGCAAGGTCGTGGGGTCCAGCGGCTGTGGGACATCTGTTGGTGAAGAAAGATTCACGGATCTTGACTTTGCTGACGATGCTGTGATCTTCGCGGAGTCAATGGAGGCTCTGATTGGGGCTCTTGAGAGACTGAGCAAGGAGTCTGAGTGTCTGGGCTTGTGAGTATCCTGGATAAAAACCAAAGAGCCAGGCCTTTAATGACCTCTTGGGCACAGCCATCAGCAGTGCGTCTATTAGCGGAGAGAGTGTTGACCTCGTCGAGAGGTTTACTTACCTTGGCAGTGACATTCATGTTTCTGGTGACTCTTCCTATGAAGTCAGTAGACGAACTGGGAGAGCATGGGGGGTCATGATGTCGCTGGAAAGGGGTGTGTGGCACTCCCGATGTCTCTGCAAAAGGACGAAGGTCCAAGTCTTTAGAGTCCTGGTGCTTTCTGTCTTGCTATATGGTTGTGAGACATGGACGCTATCCAGTGACCTGAGACGAAGACTGGACTCCTTTGATACTGTGTCTCTCCAGAAGATCCTTGGGTACCACTGGTTTGACTTTGTGTCGAATGAGCAGTTGCTCATGGAGTCCCGAATGAGGCACATTACCTGCATTGTGAGGGAGTGTTAGTTACAGCACTACGGCCATGTGGTGCGTTTCCCCGAGGGTGATCCGGCTCGTAAGATCCTCATTGTTGGGGACCTGAGTGGCTGGACCAGGCCAAGGGGTTGCCCACGTAATACCTGGCTGCAGCAGATAGAGGTTCATTTCTGGACTGGACCGCGTGTCTGCCTCGGGGGTTGCCAACCGGGATCCTGAGTTGTTTCGTCGTGTAGTGGGTGCGGCAACATGCTGTACCAGTGCATGCTCCCCAACTTGACTTGACTTGACTTTGCTATCCAAAAGAAGATTAATGTTCTGGAATGGCCCAGACCTGAATCCAATTGAAAATCTTTACATTAAACAGTAGTGGGCTATGCACAAGAGATGCTCTCTCAGTTTGACAGATTTGACAAATTGACACCTAAGCAACCAAGGTTTCTCTTTGTTTTTGATTTTGATGAAATGTTTTTTTTTCCCTAAATGTTCACAAGTCTTGTTCACGAGTGAGGGAAGAATGGAGCGTGAGATCGACAGGTGGATTGGTGCGGCATCCGCAGTATCTGCAGCATCGCGAATACCAGTGGCTGAAATGAGTTTCCTCCGCAGGGTGTCTGGGCTCTCCCTTAAAGACAGGGTGAGAAGCTCAGTCATCCGGGAGGGGCTCAGAGTAGAGCCGCTGCTCCTCCGCATCGAGAGGAGTCAGATAAGGTGGCTCAGGCATCTGATCAGAATGCCTCCTGGGCGCCTCCCTGGTGAGGTGTTCCGGGCACGTCTAGCCGGGAGGAGGCCCCGGGGAAGACCCAGGACACACTGGAGGGACTATGTCTCCCGGTTGGTCTGGGAACGCCTCAGGATTCCCCTGGAAGAGCTGGAAGAAGTGGCCGGGGAGAGGGAAGTCTGGGCATCTCTGCTCAAGCTGCTCCCCCCGCGACTCAATCTCGGCTAAGCGGAAGAGGATGGATGGATGGATGGATATTTTTATTTGTTTTCACCTTCTTTGTATAGGATGACATTTCACTAAAGAGGTGGAAATACACTGACATAATTTATCTTCTTTTTGCTTTTGTAAATTAATAAAAACATTCAATTTTAACAGGCTTCATATATCTACTGCATATAATACATGAAGAAAAATGTAAATCTCCTCTCCTGATTGCTCTATCTTGTCACTTACAGATATAAAAAAAGGAGAACAATCAACCCTGAAAGTGAGCATAACTGAAGATGAAGACTGCAGGTGCACCTTTGTGACAGGCTGGTGAGTGCAACTATTCAAGGGCTATAGTCTGGATTTGGGACCCTCTGTACAGGTCTATGTAAATAAAGAGTCGGAAAATAAGAAGAGGGACACCATAGGACCTGTCCATGGTAAAACAATGGATTCCCAGGAGTAATATAGATCTAAGCACTTTAGATTTTACAGAGACAAATGTCAATACTTTGATAACATACATTTGGAGAATGAACAAAGCCGAACTTTACTGATGCTGATTGTATAACTTCAGGGGTCAGTGAGGTTAGCAAATAAGTCCGGACTGCTAGGTTCTGTTCTTATGGGTGTTGCACTTGTGTGCATATGCAGGTTCAAATGGAATTATCTGCATGGGGTGATCTAGTGATACACAATTAGATGGAGTTTTCATGGATTTCAAAAGTCTCTCACCTGCTCTAATTCTTGGTGGCTGGCTTCACTGGTTGCTGCAGATCCTTGACGTAAAGGTCTTGCCAGGGCTGGGCTGGGAAAGAAACCCCCTTTCTCTCTTTCAGGAATGAATGGAGACTCTCTTGGTGGGGGCCTTGGTGTCTGAAATGGCTCTAAGTCATCAGTGCTGTCATCTTCCAGGATCTGAATTACAGGCAGAGAGACAGTTATGTTAAGTTGTGTAAGGTGGTTTACATCCAGTTGATCTGGTGGGTATAAAAGGAAAACATGAACCAAACTTTTCTCATCAATAGCAAAAAAAAAAAAAAATACCAAATAAGCAGTGTAGTGCAAAATCTTCAAATTTTTAAACTGCAAACTGTTTGTATTACGTTTTAAATTTTTCTTAAATGAACTAGAACTAACTGAATTTACAGGGCTCTTAAAAGCAATTTAATTACAGAGGCAATTCATACTGGAAGTATTTCTCATTCACACATTCTTTCTGTATTGCACCAGTAATTTATAATCTTAAGGCACCAGTTTCAATAGGTTTATAACCTAAGGATGGAAAATAAGTATGGGCTACAAGTTGTTTCAATTAGTTTATAGCTTGGGAAAGGAAAGAAATATGAGATACATAAAAAAATCAAAGATTTCAAATACAGTAATTTATCATAAGGATAGCCAGCCAGTCAAATGTATGCAATGTCCCATGTCCCGAAACTCCATAGACAACAGAAGGCAGTGATGATACAGGACGTGGTGTCAGAGATCAAGACATGTGCAATCATTTCATGTGGATGTTGGAGAACGTAACCTAGGAATAACGCTGACTGCTAAATCAAAATGCCACCCAGGACAACATCCACTCCTGACACTTAATTTTTCAGTAATGTTTTTAAAGATTATATACTGTATATATCCAGACTTTTGCTATCTGTTTTATTTCCTATTATACTTTTCTTCTATTGGTATTATTATACTTTAATAAATGCCACGCTGCTTTTACATTTCTCTACTTTGTCTTTACATCTTGAGTGACTGAAGTAGTTATTAGGGCACCTAGTGTGGGAAGATGGCCGCTTTCTTTATCAAGGCTAAGTGGTCGTTCCTCAATATTTAGAAAAAATACAGTAGAAGTAAGACACTTCGTTAGAAAGTGACTCTATAACCAGAGTGAATGAACCTTTGTGTGTTGCGAAGACATCCGAATGTTTATTAGTGCTGGTGATAGTGAGTCCTTAAGTAGAGTGCTAAGAGTGACAGGCATTTGCCATCACTCATATACATTCTTAAGTGAAGGGGGTCCTATGTGGAATATTGAGGGGAGACACGCAATTGGCATCACCTGAGACTTTGTCTGGATAGGATCTCTATGTCTATGTGTGTGTTAATCTTAAGGTATGAGAATATGCTGTATGACCCTAGAAAATGTAACTGGTAAGTCTCACAAATTTCACAATAACACACTAATATTACATACTGTATACTTTTGGGGCATTTATGCCCCCACTCTTGTTTTTTAAGGGGCAAAATTACTGGGGACATTGTTGCCCCAGATTATTTCTGACATTGATCTGGATAATATAGCCCACATATGCTGCCAATAAAAATAGTCAGATTGTAGAAAAGGTGTGAGGCACTGAACAAATGATTTTAGATTTTCATAATTCCACTTTTGGCATCACGGTGGCGCAGTGGTTGTGCTGCTGCCTTGCAGTAAGGAGACCTGGGTTTGCTTCTTGGGTCCTCCCTTTGTGGAGTTTGCATGTTCTCCCCATGTCTGCGTGGGTTTCCTCCGGATGTTCCGGTTTCCTCCCACAGTCCAAAGACATGCAGGTTAGGGTGCATTGGCAATCCTAAATTGTCCCTGGTGTGTGCTTGGAGTGTGTGTGTGTGTGTGCCCTGTGGTGGGCTGGCGCCCTGCCCGGGGTTTGTTCCTGCCTTGTGCCCTGTGTTCGCTGGGATTGGCTCCAGCAGATCCCTGTGACCCTGTGTTACAATATAGTGGGTTGGATAATGGATGGATGGATGGATGGATAATCCCACTTTGATCAGCAGGCTTACTATAACAACAGTAATAGCATATGGAGCCTCTTCAGGAGGTTTTTACTTCCCCAAATTTTCTAAATTGGGAAACCTTACCTTTACAGGAGGTTGCAGTCCTTTATAGAAGAGCTGCATGTATTGCTTGAAGGCTTCTCTTTGGGTCTCCTTGGTGCGCACAGGTTTCCTTTTGCTTAGAAGGTTGCCTTGTTTAATGAGGAGGAGCTCCTGGTCTCGAACAGCAAGTGCAGCACGCCCCTTGGAGAAAAACAGCAGGAAGAGCAACACAAGTCAAGGGACAGACAGAAGAGCAAGCAACTGCCTTTACTTCCATACAATCCCATGTGTGATGGTTAACAGCTATTTGATGGTAAGTCAGGAATGTCTTTTTATTAATGTCCTTAATAAGCAATTTTCAAATGATAAAATGTATACAATCACATATAACACATACACCTATGGATTTATATACACTGTGTAATAAATAACTTGAAAAGAATCAAAGATAGTTTTGGGAGAATCTCCTGAGGGACACATTGAGACAGTTTGGGCAGCCAATCTGAGGACAAAGTAAGTTTCTGGATGATTTAATGGACAGACTGTCCTGGATGGTAAAATTTTCATTTTTATAACTGCAGACTGCTTATATTGTTTTTTAAAATAGGACCTGACTAATTTACAGAGGAATTTATAGGACCCTTGAACACAACGTACCTAACTAATGTAGAAAAGCAATTTACTTGAAAGCATTTAGCTACATTTAAAATCTTTCATATTTGTAGACTAAAAATTTATAACCCAAATATATTTGTAATTTTTTCTGTCTTGTACAAGTATTTTATACATTTTATGCATCTGTTTTGTTATCTATGTAATTTCTGACGCTTTCAGTTTAAAATGGTCAGACAATTTATAATTTAATGGTAAAAGAAAATGGAAAGAACAAGAGATAGCACAGGTTAGTCAGAAGATCAAAACTTTTGGGCAGATCCTCTAGCCAATCATATGTGTATAATATGACATGGTTCGGAACCCTACATGCATTTTTAACATAAATAATGGACTTTCTGGGGGAACCAGAGAGTGACAACAGGAAGAGGTGATGTCAGAGACTGAGACACATCAGACAGAGAGAAAGAGAGAGAGAGTCCATTTCATGTAGATGTTGAAGGGCATAACTCATGCATCATGCTGATTGCTGAATCAAAAAGCCACCCAGGATAACATCCACACTTGCCCTTTTTTGGTTTTCATTAAGCATTCTAAGACTGTATACCTCCAGGCTTTACTACCTATTAATATTTTCTCTCATACCTTTTTCTACTGGTATTATTATACTTTAATATATACTATGTTGCTTTTAAATTTCCATTTATATTTAGAGTGAGTGAAGCAATAAAGTAACTATTACCTAGTGTAGGGGAGATTGCCATTTGCTCCAAACTGAAGAGCTATCAAGCTGAAGATACCGAGTCCTTATGTGAGTGTCAGTTCATGCATCACTCATACAGTAGGTTAATATGTGGATGAGATCCTATACAGAATATTACAGAGTGACTGCACTACTCATATATAGTTGTGTGAATAGGATCACTATTAGTCCTGAGTGGAGGTGGGAGGAAAGAGACTGTAGGATAGCTCTCGTCTTTAATAAGTTTGTTTGCCTTCCTGAAGTAGCGTTATATTACAGATACTTTTAACAGAAAGCAGCTGGTTGACAGTAATATTCTGTGCTGACTTGCAATGCTTTTCAACTCTGGACTGAGCAGGTGCCACACCAGGATGTGAGGAGGTACTCCACTGTGCTCATCCTGAATTTGACCAGATATCTAAGGATATAAAGATGCTGTGAGTATCTTTCACTACAGCCAAAATGAGGTGTACAAGAGTTTGATTGGCATATCTCAGCACTGTTGGGTACCGTGGGTGCTGCCAGAGGGTGCTGTGAAAGTGGAGGAGCCATATGAAATGAGGTTTTCGCCTAACCCGGAACTGCTTGCAGACCATGTGGGTGGAAGAGCAGAAGCACGTCTGGGTTGGCCAATATAAGAGGACTTGACTGACCTCAGAGGGACAAGCCAGAGTCAGGTGGAAGGTGGACGAAGCTAGCTGGGAGAAGCGGAGGAGAAAGAGACAGAGAAGGATGAATAGCTTTGTGCAGTGCCTTTTATTTACTTGTGGCTGTGGTGGTGGAAAATGCTTTGGGAAGAGTTTCCTAAAAATAAATAAGCTCTTTGTGCTTTTAACTTGTGCCCTGTGTCTGTTGTGTTGGATGTGAGGAGCAACAGTACCCTCTAGTGTCCACACTCCTGATTTCTGATGTTTTTAAAAAACTGTTTAGTTTGGTTAACATTAAAGGAGAGATTGATATCTTGGTCACCAAGACAAATCTCTGTGAGCCTAGGGTTGAGCCAAAACAGAGGATAAGAGGACAAGAGTCTGGAGTTTGTCTCATATCAGGCGGGCGGGTAGAGTGGTGGTGGTGTTTTTCCACTTGGAATTTTTCTACATACAACAGTGGGATGGTATGTAAGGCGAGTGTACTTGTAATTACATCCATAATGTGCACAGCACACCATTTGAGAGCCACTCTTCTACAGCATCATCGCTGCAGTTCCATCTGATTTTTGCTGAGAATAATAATATGGTAGGTGATACTTTTTAAAAAAGTAAACCTGGTTGGGAATGATGGGACTGCAGTGTTAAAAACTCGGGCAAATTGATAGTTTTCTAAAATTCCCCCTAAAAAGAGGACACTTCCAGGGAGAACAGAATGTATGGTAAATTTAAATAGGATATTTAATCATTGTTGGAGGCCAGACTTATGATGGTGGTTAATTTAATGGTGGAAATGGAGCTTTGTTTGGTCACACAGTCAAACATGAACAAGGAGCACATCAAAAGGGTAGCTGAGCACACTATCCCGTGTAGTGCTGCATGTGATGAGGATCAGTGTGGATCAAATGATGCTGCCAATCCACAAATGCCAGCTTTTGTCATTAATGAAGTTCAAAATCCAGTCATCAAGAGGATGCTAAGACTAAGTTCTTGATGATCAGATTTGATGGTACAACAGTGTTAAATGTTAAACAGTACTGTACTCGGCACAGCTGCTGTTGTTATTTAAGTGTGGCAGGGTGGCATGAAAATCATGACATGCTCTGTGGACTGGTTGTGACAATATGCAGCCTGGAGGTATGTGAAAAGATAAATGCTTTGAAAACAATGAAATCTAATTTCTATCTAAGTAAGTTTACATATATTTTTAATTTTTTTTAAACCAGTATTTTTTCCTGGTTTGCTTTCTGCTTTGTGTCCAGCACTTCTGTATTAAGCATTTGGCTAGATTGAATGAGTTCATAAAATTGATGGATGATTTTTTTTTTTATTTTTCTTGAGAGATCATGACATGAAAGTCTAAGAAAAACAAAAAAACTGTCAATAATGAAATATATCAGGTGAGTTATGATATGTCTGGTTTATTAACAAAGGACAGATCCAGTAGATCTGGACAGGCACCTATTCTGTGACATTTCTCTCCCTTACCTTCTCCATTTCTCGTTGTTCATTTTCGTATTCCTCATCCTCTTCACTTCTTTGTGTAGGTCTGTGGATTATTATAATATAGAATATTATGGTTGAGGATCTGTTCAAAACTTTTTTTAAAACCTGGCAGGACCTAATCAATAACATTTTAGAATAAGCATTTATATTGGGGGAAAAAGGATTCTCTTCTCTCTTTTCTACTTTTAAAGTTTTGCCCTGGCTGTTGGTCTCCCTCTCTTCCCCTTGGGTTGGGGTTGAATTTAGTTTTGTTAAGCTTGACTTGATTGCATAGAATGTTATTTGCTTTTAATAAAATCAGTAAAAAAAAAGAATATAGAAAATTATGGAGTTGGTGTAATGGAGTGTAATATCTAGCATACTGGTTGATTTAGCTTTTTTTTAATGTCTAACAATATCTAATTTTAAAATGTGTAACCTGGCAGGGATGCTGGATAAGCCAGTTGTTGCTCGTGCACATTTAAGGCACTACTAGATCAAATAAGAAGCTTTAAGTGCTTCTCTGGTGTTTGTAATTTGTTGTGGGGTTTGAACCTTGAAGAATACAGGTATAAATAAATAAATACATAAATAAATCAATCAATTAATAATCAATCAATAAATAAATAAATAAAAAAGCCATTTTATTTATATAAAATTCATGGGCCTCCGGAAGTAGGACAAGTTTTAGAAGCATGAGCTTCCCCTCCACTTTTGTAAAGGCAGCCTAGGGGAATGGCTGGAATGAACAAGAGCTCTGAGCCTGTAATCAGTTAATAGCTAAACATACTGTAAGAATTATTAGAATTGAAACTGATCTGAATGTTGACCTTGATGACAAAGGTGGCTCCTTCAGCTTCTTCATCAGGCTCGAGTCCAGAGAATGTAGTGCAGCTTTTGAAGCTGGAATCGTGGAGTCTGGCACTGGTTCAGTAAACTCCTCATCAAACTGCACAATAATTGATAAAGAAACAGTCAACTAAACAGATAAGTTGGGGAAAGTGTAACAGAACTGAGATAAGTGAGATAATCTATTACTCATTCCCCTTAGAGAAATATAACTGTGTGTTTGTAAATTTTCATAACGGCTGTTTACTTTGTAATAGTTTCAATATTAATTGTGTAATTATCAGATCGATTACAATTTTTTTAATAAATTGTTCATTAGTTCCAGAATTAGTTCTGCCATGAGTAGTGATGTCTAACAGCATTTGGACCATAGTTTGATTCTGGACTTTTACGTGCACATTTAGTCCATGTTGGCTTAAATCACAACCTCTGGCTTAATTCAAAAGTTAGAAGACAAATTGTCAAGGTAAATGGTGACTCTACACTGATCCATGTTGGGACTGTGACCTGCAGTGGACTGCTGTTCTCTCCATGGTCTGAAAATTTTATGGTAAAAAAATAAAGTTCTTCTTACGTAAGCATAATGTCATAGAAGAAAGGGCTATGGACTTGAAATTATATATAAACATTTGTTTAATGGGTGGCATGGTGGCGCAGTGGTCACACTGCTGCCTCACAGTAAGGAGACCTGGGTTCACTTCCCGGGTCCTCCCTGCATGGAGTTTGCATGTTCTCCCCGTGTCTGTGTGGGTTTCCTCCCACAGCCCAAAGACATGCAGGTTAGGTGCATTGGCAATCCTAAATTGTTCCTAGTGTGTGCTTGGGGTGTGTGTGTGTGTGTGTGTGCCCTGCGGTGGCCTGGCACCCTGCCCGGGATTTGTTCCTGCCTTGCACCCTGTACCCTGTCCCCGTGACCCTGTGTTAGGATATAGCGGGTTGGAAAATGACTGACTGACTGACATTTCCTTCGTATAAAATAAAAGTTTTCCTGCCTTGGTACTAACCTTAAAGTAGTAGTGTCGGGGTAGGACCTTGGTATAATGAATTTCATACAAATGACTCTGGATTCCCACAAGAAGATCCCCACGCTTGCTGCAGAAAGCTACACTCTCTGGCACTGCGTTCAATGAAAGAGTTCTGAAACATTCAAAGAGAGAAGGGTAGTAAGGATGGTGAACTGATTTTGAGGTAGAAAGGGTAAGTAACATGGCCTGTCAGGTGTAAAAAAAAAAAAATGCAAAGTAAATAAGTTCTACCTGTCTTAGATGGGTTGATATTTACTGATAAATACACTTAATACTTTCAGACGTTAAAAAAAAAACATAAAGATCTTGAGAAAAAGTTTAAAGTACAAAATCAGTTTAAATTTAATTAACAAATGCACTCTGCGCCATTTTGTAACAAATACACTTTAAGTTCAATGGAGACAGCAGACAATACAAAGACAAGCCACATTGAAGACAACTTTGATTTTCTTTATAAAGCAAGCAACTAAACAAAAGCTGTATATGTTCATCTGCTTGGTCATCCTTTCTACTCCCATGAATGCTGATTAATGTATGATAATAAATACATGTGTTTTACTAATGTTATAAGAAAGAAATAGCTGATTGTTTCCCTTTATTACAGGGGTACCACATTTTCAAATCGAATTCTTTTTTTTCATCACTGAAAGGACAACACAGTTAAGAATTCCACTATACTTGTTAGGCTAATTATGGCTCAGCAAACGAACACCCGAAGAAAACAAACTGGAATAAAACTCACTGACCTGAAAGGTCAAGGATTTTGCTCCTTACCTCAGCAACCTGTTTCTGTGGTCCCAAATTTTTATCATTCCGTCTTTGCTGGATGAAGCAAAGATATTCAGTTGTGAACATGCGCAGAGCCCTGAAAGGGTGAAAAGACACATAGGATAACGTCTTTACGTATGCTGCTGTATTTCTCTAATGTTTGTGTTCTCTTGAAGTAAAACCTTTGTAACACTTAATCAATTGTCAAGTCACTTTTCCCCTTAGTGCTCTGGAGCCAGTAATAGAAGCAAATTACCAAAGGAGTTTCCTGCCTTAGTTTCTTTACTAGTTAATTCTATGGTAAAACCCATTAACTAAACAAATAGTATGACATTGCACTGTCATTCATTGATTCATTCATCAGTCCATCCAACCACTCATTTCTGAACGGACTTATTCACATTTATAAACCTTGGGTGGCATCTTAGTAACAGTAGTCGCAATGCTGGAACCAAGAATTCAATCATCTTAGAAGAGGGATGTCAAGCACAGGTCCTGGAGGACTGTAGTGGCTGCAGATTTTCGTTCCTAATTAGTAACTAATTACTGCTGCTAGTGAAACATTTTCGGAGCCCTGAAGCTTGTACTGTTATGGGGTCCCCTTGGCAATCTGCAACTAGGCCTGGGTAACCACTGTTATCTTCCTCAATGGAGTAGTTCTCTGTCAGATCGTCAAAAATGTTTATAAATTTAACCACTACATCTCAGATTTTGATTAAAATTGCTGCACTGAATTACACCATATTATTAATACAGTAATGCCTCTTACTTTGAACGATTCTAACTTTGAATGTTCCTAAGTATGAACACTAATATTTCACGTGAAACCTGTGAGGGTATTGCTGTATTCTTCATTCAAAAAATTAATGACATTAGAAATAATATAGTATATCTCCCCAACACTGTGGATCTTTCTTAGCCCCAGTACTCCGTTATAAACAAATTAAATTCTTTCATCAGGATAGATTTACCTGATTTACATAAAATAATTTCTCA
>JANRMT010062817.1:21420483-21438637 GCA_026402145.1 Polypterus bichir lapradei
ATCTCCCCAACACTGCGGATCTTCCTAAGCCCCAGTACTCCGTTATAAACAAATTAAATTCTTTCACCAGGATAGATTTACCTGATTTACATAAAATAATTTCTCAGCTGAGACCCTCCACTTGCGTCCTTGACCCAATACCAACAAGTTTTTTCAAAGAAGTATCGGGCGTGCTAATTGATGATATTCTTGACATAGTAAACTCGTCATTAGGTACGGGGGTCTTTCCAGATTGTCTTAAGACTGCCGTAGTTAAACCCCTACTCAAGAAAAAAACATTTCTAACTTGCCTTTCTTAAGTAAAATTTTAGAGAAGGCAGTCATTATGCAGTTAAATAACCATCTCAATAAACATGCTATTCTTGATAAATTTCAGTCAGGTTTTAGAACAAATCACAGCACAGAAACTACACTCGTTAAAGTAGTAAATGCCTTGCGGGTAAATGCAGACAGAGGCCATTTATCTGTTCTCATCCTCTTAGATTTGAGTGCCGCATTTGACACCATTGATCACAATATTATTAGAAATCTCCTTAGTCAATGAGTGGGCCTCTCTGGCAGTGTCTTAAATTGGTTTGAATCCTACCTGGCAGGTAGACAATTCTTTGTTAGTTGTGGTAATTACAACTCAAAGACACATGATATCCTATATGGTGTTCCACAAGGCTCTGCTCTTTTCGATCTACATGCTTCCATTAGGTCAGATTATCTCGGAGCACAACGTGAGTTACCACAGCTATGCTGATGACACACAGCTGTATTTATCAATTGCACCTGATGACCCAGACGCTTTTATTTCACTAACACAATGTCTTACTTGTGTCTGTAATTGGATGAATAGTAATTTTCTCAAACTGAATAAAGAGAAAACAGAACTTTTAGTGATTGGCAACAATGGAAACAATGAGATTATTAGAAATAAACTGGATACATTAGGATTAAAAGTCAAGACTTAGCAGAATGCAGCTGCTAGAAGCCTAACTAGGAAAAGAAAATCCAAGCACATTTCTTCAGTTTTGATGTCACTACACTGGTTACCTGTGTCATTCAGAATTGACTTTAAAATACTGCTTTTGGTTTACAAAGCCTTAAATAATCTGCTCCATCTTATATATCGGAGTGTCTGACACCTTACACTCCAAATCGTAACCTTAGATCCTCAAATGAGTGTCTGCTTAGAATTGCAAGAGCAAAACTTAAAAGAAGTGGTGAGGCGGCCTTCTGCTGTTATGCACCTAAAATCTGGAATAGCCTGCCAATAGAAATTCGCCAGGCTGACACGGTGGAGCACTTTAAAAAAACTGCTAAAAACACATTACTTTAACATGGCTTTCTGATAACTTCAACTTTATTAAATCCTGATACTCTGTATATTCAATTCATTATAATAACTATTCATGGTGGCTCTAAAATCCGTACTAACCCCTACTCTCTCTTCTGTTTCTTTTCCCAGTTTTCTGTGGTGGCGACCTGCGCCACCACCGCCCACTCAAAGCATCATGATGCTCCTACATTGATAGATTAAAAGACAGAAGTCTACATGACCATCATCATCAATTCCTTCCATGAGAACCCTAAATACAAAGAGGACTGTTTCATTTATGTTAGGTAGAATGCCCAGAGGGGACTGGGCGGTCCAGTGGCCTGGAACCCCTGCAGATTTTATTTTTTCTCTCCAGCCGTTTTTTTCTGTCCTCCCTGGCCATCGTAACTTACTCTTATTCTATGTTAATTAGTGTTATTTCATTTTAATTCTTACTTTGCCTTTTATTTATCTTTTCTTCATCATGTAAAGCACTTTGAGCTGCATTATTTGTATGAAAATGTGCTATATAAATAAATGTTGTTGTTGTTGTTGAGAGAAATTTGATCTGGAATTTGAATGATGCTTCTAAGAGCATCAGGTGCAAGACAGGAAACAGTCCTGGATGGGCTGCCAGTCTACTGCAGGGGCCACTAACATATCCTTATGGTGTTAGTATATAGATGCCAGTTAACCTAAAATGGACATTTATGTGAATATGTGAAGGAACAAAGCAGAGTTCCTATTTAAAAATTCACACAGACGTACATAGAATATGAACACTCTACACAGAGAGCCATTACACAATTCAGAGCTATCTACAAGGGCCAAATATATTGAAACTAAATGTCTTTAAAAAACCGATAAGATCCACTACAGGAAATGGACTTGTCAGACGCCATTGCTCCAAATGAACCTAAATAATTTTACCCACCAGTGATGGGATCTTGAGGGTCGTCCTTGGGTGGATGATCAGAGCGGCTCTTGGTTTCTAAATGGTAATGGACGATGCCATATGTGGCACTGGAGAGCTCTTGGAAGGCCACAGCCAGTAAAGAACCTAAACAGCTGACCTTCAGAGGTGGCTGAGCACAGCAGAAACTCATATGGAGACTGAGAGACTCATCAGCATAGGGGAAAACACGCCAGACCTTTACCATCTTGTCTCCACCTGATGAAACAAAACATAAAAAAACCTTTGCTATCTCACTGATAAGAACAGGAGTGTTAAGACCACAAAGTTACATTTCCGTTTATGCATTTTATTTTCAGATATTGTGGGTGAACTGAAGACTGCGCTAGAAGACACACAATCAACCCCTTCTGGTCCACGAGCTGTAAAGCAGGGTACTTCCGGAAGGTGACATCTGATTTAGGAGATGAGCCACCTGCCCGATGGAGCCCTGACCCTGAAGCCTGATGGCTCTTGAAGCTACGAGGCATCCAATGCTAAACACTGCACCATTGTGCAGCCCTCCAGACAAATCATTAAAAACATGTAGGGTTGAAATGATGTACATTGCATTGCTTCATATTCTTACCCAGCAAATCCCATAAAATATGGCACATGTCTATCTTTTCCAAAAGCCAACAATGTTAAGCATTGTAAATCTATATATGTGAAAGTCAATGTGTGTGTGTGTGTGTGTATGTATGTATGTTCCAGCATCACTTCTGAACGGCTGGAACAATTTTCATGAAATTTGGTACACATGTATACTGTAGGGTGAAATCAACCCTAATCCACCCCCTTCTGGGTAGGGTGGGGGTGATCTCATGGTCTTGAATGCATGTCATCATCCAGTTGACACTTGGAATGACCACCAGAGGACGCATTCTTTATGTGTGAGCACCACTGTGACCCTGTTACTATTGAAATTAAATAGAGTTGGCCGGTTCTGAGCGTCAACTAGAGGATAACATACATACAAGACCGCAAGAAAAGCACATTAGTGAGTCTTCAATGTTTGTTAATTTATTATTATTTTTAAAGTTTTTTAATTAGACATTTCTCAAACAATTAAAAAAAAAAAAAACTTTATTTTCCTCCCGGGCAATGATGGGTATTTGAGCTATGTTAGCTAGTAATGTAATATAGCCCCACTACACCATTATTTCCTGGTACCTATTAGTCACTTACAATAATGTAACAAAAAACAAAGCATTGGCTAAGGTCTAGTTGAATAGCAATAAGTGACAGCCACTGCTCTTTTTCATTTATATAAATGACCTTGATAAAAATAAAAAAACTAGTTAGTTAAATGTGATGATGAGGTCTTGTTACTGACTCGTAGATGCCATTATGTCACCTCTAATCTAATGTATTATCCACTCCCAGTTAGTTCAGTGCAAATGAAACATGCATAGAAAAAGCTGAAGACAGGATTCATGTCTTACCAGTGGAAATGACATAGTTACTCTCAGGGCAGGCCGTCAATGCAGATACGCAGCAGGAGCTGTGAGCCTCTGTCTTGTATGCAGGGAGTCTTGTGTCCCAGTCCAGCACAGATAGGTAGCCATGTTCATGTCCGACCACCAGTAAAAACCTGCAAAGAAGTACTTGGGCAGTTAATCATTCAGTAAATCCTTATATTACAGAGTGCCCCTCACCATATCAGAATACAATATAATTTTATGTACCAAGGTTATGAGGTTGGTCTTACATTTCTATTGGTGGATTTCTGAGGCTGTGATCTCTAACCAGTTAGGTGTTGGGGTTAAATTGATTCTGTTGGTGATCATACTCTTAACAGTGCAGTGTGCAGACACCTGGTAGTTTAATGCAGTGCAGTATTTCCAACTCTTGCTGTCGGCACGTCAGGACTCAATCATTTCATTGATCTGGGGTGGGAGCGAACTGCTAATAGGGTCACTTTTCATAACGGGCTCCTAGTCGTGCAATTTGTATGACAGCACAGTCATAACATGCAAATGAAAAAGGCATAAAGACAAAAGGCATCATAACCAGTTTTATACTGTGTATGAAATAAAGCTGAAATTTGGTCACAGAATCAGTTGGTGACTTCACGTCAAGCTTAAAATCGTGCCAAAATCACCTAGTGTATACCTGGTTAGACACTTTGGGTTTGACCTTCTTTGGGCTGTGTTGTTTCAGCCAGGGTTCCTCCCTAGCTTATGTTTAAATTAATTTTTTTCTATCCTTATTATTCATTTTCAGTATTTTTCATATGTTGCGATCATTTCTGATATTAGTGTTCTGTTTAATTATTTGACTGATTATATATTTACTATTAATTTTATTTAATTTATTGATTACTTGCTGTGTGCTGTTATGCTAGTTGTGTTTTGTGGGTGAACCCCAAGGGGGGGGTCACCCTTACATCACTAATAAGGAACCACCCACAACTGTTGTTGGCAGGCTGGGAAGTTTGATGCGAGTTTCTTGTGGTTCGCTGAATATTGCTGTTTTCATATGGATTTCTGTTTTTTTTATATGATACTTCTGTTGTTCTTCTTGAATTGCTTAGTTTCATTTATGGATTAGATTTAGTTACCTCAAATTGTCAACTGTTTTATAAGAATCTTACTTTGGGATTATCTTACATACAGAGTTTTATTTTTTTAACAGATTCTCTCTCTGCTGAGATTTTTTATATATATTCCTGGAATATTTTGCCACATTTTTAAGTATTTTGTTAGTTCTCTTTGTTTGGTGCCTAGTAGACCTATTTTTGGGCAGGCCTGTTTTTGGTGGGTACTGTTAAAGTTCTCGTCCTTTTTGCTATTTGGTTTCATAGAATCACAACAGGCTATAAAATACTCTGCCTATGGGACACTGGAAGAATCTCAAAGCTGTCACTATCATGATTTTCTATTTAAATTCCCATCATGCTTATTTTAGCTTGGCTGCCACTGTCCCTTGGTAAAATGTACTCATCTCTACAGCTTCACAACTCTTACCGGTTAATTTGCTGCTTGAAGGGAGAATTTTTCCTTTGCCACCCCTTCCCTTTGCTTTCCACAACTTCGGTCCAAGCAGAGTATGCTTGGTCTTCTTCTACAATGTAATTGTACATCACAAGACACTTTGCTATCCCCATGTCTAAGGTTTCCACCTGTTCTTGTATAGCTTGCTTCTTGTCAACTCCACCATGACGCTCAAAGGACCTGTCAACAAGGCTGGCTGGATTGGTCAAAGCATTTATTCTGAGAACTTCTCCTTTGTCTGTGACAACAAAAAGAGTTTCCAAAGGAAGGCAGTAGTCCACAGATCTGATCTGCCTTGGCTCTTCCAGGAAGAAACATGTGATAATATCACCAGTCTCTGCAGCAATAAGTCTTATTGAGGCATCTTCACAAACACACACAGCTCGAGGTGGGAAGCGATGCAAAACTGTCGTCTGTATACTCCTCACGGGGGCTTCCAGTGGGGTCAATATGTTGTAGAGTTGAGTCAAATCCCAGAAGTCCACTCCTTGAGAGGAGAAGGAGAAGATGAGACCTGTGCAGTCAGCTTCGGCTGTGTTGTCCTCACTCACACCCAAACCCAGGGCCACATGCGCCGTCTGAATCTCCTCCACTTGATCAGCCGTTTCCAAGTTCCATACTCTCATTGTGCCATCCTGGGAAGCTGAGAGAAGCTGAGGCACATGTGGAAATGTCACCAGCGCAGTGACAGGCGCTGTTGGACAAAAACAGAAAAAAATAACTTTAAATCAAACAAACAACACAAGTTTTAATGGCCCAAAAATCTCAACATGACATATTGTCCCAAATATTGCGAGTCAAACCAGGGGATGAAAGTTTCTAAGTGCTACTTTCACCTACACAAACAGGTCTTTTCTTCCATGTATTACGATATAGCAAACTTTTAAAAATTATGTTTTCTAAGATAATTTTTTTCTAAGGTCCTAAATGGACGTTTTAGGGGCTTTGGATAAAAATAGCCTGATTTATTATTTGTTTAAAATAAAGTTAATATTTTTTTAATGTTATATTTTGTATTTATCATGGCGACATTTTGTTTTTCATGGTCACTGTGTGGTAAGACCAGTCCAGGGGTGATGTTTTATTAAATGTAATGGCTTTAATTTATTTTATGCACAACCCAATAGCTTAACTCACACTGGCAGGAGACGCATACATACTGTAAATGTGTGCGTTCTCTTAATATTATAATTTCCATTTAAGCAGCGGCGGCATCGCAATTAGCAGGCACCAGCTGAGAGACAAGATGGATAAAAAAGAGTGGGTTAGTGCTGGTAGGAAGAGAAGTTTACTTTTTAAAGTTAGAGAAAAGCAATTTCTGGTTGGAGAGATGTGCAGCATGGGCCCTGTTGACTGATTAAAAAGAGCGTAACTGAGGGCAGTGCATAGATTCCGTGTTGTGGCCACGATCAAGTCTACCGAAAAGTGGAATCGATGAGAGGGAGAGAGCTTGTTGAAGACGGGAGGATTAAAACATCACAGCATTTGTGTGGAGGGCAAGGTGACCTCAGGAGCTGTGGAGACCAGCTAAGGTGGCAGCTCTGGGAACTGCGGTTACTAGCTAAGGTGGCAGAACATATATGCGGTGGGCTATGTGCTTGGGAATCCAGGTGTCCTAACTTGGATGGAAAGAGGAAAAGAAAAAAAAAAAACAAAAAGATGCTCAAGGCACTTCACAGAGTTTAAGCGAGAATGGCAGGGTATACAGTATATAGCATTGTACTAAACCAGATAAATAAATAAATGAAGAGTAAGATAGTAAATTCAGAGAAAAAGTCTAACAGACAACATAATTGATGGTCTAACACACACACACACACAGGTTACATGAGCATCTTTACAGAGAGGTAAACTGAAAGAAGGGTAATAAAGTCAGGTATCGCTAAAAGCCTTCCTGAACAGATGAGTTCTGAGTTGTTTTTTTAAAAGAATTCATGGAGTCAGCTGACCTGATTAATTTCGGTAGGTCATTCCAGAATCTGGGCGCTATACAGCTGAGGGCCCCGTCACCCATGGAGTGTAGATTAGTGTGGGCAGAACAAGATTGCCAGAATCGGAGAATCTTAGTGGGCAGACAGGCACATAGTGATGGAGAAGGTGACTGATGTAGTTTGGCACAAGGTCGTTTAAGGCTTTATAGGTTATTAGTAGGAATTTATATTCAATCCTGTAAGACACAGGGAGCCAGTGAAGGCGAAGCAGGATGGGTGTTATGAGCTCGCTCCTGCTGTTCCATGTAAGGACTCTTGCTGCCGAGTTTTGAATAAGCTGGAGCTGTGATATAAGATTTGAAGGGGGCGCCTGCCAGTAAGGAATTACAATAATCAACCTCTGTGAACTCTGCAGGATTTTAAGCATATTTATTAAATCCATTTAATCATTTAAGATGCACCCCATGACATAATTTTGATTTTAATGGCACAATTTTATGAGCTTACAGTTTGAATTTATTTTTTGAACGCACTGTTACACTTTTGGGCACTTTATTTCTTGGTAATAATACATTTCTGCACATTTTAGAGCTAAAAGTCTTATCCCCTCATTTGGGATACAAAATCATTGTCATTTTCGATTAATCCAGACCAGGGCCATAGGGGTGCTGGAGCCTATCCCGGCTAACATAGGCACAAGAGAGGATCAAACCTTGGACATGGCGCCAGTGCATCATAGTGTGAACACCCACACACACCCACCCACACACACACAAACATCAAAAACACACTAGGGGCAATTTAGTGATTAGTGTGAAAAGAAAATAGGAATTTAAATGGAGAATTAAATTTTCTGCTTACCTAAGGTGCCGATCCTTCTATTTTAAACATATTTATTAAATCTATTTAATCATTTAAGGTGCACCCTAGAACATCATTTTGATTTTAATGGCATGATTTTATGAGCTTACTTATTGAATTATTATTGAACGCACTGTTACACATTTGGACACTTTATTTCTTGGTAATAATACATTACTGCACATTTTAGAGCTAAAAGTCTGATCCCCTCACTTGGCCTGGTCCATCTCAGTTCATGACTATTCATATGTCCCGAAGGAAGATGGTACCCATGATGACAAGTACCGATTCATTACACGTTGCCATTCTGTGGCAGTGTCCCATGCAAAATGAGGCTGGTCTGAAACTTGCCTGTCAACCTAACATGCATGTTTTTGAGAATATGGGACGAAAACTTGAGTACCCCACACAGAGAGGATATGTAAATATCACGCAAAACAACATTCAGTTGCATAGACCATTGCGTCACTATGGTGCCTTCTAAATAAATTAAATAAATGTAAATGATTTCATGAATGCATCATGCAGTGGCAAGATGTCTACCTGGCAATGATAATTTAGCATAAAGTGTGAGTAACAAGAGATCACATTTCTGTGGCTAAGGCACAGAGACAGACATGCTCAGGCATTCCAAACCTATAATTTCCATTTCCAAACTTGGTTAGTGGAAATATTCAGTTTTTACCAGTTCTGCATATGCTAGATGTGCTACTCACCGGTATGCCCAACAAACACCATCTGTAAGCGCCACGCCTTATCCCACACCTTGATGGAGCCATCGCGAGCTGCTGTCACCAGCCATTGGAGACCATGGCAGTAGGCAATGCCAGTGATTTTCCTGCAATCAAAGAACACCATGCTGATTTCAATACTGTCAATTTTATTTATTTTTGTTGAAGAGCAGCAGAAGAAGATTGGTATGATAATGGCAACTAGAGGCTGGTAATGTTCAAGGACTGAAGAATACCATTGTGTTTTGTGCTCAGTCGAATAGTGGTCCCTCTTTTACGAGATAGCTGTTGTTTGGTAGTTCTTCTTTTAGTATATGGTATCATCCAATTGAGCAGTTACATGAAGCAAATGCTCCACAGACATTCTGCTGTAAGAGTTCCTCTTTTTTTGTTGCTGTTCTTTTAATGAACTTCAGCTAATTTCACTATCAAGGTTGGGAGCACACACTGATTACAGGACGTTGCTGCACCCATCACACTGCGAACCACCTGGACTGAGATGGCAACAAGTGACACCTCAGCACCACCCTGAACAGTGTGAATTTTTTTTACAGTGGCTGGGGTGCCAATCCTGCCATCAACCCCCGAGTTTTTCCTACAAGTTGGAGGACCTGTGTGCAGGGCTGGATGCAGATTAACTGTCCCATGCAAAATGGGGCTGGACTGAAACTCACCAGTCAACCTAACATGCATGTTTTTGAGGATATGGGTGGAAAACTTGAGTACCTTGGACAAAGCAATTGCGGGTTAAGGGTCTTGCTCAGGGGCTCAATGGGATTCGAACTGGCAGCCTTCCGATTGCCCTCTCAGAATCCTAGCCTCAGAGCCACCACTCCACCCGCACTAACATCAAGGAGAACAAATAATTTTAATACTCTCATAAAAAAGGCCATAATATTGGAAATTATTGTGATTTTCCATTAATCCAGATGAGGATCACAAGGGTGCTGGCGCCTATCCCAGCTAGCATATGGCACAAGATAGGAACAAACCCTCGACATGGTGCCATTGCATTACAGTGTGAACATACACACACACACATCAAACAAAATTTAGTGATTAGTATGAAAAGAAATTGGGAATTTAAATAGAGAATTAAATTATCTGGATACCTAAGGTGCAGGTCCTTCTTGTGAACCATCAGCTTTCTCTTGGAGATATTAAACACAGCAACTCCATTTTTGCAAACGGCGAAGCATTTTTGTGAACCAGGGTTCTCCATCTTGGGTAGTAGAAGCTGTGTGAACACTTCGTTAGCAGTCAGTCCCTCTGTGATCTCCACCTTACAGATCAGGGGGCAGATACACCAAAAACAAATGTTTCCAGCACCTGCGGTCACCACTTCCTCCATCCACTCACTTGCAGCACAAATTTGTATATCCTGAGTGGCTTGAACATTAGAGACAATGTGAAAGTCAGCATTCAGAACAAACAGGGAATTTTCAGAACCCCACGCCACATAATAATCAGGTAACATTGTGCTAGAAATGCCTTTGAAGTGCTGGGTTACTGTGACGTTGTCCATGAGGCGCCCATCATCGTGGTAAATACGAAGACAGCCTTCGCTATCCAGACTTACAAACTTCTTAGCATTCCAGTTGTATGTCATGTGGCAGATAGGGCTTGTTGAGCTCAGGTGTCGGACTTGCTGGATTCCATGGGTCAACACTGAGGGCCTGAAGTCGAACCTTTTAACCTGTCAGTAAATCAAAATCCAATCCAATAAACAGAATCCACAAAACAGATGTGAAAATCCAGAAATCAAAATTACTTATACACACTCTATAAACTGAAAGCACTGACAATTCACTCTCAGCTTCAGAATACAAAGGCTGGGGGCGGTCCTTCTGCAGTGACATCAGGGTGGCACCGCCTCTTAGGGCTCCACCCACTCAGTACCAGGAATATAGGAGAGCCGAACAAAATACATTGAAACTAAACAGTAAATAAACAAGGCAAAAGTACCAAATAAACCTCACATAACTACAATAAACATTTGAAAATTAATAGATTAAAATTAAAAACAAGGCACACACCAGGAGAATAAACATAACCCAGGGAAAACACCCTGGCTGAAACATAGCATTGATTATGAACTCTGTTATGAATGTGCCAGGATGAGAAGCATCTCCAAATCCATGGACAAAGATTCACACACCAAGACAAGAAAAGTTCTACCTTGTCTACCGTCAGGTGTATTTTATCATGAAGGAGCCTCCACATTCTTGATCCTTTCCAATGTGGGTTCTCTTGATCTGGCCTCTGAGTTGTGTCAGTGTCATTGTTCAGTAAGATGGGAGCGTCGGTATCACAGCCTTTATGTTAGAAAGAGAAGATCATTGATATGAGCACCTGAAGTAGACAATGCAACAGTGACTCCAAGCTGAACAACAATTGGTGGGATTTTAGAGAAGACGCATATATGGTGAGCCTGTTTGTGTAAGTCCGAGGGGGGATCCAAAATTACCCTGAACCATTACAAATAAACCTTTATTGTAAAACGGCAGTTCCCTTTTAGCCACCTTGAGATGCAATACGCTTGTTTTCAGGAATGAGAGAAGTGCTGGGACAATTCCTGCTCTCGTCTTTTGTTACCATGTCTAGAGCCTCCTGCTTTTTTTTTTCCCCAGGATTTCATCCATGGCAACAAATCTTCTTCCCTTCAGTATTATATATTAATTTTGGGAACTAAAAGAAGTCACAGGGAGTGACATCTGTCAAATTTAGCAATTACAAAGCAACAACCACATCATTTTTTGGTCAAAAACTGACTGACAACACAATATGTGCAGGTATGTTATCATGGGGCAAACTCCAGTTTTGAGTGCATCAAATATTTTCTCCTGCTTTCCCATAGACGCCTCAGCAGGTCAATGTAATGTCTCTGATTAGTGGGGAACAAATCCTTTAAGAACAGTCAGTCAGTCATCATCCAACCTGCTATATCCTAACACAGGGTCACAGGGGTCTGCTGGAGTCAATCCCAGCCAGCACAGGACGCAAGGCAGGAACAAATTCCGGGCAGGGCGCCAGCCCACTGCAGGGCACACACACACCTGGGACAATTTAGGATCGGCAATGCACTTAACCTGCATGTCTTTGGACTGTGGGAGGAAACCCACACAGAGTCGGGGAGAGCATGCAGACTCCACGCAGGGAAGCAAACCCAGGTCCTCTTACTGTGAGGCAACAGCGCTACCACTGTGCCACCGTGCTGCCCTCTTTAAGAATAAATCTGTGAATGTCTAAAAACTCGATCATCATTGTCTCTTGAAAACATTCCATGATGGCTTGGAGAAAAAAAAAATCATCCAAGTTACAAGTCACTGTAATTAAAAGCTAGAAATGCGCACTCAATCAACTCACCAGATGGATTAAATAGTGTGGATTGTATACCTCGTGGCATATTTGATATGAAAGGTAAGGGGCATGAGCTCTGGACACAGAAAGTCAATTTTTATTTTTATGTGACTCAAGCAGTGCATGTGCCTGACTTTAAATTGTCCATGGAAGACGCCAAGGGAACCCCCCCACAGACTCTAGGGTTCCATTTGGCTTTAGACAGGCACCAATTAGAAGAGTGGTAAAAGGAGGAGAGTTGTGTTATTTAGTTCTGGATCAGTGCAAATGTTGAATTTTTTGTCGCCTCTTTAAGGGTTTTTCCAAAGGCCACCACGCCGGTAAGCTCATTTGGAGCCCTAGGCAGGAAGGATGGACATCGCCCCTCATTTTCCATGGCAGGTAGAAGGTTCCCGTTGCTGTCTGAAGCACATGCCCCTTCAGTGGCACAAATAATGCTTCTCTGTGTATATACCACTGACATTAAGGAGGAGCGCAAGCCCCTTAGGGTACTCTTACTTTCATAAAGAGCACCCAGTGAGTAACAGCTTCCACTCAGTATCAGAGTTCAATGACTGGGCGCTTACCCCTCAGTGTCCAAAGCGCACCCCTTTACTTTCTAAAATGGAGCACCTCAAATGATGATGCCCCAGGCAACCAATAATGCCGCCTGATGGATTGACTGGCTTTGCAAAGCTATAACAGCAGGACCAGTACAAGTTTAGGTCTGGCATTTCTCAACCATTCTGGTCAGGACTATAAACCCATTTCTGTATTTGTAGGTCTTAGTTCTTTATTCCTTGCATCTGAACCCAATAGGCCTGTATAGTATAAACACAACTCATTGTTCTCCATTGCCCACCCCACATGCATTAAATTTAAATATTGTTCTTATCTTTAAAATTACTATTTTACATGCCATTAAGCAATACTTATAAAACAGGTTATTCGACATCATATTGTGTAAAAGAACAGGTCACAGCATTGTGTTAATAATGTTCAGGCTGAGCAAAAGTTCAAATCAACTCACCTTTCTGGTCTCGAGTCTTAGACCACAACATTGTCGCTGTTGTTGCTCTCAGATGTAGAAACTGCACTTGGATTGGCCCAGTATGAGGACAATATTTGTTTACTTCCTTGTTTCTGTGCAGCACTAAAGGGAAAATGGTAGAGGTCAGGTTTCACATCTTAAGAAGTTAAGGGGGGATAGCATCTAGTCGTTTAAACAGTTCAGTTTTTATCATTCATAAATGACGGACTGGTGCGTCAACGGCCTTGCTTGTAAGTCCTCTGAATATTCCTGCTGGAGGTAAGAGACGCACATTCACAATCAAGGACATCAGGGACGTTCAGATTTCGTCTCGATGTTACTTTGGGAATCTAGGTAAATCGAATTGACAAGATTATAGGGTCAAAATTGTACTACTTGAAAAACATAACAATCAGCAGCGAATTTACGAATCATGCAAGAGTAACATTCATTTGTAAAACTTCATCTGTCATTACATGATTACGGGAAACTCGTGCCTATCCTTACCACACCAGAATCAAAGGTATTAACGCCTTTCGACAAAGTCAATCCAACACTCACTCCCAGCTGACCTGCGCGATTTTTGGATTTGTCCAGGGCTCAAAAATGGAGGTACTCGCTAAATACTAACAAGCGACTAACCCAGGAATCGAACGCAGGATCTGCGCTGAAGCAGTAGGCTGCATTGCACCTGCTACAACTCACTACCGCTATGTAAAAACAACACCCCCAAACATACACTCATTTAGGATGTTGCTTTTGTTAACCACTGGAATGCGAACAAATAACCAGATTCTGACTTTCTGTATGAAACAGCACAGTTTAGTCATCCAGGTTTGAATGTAAACTTACAAGAGACCTGCTGTCTGTCAAAAGCGGCATTAGTCTGGTTCGCCAATTCCCATTGTCACCAACTTGTAAGGTAAAGTTGATGATATTCTGGCACTTTTTCTTTCTTTCTTTTTTTTTTTTTTAATTTCACAGCGCGTTCTCCAATGTCTGCCGGGCCGCCATCCAAGTTAATGAATGTGTCCGGAGCAGGAGCGATCAGCTCGAATCTCAGGCGCCACTTGGTCCGCGGTTGCTTGGAGACACGACGCGCTTGCTTTTTTTTTTTTAAAGACACAAGTACTTATCTTACGGGACGCTATTCCAAAACTTGGTGTTAATAGCTTCATATATTTACTTAACTTATTTTAAATAAATTCTGGAAAGTGTAAAAAGAACTGTTAGTTTTACGCCATTTGAGAACTACGCCGTTAGCCCTATAAGACCGGTACGTGACTTTGCACTTAACAACAGCCTATAGATATGGAATAGCAATTGTGCAAAAATACATAAAATGGCATTTATGAAGTAAGTAATCAGATGAAAGTGTCCAGCGATATATGTAAATGAGCCCATAAATTGTGAAAAACGCATTATTACATAATACATTAACTAGTTATAATGAAGCTAGCTGTGCTACGCAGCTCCGTTGTGCTGAAATCTAAGTAATCAACGTAGACTTCAGTATTAACGTTTGCCGTGCACCATCTATTTGAATGTATTTTGTAATGCATATAGTAATAAAATGCACTGTCTTTGTCATTTCAACAGATTGTGCATCACAACTATTTGTAGTAATAAAATGCATTACTGCAAACGTTGGTGGTGTACTATCTGTTGGAATATGCTACAAAAGGAACAGCAAGGTCATTTTTCAAAATCATTTTTAGTTCACCGAACATCTGTAACACAAGTGGTTTTCTATAAATATAAACATTTTTAATATAATAAATTGAGAACATAGGCTTCTAACTTTATACTTGGGCACAAAGCTTCCATCTTGTTAAACATATTTATTAAAATATAACAAGTCAGGTAAAGAACCCTTAATTTTAAGGTAAGTTAAGTTATGTTTTTCCTTTTGTAGTATCTTTATTAAACTGCAGCTGGTTTAGTATAATTCAGATGTTTTTATGACTACCTATTGGAATGACAAATGCAATGCATATATCTCTGTTACATGCCATTATGGTGTGTTATTTGTAACAACACTGTTAATGTTTGTGATGCACCATCTGTTGGAATGTGGAGAGAGCAAACCAAATGAATAACTTCTTTAACAGGTTTGACCACACTAACCCACTCTCACCTCAGAGTACTGCACTCTCCACCCATCCTTCTGCTGATACCAGCATAGGAGAGACATCCCCACCCACAATTACAGCAGCTCAGGTGAGCAGAGAGCTGAGGAGACTTCATGCCAGCAAAGCAGCAGGTCCAGATGGTGTATCACCACGACTGCTGAAGGCCTGTGCGTTGGAACTGGGGAGTCCTCTACAGCGCATCTTCAACCTGAGCCTGGAACAGGTGAGAGTCCCGAGGCTTTGGAAAACATCTTGCATCACCCCAGTCCCAAAGGTATCACGTCCTGGTGAGCTGAATGACTTCTGGCCTGTCGTTCTGACGTCACATGTGATTAAGACCATGGAGCGGCTGCTGCTTCACCACCTGAGGACACAGGTCTGCCACGCCCTCGACCCTCTGCAGTTCGCATACCAGGAGAAGGTGGGAGCGGACGATGCCATCATCTATATGTTACACCGATCCCTCTCCCACTTGGACTGAGGCAGTGGTGCTGTAAGAATTATGTTTTTGGACTTCTCCAGCGCCTTCAACACCATCCAACCTCTGCTCCTTAGGGACAAGCTGACAGAGATGGGAGTAGATTCATACCTGGTGGCATGGATCGTGGACTATCTTACAGACAAACCTTAGTAGGTGTGTCTTGGGAACTGCAGGTCTGACATTGTGGTCAGCAACACAGGAGCACCACAGGGGACAGTACTTTCTTTGGTCCTGTTCAGCCTATATACATCAGACTTCCAAAATGATTCGGAGTTCTGCCACGTGCAAAAGTTTGCTGACGACACTGCTATCGTGGGCTGCATCAGGAGTGGGCAGGAGGAGGAGTATAGGAAGCTAATCAAGGACTTTGTTAAATGGTGCGATGCAAACCACTTACACCTGAACACCAGCAAAACCAAGGAGCTTGTGGTGGATTTTAGGAGACCCAGGCCCTTCATGGATCATCAGAGGAGACTGTGTGCAGAGGGTACAGACCTATAAATACCTGGGAGAGCAGCTGGATGATAAATTGGACTGGACTGCCAATATGGATGCTCTGTGCAAGAGATGACAGAGCCGACTATACTTCCTTAGAGGACTGGCGTCCTTCAACATCTGCAATAAGATGCTGCAGATGTTCTACCAGACGGTTGTGGCGAGCACCCTCTTCTACGCGGTGGTGTGCTGGGGAGGCAGCATAAAGAAGAAGGACGCCTCACGCCTGGACAAACTGGTGAGGAAGGCAGGCTCTATTGTAGGCACAGAGCTGGACAGTTTGACATCCGTGGCAGAGCGATGGGCGCTGAGCAGGCTCCTGTCAATCATGGAGAATCCACTGCATGCACTGAAGAAGATCATCTGCAAACAAAGGAGCAGCTTCAGACAGACTGCTGTCACCGTCCTGCTCCACTGACAGACTGAGGAGATCATTCCTCACACACACTATGCGACTCTTCAATTCCACCCGGGGGGGTGGGGGGGTTTAGGGGGTTTAACGTTAACATTATACAAAGTTATTGTCTGTTTTACCTGCATTTTTAACACTCTTTAATATAATGTTTTTTATCAGTATGCTGCTGCTGGAGTATGTGAATTTCCCCTTGGGATTAATAAAGTATCTATCTATCTATCTATCTATCTATCTATCTATCTATCTATTGCATTTTAATACTGCAAATGTTTGTGATGTCCAATCTGATGGAAGGACAGAGACATAGCAATTGGGTGAACACAGATACACAGACACAGTTTTTATATCAAACCCTTACATATCTTTTCTCCAATCTAGCAGCCCGCTTCTTTTCTTCTTTCGCGTTAAAACTGATTAAGTCAGTGTTTGTGTTGCAATTGCTTAGTGCATTTTCTTTAATTTTTCACTTAAGATGGCATTTAATTCTTAAATCTGCCTCAAGAATGATTTAAGATATGAAAAAGTAGGGGAAGTAACGGCGAAGGTGGTAGGAATGAGAACGGCACTCGTACGCATGTGTCGCATGACCGCCCTGCTGATCGCTGCCGAGAGTTGATTCTACAATCAAATAAAATAAAAATAAAAAGAGCAATAACCTTGGAGGTCCATCGTCACTCTGAAAGCAGATAGTAGACGTCACGTGGTATATGTGTACCAAATTTCAGGTCAATAGGTCTAACGATTTGTGAGCTACAGGTGACTTAAAATCCTGGACAGAAAAACAAACAGCCATGGTAGTGTATTATATAGGAAGATGAATATTTGAGTTTAGTCTCCTCCTGGCCCTTCATAAGATACACTAACTTAGTGAGATTTTCATTTTTATTTGATCTTAGTCTTTTTTATAGACACATGTGCTACAATGGATTTCCTTCAAAGTTCTAAATATCTGCTGATATGAAGATAATAAGCCACCTTGGCCCATTATCAAATGCTCAGCCAAAGAGTCGATTTAGGACAGAAATGGACTACAATTACTGAAGGTCTACGAAGAATAAAAGGGAACTTGAAATATTGTAATTCTGGTTAAAAAGGTATTCTGGCAGTTGGCACTGATATAAAAACCACAAGGGTAAAGTTCCTCTTTTGTGGCCTGCATTTCCAAATAAATTGTGCTAAGTAAGCTCTCCACCTTATATGTATCATGTATCCACCCCGCTGTCATGTATTATGTAATTTTTTAAACTATAAACTTTACAATACAAAGTAGCTACAATTTTTAAAGTCATTTTGTTACCTGTTTAATCCAGACCAGGGTTGTGGTGAGGCTGGCGTCTATCCCAGCTAGCAGAGGGTGCAAGGCAAGAACAAACACTGGACAGGGCGCCAGTCCATTGCTGGGTGAACTCACACTCACACCAGACACACACTGGGGCCAGATTATCTATCTATCTATCTATCTATCTATCTATCTATCTATCTATCTAT
>JANRMT010062817.1:21438647-21452270 GCA_026402145.1 Polypterus bichir lapradei
TCTATCTATCTATCTATCTATCTATCTATCTATCTATCTATCTATCTTCTAGTGCCTTTCCTATCTAAATGTCCATTTTATATAGCATCTATCTATCTATTGTGGTCTATGGCCAGCTTGTCATCCTGGCCAATACCTCCAGGCCGCCAGGTAGAGCTCTCCCTGCAGCATGGAGGTGCCCCGGATACCAGCAGGGAATCATGGACATTGGAGTTTTCCCCTACAGCCCTACTGGATACCACAGGGGCCAACAGAGGACGCTGCAGGGAGGCCCAGAGAGTCATATGTGCCCTATAACCCGGAAGTACGTCCTAGACAAAGCAACAGGGGAAATGACGTACTTCCGGGATGAAAAAGAGGACTTTTATCAGAGCCGGAAGTGATAGGAGGTCACATGGACTGAAGGATTGGGAACACTTCCGGGTCAGGCAATATAAAGAACCATGGGAAATTCCCAGACGTCGAGCTGAGCTGGGTGGAAGGTTGGCAACGTGTCTGGGAGTAGGAGGATTGTTTAGTATTGAGAATTGTGTGTATTGTGTGAGTATTGTGGAGAGGAGGGTGCTTTGTGCACTATATAGTTCAAAAATAAATTATATTTGGACTTTTACCTGGTGTCTGACGTTTGGTCTGAGAGTTCAAGAGGACGATAGCGCCCTCTATCTGTCACACTATCTACAGTTGTGCTTAAACGTTTGTGAACCCTTTAGAATTTTCTATATTTCTACATAAATATGACCTAAAACAATATCGGATTTTCACTCAAGTCCTAAAAGTAGATAAAGAGAAACCAGTTAAACAAATGAGACAAAAATATTATACTTGGTCATTTATTTATTGAGGAAAATGATCAAATATTACATATTTTTGAGTGGCAAAAGTATGTGAACCTCTAGGATTAGCAGTAAGTTTGAAGGTGAAATTCAAGTCGGGTGTTTTCAATCAATGGGATGCCAATCAGATGTGAGTGGGCACCCTGTGTTATTTTGGACTCCACCAATCCACAGTCAGACAGATTGTGTACAAATGGAGGAAATTCAAGACCATTGTTACCCTCCCCAGGAGTGGTCGACCAACAAAGATCACTCCAAGAGCAAGGCGTGTAATAGTCGGTGAGGTCACAAAGGACCCCAGGGTAACTTCTAAGCAACTGAAGGCCTCTCTCACATTGGCTAATGTTCATGTTCATGAGTCCACCATCAGGAGAACACTGAACAACAATGGTGTGCATGGCAGGGTTGCAAGGAGAAAGCCACTACTCTCCAAAAAAAATTGCTGCTCGTCTGCAGTTTGTTAAAGATCACGTGGACAAACCAGAAGGATATTGGAAGAATGTTTTGAGGACGGATGAGACCAAAATATAACTTTTTGGTTTAAATAAAAAGCGTTATATTTGGAGAAAGGAAAACACTGCATTCCACCATAAGAACCTTATCTCATCTGTGAAACATGGTGGTGGTAGTATCATGGTTTGGGCCTGTTTTGCTGCATCTGGGCCAGGATGGCTTGCCTTCATTGATGGAACAATGAATTCTGAATTAGATCAGAGAATTCTAAAGGAAAATGTCAGGACATCTGTCCATGAACTGAATCTCAAGAGAAGGTGGGTCATGCAGCAAGACAACGACCTTAAGTACACAAGTTGTTCTACCAAAGAATGGTTAAAGAAGAATAAAGTGAATGTTTTGGAATGGCCAAGTCAAAGTCCTGACCTTAATCCAATTGAAATGTGGTGGAAGGACCTGAAGCGAGCAGTTAATGTGAGGAAACCCACCAACATCCAAGAGTTGAAGCTGTTCTGTACGGAGGAATGGGCTAAAATTCCTCCAAGCCAGTGTGCAGGAATGATCAAAAGTTACCGGAAACGTTTAGTTGCAGTTATTGCTGTAAAGGGTGGGTCACACCAGATACTGAAAGCAAAGGTTCACATACTTGCCCCTCACAAATATGTAATATTCAATCATTTTCCATAATAAATAAATGACCAAGTATAACATTTTTTCACATTTGTTTAACTGGTTTCTCTTTATCTACTTTTAGGACTTGAGTGAAAATCTGATGATGTTTTATGTCATATTTATGCAGAAATATAGAAAATTCTAAAGGGTTCACAAACTTTCAAGCACAACTGTATCTATTATATAGTGCCTTTCCTATCTAACTGTCCATTTTATATGGTATCTATCTATCTATCTATCTATCTATTGAATGCTCAACTTCTTTACAGTCCCTGCGTAAATAACTCCTACACATACATAGATTGATCCATTCAGAATTAAAATTTATAATCTGAACAGAAAGAAATCATGGTGTAACTTTTGTGAAAAGTCAATATTCTTTTCAATGAGAACATCCCATTACCTTAAATCTTTATTCAGTTCTGTGCAGTTAAAATTGGGTGTGCATGAAGGAAAATGTCTTTTTTTTCTTACTTTAAGATAAGCTTCAAGAAACGGTTTAAAATGGGGAAGCCTAAGATGTCATGTAGGTGTGTCAATGCACTGAAGCTGGCGTATTTAAGAGTAATCATTGCTTCTGGTTCTGTGGGTATTTTGCAAGGTAAGTTCTATCCTTTAATCATCTCTTTTTTATGCCATACTATTTGCATATGTGTAGTGGGGATTGTATTCTTGAATAGAAAGGTAAGGAGTATTTTTAAATTTTGGCAATTATAAGAAAATGTCACCATAGTATATCCTTAAAAGTAAAAAAAATATTTTTTCTTTTCTATGTATGTGTTGTCTAGACATGAAAGTACATTTATATGCACTGCAACTTTTTTGTACTGTATCTTGTTTACTGAAAGGACAGCAGGCACTGCTTAACCGGATTTTTCCTTCTTTATAGCTCAGACACAGCTAAAGCTCTTGCACATTTTCAGCACCTGCTGCTTGTCCCCCACATGTCTTTCCTCCCCTCTTCATGCAGGTTCACCACCATCCAGATTTCATCAAAATTCTTATAAATGCTACTGCTCTGAAACTGTCCTGCCACTCTGTCATTGTAATGAGACCACTCGGTCACTCTGTCCATGGTACTAAAGATATGCACTAAATATACACCTTGGTGTTTGAGTCACTTATTCTCATGCGGATTACGTTATTTTTTTGTGTACAATCTTTTAGATTTTTCCACTTTTGAAGTTTCCCACAGACTTCACAGGTAGGTTTGTTGTTTTGTAGCTTATGTTTAAAGTAATATGCTTTTAGGAATTATTAAATGTTATTTGTACTTCTAGTTCTGTTAAATGTTGAAGTTGCATATGCTTTATAATTTTACTGTTTTATTGTATTCAGAATAAATAAGAATAAGAATAAATGATTTCTACACATTTTAAAGAGGATTATGTTTATTTCTGACAGCTAAACAAAATAATAAAAGCAGATATGTTTACCTTTAGTGGAATTTTGAACTCAGGAAACTGAATCACTATACAAATTTTATCTTATAACCTGTCATTTAGGTATAGTTTATCAATAATGTTAATGGGACAGATATTCTTCAATTCCTTTTAAATTAATTGATTTGGAGCTTCTTTATTTTACTGTCTCTAAACAAATGTGTATATTTATGTATATGCACTATGCAATTAGTAATCTGTAAATTATAAAATAAATAAGATAGTTAAGTTCGCAGACGATAGCAAATACAAGGATTACAAACCACGTAGTATCACCTAAATTGGGTAGCATAGACTTGGGCAGATCTTCTTCTTCTTCTTTCAGCTGCTCCCATTAGGGGTCACCACAGCAGATCATCTTTTTCCATATCTTCCTGTCCCCCGCATCTTCCTCCATTACACCCACCACCTTCATGTCCTCTCTCACCACATCCATAAACCTTCGCTTAGGCCTTCCTCTTTTCCTCTAACCTGGCAGCTCCATCCCTAGCATCCTTCTCCCAATATACCCACCATCTCTCTTCAGCACATGTCCAAACCAACACAATCTCGCCTCTCTGACCTTGTCTCCCAAACGTCCAACCTGAGCCGACCCTCTAATGTTCTCATTTCTAATCCTGTCCATCCTCGTCACACCCAATGCAAATCTTAGCATCTTTAACTCTGCCTCCTCCAGCTCTGTCTCCTGCTTTCTGGTCAGCGCCACCGTCACCAACCCATATAACATAGCTGGTCTCACTACCGTCCTGTGGATCTTCCCTTTCACTCTTGCTGATACAATTTACCTGACTGAGCGTGTAACTTACTCTCTAAACTGTTATTTAAGCAGATTATTTCATGATTGAGAAGCAAATTGTAATAAAAGTTATAGACACTGGATGGATGAAATGATGTAACAAGATGGTGGAGAAGAAAACATCCTTCTGGTTGTTTAATTTATTGCTGAGGTATTATGATGTCCTTATTGTATTATTTCATTTTCAGACAAAGCAAAGATGTTTTCAAACCACAATGGAGTCCTGCTTAGCATCCTTTGCCTTTGTGCAATCAGGTTTGTTCTTTTCTTCTATTCACATGCTCTCACTTCAACATAATATTTTAGGGACAGTGAATTGAATCTCTGCACCCCAGGGTCCAGAGGGATTTTTTCATGTTTACTTTTAGGGTTTTCAAAAAATTACCATAGATTTTATATTTAATTTCACATTCCTTGAGGGTTTTTAAAAAAAATTGTATTATATTTAAACATTATAACTTACAATAAGATGATGGAAAAGAGCATCTCTGAATGGATTTTAATCATGTGACCTTCAATCCTACCACAACTCTTACTCAAGCCATAAACAGTTTACAGTAAACAAACACACTGCTGTAAACTATTGTGGAGAAGGAAATATATATACGGTAAGAAATTACCTATATGAAAAAAATCAGACACTTTAATCATTCATTAGTTTAAAGCAATAATTTATTGCTTTGATAAACACAGGCACACGTGCTGCTGCTGCTGGAGGTGTGTGCACATCTCATTGAGCAGGTTACATTCATGAGCTGACATATACGGTATGTTACTACACATCCCTTATCAGTTGTCATTTTTCGGAAAGAATAAAATAATCTTAAAACAAGCTGTACGGCTAAATTAAAAATAAACAAGGTTTGTCTCACATCTGCAGTCATTTCTGTTGTCTTGATTTGAGACTTATAAGAAATTAAGTATGTGAAAAATAAATTAGACACATTGATCATTGATTAGTTTGAAGTAAGGATTCATTGCTGTGACTCACACAGGCACAACCTAAAGAACAAGCTTGCTGGTCTCAAAGGGGTTGTGTTCCCAGGGCCTTAGATAAAATATTAGTGTCACTCGATGGTCGTCTTGTTACACTCATATCTCTCCTTCTGTGGTTGGCCCTAACCTCCCACAAAGTCTCCTATCTCTCAGAGGAATGAAGCAGCTGGTGAATATGAGGAAGGCAAATCTGAGCAAGATAAAATGTGAGTTGAGGCCGCTCCATGGTTAGCATTACAAATTAACCCTTAGTACTCAACCTTCGAGATTCTAAACCCCCAAAGCAGCCCCAAATCCCACACTATCTACATCACAAACAAAACACAATGGCTGTAAGAAGACTGTTGCTTCTGATGGATGTGAGACTCTTTGGCACAGTCATTTTTCAACTGTATATTTTGAGGGTACGTGAACTAGCAGGGTTTTGTCATTTGGTGCACTTCAGTTTGTGATCTTTTGTTTAGTTGCACAGAGGTCTTTGGATACAATTCAGTAATCAGTGTGAGAAATGGAGGCCAATGGGGCGAGTGGGAGTTTCCTGAAAATTGTCCTAAAGGATGGATTGCCTATGGATATGCTTTGAAGGTAAAGTAGTCACTGAATTTTCAGGATGTACAAATATTTACTAAATGCAAACACTGACAGTATATGAAGATTGAGAAAGAACCTGGAAATATTCCTGTTAATTTGTAGTACTGACTTTATCTTGTTTCCATAACTGCCATTTTTTAGATATAGTACTTTACATATTCTTTGAGTTCTTGAGTAGTATATGGCTGATATTTTTGAAAGTCGTATAACAAAAAGTAATTAATGATATTTATTTTTTCTCTTCGATACTTTAGGTAGATGACTCCCAAGGAAGTGGAGATAATACAGGACTGAATGGAATACGGCTGTTCTGTAAGGCATCCGCAGTATCTACTGAAACACATCATATTGAATCGGGGATGGGCCAGTAAGTTACTTCGGTTGTTTTTTAAACCTTTCCTATCTTGGTTGTGCTTTATGGTATTTGATTTAAACATTTTATTCCAACTAGTCTCTATTTATAAAGTTTTACACTGATGCTTTAGTTTTTATTAGAAAAATACATTAGTGCCCGCAGTTTATCAATCAAAGGTGGTTAACTAAACTTTTGAAATTTCCTTGCAGGTGGGGCACATGGAAAAGCCCAACGTGGTGCCGGAATAGCTTTCTCACAGCATTCATATTGAAAGTGCAGCCTCCTCAGGTGAATGGTGATAATACTGCAGCCACCGACATCAAGTTCATATGCTCTGATGAGACAATAGCAAAAAATGAACGGATCATGGCAAGATGGGGAGATAAAAGTGGTGACTGTGAAAAAGGCATCTCTGGCATTCAGACAAAGGTGCAGCAACCACAAGGATCTGGAGATGACACGGCTCTGAATGACGTCCGTTTTTTCTGCCGTTAAATCCTGAGTCTGCACAGAACACCTTAGTGGCTTGTTGAGAAGGGGCATTAATATTTACATTATAACAATATTTAAACTAATATAATGCTTTATGGGTTAATAGGGTAAACATGTTTAAACATTTTTTTGTGGTAAATATCCTAGTTACTATAATGATTAAATAAGCACCTTACGGCATTAATGTTATTAAAGGAATACATTCAATATTTTTCAAGTCAAAGTTATTTCTTTACAAACATACTATATATGCATTTGTCATGTGAAACTGTGTTCTAAACTTAAACACTTTCTCTAAATTTAAATAAAATATCTTGCCTGCAGTAGGGCTTTACATTGGGTGCTATGGGGTACGGAGGAAAAACACAGTTATTATGAGATTCATCCATATTCAGAAGACCAGCTATGTGTGATACCTCAGTATATGAACATTTCATCCCCACTGGGGAACGGTTTCCTCTCAAAGGACCAAACCACAGTAAACATTTTGTGCCATGTGGTTGGTTTTGATTTGATTTACTACTGTTTACATTTGTTTATGTGTGAACTCCTACAAGTGAATAGAAAATGTATTCATACCACTAGACAAACAGTACACGGAACATGCCATAAAATTATGATTTCCAGATCTCTTTCATTATCAAAAACATGCATCGGAAACATGAAAGATGCCGATCAGTACTTGACAGCTGTCCTGGCTTGAAAAATTAACATATTTGGTAAGTTTTTACATTTTCTTCCATGCCCGATACCCTCCATTGTAAAGCACCAGTGTATATAAGGTATTTTTTTAATTTATAAGAAGTATTTCACTTTAGAACACAATTGTATGTGACAAATAAATATATATTATGTTTTGGAATAATTAACCTTGACTTGAAAAATACCAAACTTATCCTTTAAAGCAAAACGCAATGCAACAAATGATCTGTTTAAATGCTTAATAAAGTATTCTGTGGACCCTTCTTCATCCCTACTAATGGTTGACTTCCTTCAATCAGACATAAAATGTTAAAGAGTATAAATAAGAACATTGTACTTAAACATTATGTTTCGTAGCAGACAATATTAAATCTTAAACTTATCTGAATTTCATTTGTCAAAAATAAATGCATCCCTCAGCAAAAAAACTGCATCAATTATCCTTACTGATTTTGGATTCTCTGAGTGTGTTTGAGTTTGTGATTGCACCCTGTGTTTCTAAAAATCTAAAATGAATTTAGTTGGAATCAGAACAGGCAAAAAGTCTTGTCCTGGATCAGTGTTTACAGCTTGCATGTTATCAAAATTTGCAAAATCAGGTAAGATTATATTCTGTAACAGAAGGAGGTACTCTCACCGTGACCACCAAATCTAGCATAAAGCCAAATAGGCCAAAATGATCTAGTATAAAATAAAACAAAACTGTCTGTGTGTGTGTGTGTGTCCAGTCTCCATTTGCAGGTCCTCCCCATGCTGGTATGCCTTTTTATCGCATCCTCAAAGTTGGGTTGATTGCTGTGTCCAAAAAGGCCAAAGTGTGGGTGTGCATGAGTGGGACCTCTGATGGACTGATGTCCTGCCTTGTGTTGTGTTGTCAGATTGTCTTAAGAGCACCACGACTCTGAAATAGAGTTTGAAAAGGTTATGTTACAAAAAAGCAAATGGTTTTACTTTTTAATATGTATAACATAATATGAGTAGCATTTACTACAGCTTGACTACAAATAGTGCACAATTCAGTTTCCTTAACTGCAGTAATGGCCTACCAGTGAAACAAACATTAATGCAGTTAAAGATTTTTTTTTTAGTCCATAGGATATTTAATATATGAATTTAAATGGTGCTCTATCATGTTTCTAAATAATAGCATTGCTTAAAAGACTGTTTCAGAAGTTTAACAGGAGGTGAGATTTGGCACAGCCATTTTTCAGCTGGAGGGTAAAATGCAGACACTGGGATTCTGAAGCAAATACCAGTCAGTACAAAAATGGGCTGCTATGGCAATGATATACTTTATGATTTTATGATGATGGTTTATGAGAGGAAGAAACCAGTTTTATTTTTTTAAGCAGGCAAATGAAATAGTTGACAAAAACAAAGCATACAACATAATTTATGTAGACTTTCAAAAGGCCTTTGATAAAATCTCACACCAAAGATTTACACTCAAACTAGAAGCTCTAAGCATCAGGTAACCTACAAAACTGGATCTCAAGTTGGTTAATCAGCTGGAGACAAAGAGTGCAGAAAAGCAGGGCTGTCTTAACAGCATTATATGCCCCCGGGCACAGCGGTGCACTAGGGTTCCTACCTACACGCCACTCAGCAAGTCCCAACATACATAGATTAGTGTGGGACCCCCAGGCAACTGCCTAGCATGCCCATGTGTTAAGATGGCCCTGCAGAAAAGTGGAGTATGCTCCACAAGAGTGAGGTCATCAGTGGAGTCCCTTTTTCTGATTTATATTAATGATACTGATTCCATGATAGTAAACTTGTGAAATTTGCAAACAATACTGTAATTTGACCAATGACAGACTCTGAAGAGGCAGCAAAATTCAATCCAAAAAAATCATCAGGACTGGGAAAACATATAGAAAATGCAGTTTAATGTAGAAAAGTGAAAAGTGCTGCATGTGGATAAAAGGAATGAAAATTCAACATGCAAGAAGGGAGACACCGTCCTGCAGCAAGCAGCCTCTGAAATTAATTTCGGGGTTTATGTTGACACAACATTTTTCTCATCTAAGTAATGTGCAGAAGCAATTAAAAAGGACAGTAAGATGCTAGGTTGTATTGTAAAACTGTGGAATATAAATCAAAGGACATTATGCTCAGACTATATAATGCATTAGTAAAACCACAACTTGAGAACTGTAACAGCAGTTCTGGTCACCACACTATAAGAAAGACATGGCAGCATTTGAATCTGGAGAGCAACCCAGGACTTCAGGACATGTTGTACTTGGAGTATTAATCCTTGTAATGGATGGCACACATGGGCTGGCATTCCTGGCCTGGATTGAACAGGGATTATTACCCGGCCCAGGGGTCAGTGCAATGGAAGGACTGGGGGAGATGAGCACTGGTGAATATTTTCTCCCCAATACACTAGATGGCAGCATCCCTGGGTTAGGATTAACACATAGACACTCACAGGGCATGCTGGGACCTGTAATCCTGTAGGGCAGCTCGTTGGATACTGTGGGGGCTACTGGGGGAGCGGCCGGGATTCACCAATCCTAATTTCAGTGGACTTCCGTTCACTCCAGAAGTGCCATCAGCAGGCTATGCTATGACCCGGGTCATAAATAAAAGAAACCACTTGATCTTAGCCAGGTGAGTCGTAGTCAGATGGAAGAAGAATAAAGATCGTCTGGAGGATTGGGAGAGAAATAAAAGAAGAGGAGAAGATTTGTGTTGTGTATACCACTGTCAATGCCTTTTGTATGGATTTGTTACAATTAACCTCTTTTATTGTACCAGGACTTCTATTCTATTGACATTGTGGTCAGCAGCACAGGAGCGCTGCAGGAGACTGAACTTTCTCCGGTCCTGTTCAGCCTATATACATTGGACTTCCAATGCAACTCGGAGTCCTGCCACGTGCAAAAGTTCGCTGACGACACTGCTATCGTGGGCTGCATCAGGAGTGGGCAGGAGGAGTAGTACAGGAACCTAATCAAGAACTTTGTTAAATGGTGTGACTTAAACCACATACAACTGAACACCAGCAAAACCAAGGAGCTTGTGGTGGATTTTAGGAGACCCAGGCCTCTTCTGGACCCTGTGATCATCAGAGGTGACTGTGTGCAGAGGGTATAGACCTATAAATACCTGAGAGTGCAGCTGGATGATAAATTGGACTGGACTGCCAATACTGATGCTCTGTGCAAGAGAGGACAGAGCCGACTATACTTCCTTAGAAGACTGGCGTCCTTCAACGTCTGCAATAAGATGCTGCAGATGCTCTATTGGACGGTTGTGGCGAGTTCCCTCTTCTACGCGGTGGTGTGCTGGGGAGGAAGCATAAAGAAGAGGGACGCCTCACGCCTGGACAAACTGGTGAGGAAGGCAGGCTCTATTGTAGGCACGGAGCTGAACAGTTTGACATCTGTGGTGGAGCGACAGGTGCTGAGCAGGCTCCTGTCAGTCATGGAGAATCCACTGAACACAATCATCTCCAGACAGAGGAGCAGCTTCAGCGACAGACTGCTGTCACCGTCCTGCACCACTGACAGACTGAGGAGATCGTTCCTCCCCTACACTATGAGACTCTTCAATTCCACCCGGGGGAGTAAATGTTAACATTATACAAAGTTATTGTCTGTTATACATGCATTTTTATCACTCTTTAATTTAATATTGTCTTCTATTAGTATGCTGCTGCTGGAGTATGTGAATTTCCCCTTGGGATTAATAAAGTATCTATCTATCTATCTATCTATCTATCTATCTATCTATTGTGGTGGTTGTGTCCGGGGTTTAGGGTGCTGCAACGCCCTCTACTGGTCACAGACTGTTTAGTCTCAAGGACAGGAGACTGTGTGAGGACCTAAACCTGATCTTCAAAATCCTCAAAGGCACTGTTTAAAGTACATCCAGAAGAATTCTTTCAACTTAACTGTGAATCATGTAATTGAGGACATTAGTGTAAATTTAGGAGAAGTGTAGTTAGGACAGAAGGCATGGAAGCACCGTTTTATGCCAGAGTTGTGAGAGTGTGGAACAAACTTAGGAGACATATAGTTAAAGCAGAAACCTTGACAAACCTTCAAGAACCTTCTGAACAGCTTAGCTGTTAGCTAATCAAAGAAGCTTGATGGACTGAATGTTGTTTTCTTGTTTGTCAGATTTCTTACTGCATGCTCTTACTAGTGGAATAAGTAAACCTCCAGTTCTCAAATAAAAGGGATTTGAAAATTATCTCAGTTTTCATGCTGTTTGAAATTCTAAAGCAAAAGAATTGGTTTAGCAGAAAAAAAGAAAAGTGCACAGTAAACCAAATTAGGAGATAAGGTACAGTGGATAGACATTTTTACAAGACTCAGTGCAGACCAGATTAGTAGTGTAAAGATTTTCATCCACTTTGCCTTGAAGAGAAGTGAAGGTTTGTCCTTGGGCTTTACTGATGAATATTGTAAAGATGGGTTGAATGGCAATTGTCTGTTTTGAATTTGAAAAGGCATTGTGAGCTTCAGTGCAGAGATCCATGTGAAATAAAAAAAGCTTTTGTCCAATGAATGTCCATCCCAATCATGTTTTGAAGATTATTTGTGAGCACACATCTGGTGCCATTGCCTATACCTTTATTGCTGTTGAGGCTGCAACAGAGCCTTGATGATAGCTTCTTTTTTAGAGTTAGTTTGTGAGGTGGTAGTCCAGATGGTTTTAAAGAGTGAATGAAACTTTGGTATCTGTGTCAGTTGTGAGAGGTACTTGAAGCCCAATTTTAGCCCCGCTGTCTGATAATTACCCAACCCGTGGACTATGTTACATGTTGTCAGAAACTCCACTGACTGAGTCATAACAAGGTTTGGGGCAGCCACCCGTATATTTGGTATCCTGGCTGCAAAGTTGCAAAAATATAAACAGCACTGATGTGCACAAAACTGAGTCCTAAACAAAACTGAGGGAATAGGGAAAAGGTGGAGGCTTTTAAAGGGGGAAGACAGGAAGTGAGGTCAAAGGGGTCGGGTTCAGAAGGGTCTTCAGCCATATGCTTGGACCCGGAAGTGACGTCAAGAGGGCCAGGTGGAATCTCCCATGAATGGTCTGTAGGAAAGGGAGAAAAAGAGTCAGTGCACTCTGCCACTTCCTGGTTTGATTCAGAATTGCCCTTATTCAAGCCCTTTAGCTGCCTGCCATGTGCACGTGTGTGACAATGTGTAATGGCATAAGCCACTGATTGTTGATTGAGACCAAGATCAATCTTTAAAGGTCTTGGGTGCATGACAGACAAGCCTTACAATTGAATATATATATTCTGACTATATCCCTTGGAAACTAAGGAGACTTTGCTACAGAAAAAAAACGATGTTTAGGGCTTTATCAAAGTATTTAATATGTTTCCCTCCACAGACTTGCAAAATCAATGCCTGGGGAAGATCTTGCCTCCAAATTGCATTACTAGAAAGAAACTCCAAGACTACACCTTTCAGTTAAATCTGCACAAAGTATAAAATGCAAACCTATCTTCAATTAAATTCACTCTTCTTAAAATGTGTGCGTTATTGGACTTAACATGCAATTGATGTTAAAGAATGGAGCCAGAAATGTCCACTTTGTCCAATTTTGAACATAAAGAGTACACCCAATTTTAATTGTTCAGAATCTTTCACTTAAAATTGTGAAGTGGGCTTAGGGGAGAATGTACAGTACATAATAATCATGATCCATATTTGGTAAAGCAGTGGTAGTCACTACAATTGAATGCATTTGCCCCAGATCATAAAGTTACTGAACAGTTAGGAATAATAATGAGCCAAATATTCATTCCTATAAACTTTATTTTTCAAGGGTGAAAGCTAAAATAAATCTGCCTTTAAAGGAATTAAGACAACTTAAACTAACCGTTATTTTGGTTCTGAAAAGTACTGTAATGTGATCTGAGGTTTGTTTCACTGCCTTTGGTCTTAGACTCCACACATTGTCACAGTTATTGCCTAAAATCCACAAATGAAGTGAAAGTTCAACTTCCTGACAGTATGCTTGACACATAAATTCTGATATTGCTTCTGGAAGTAAAAGACTGATATATCTTATATATAATTGCATATACAGTATGTTGTGTACTATGTGTTGTGTGTGTGTGCCTTTTGTTGGTACTTCTCTGAGAAGACACATTCTGAGTTAGAATTTCATTGAAACATATCCCTCTATTATAAAAAAAAATCTTGGAAAGTGGAGACGAGACGTGATTTGTCTCAGAGAGACACTTTCATGTCCCGCAAGACGAGTCTTTGATAGATAGATAGATAGATAGATAGATAGATAGATAGATAGATAGAT
>JANRMT010062817.1:21452280-21483003 GCA_026402145.1 Polypterus bichir lapradei
GATAGATAGATAGATAGATAGATAGATAGATAGATAGATAGATAGATAGATAGATACTTTATTAATCCCAAGGGGAAATTCACATTTGTGCCCAAGAAATGTAACCACGCCTGGGGCTGGAAGCCCCGTGAGACAAGAGCTTATGCAAAGAGATTTGGAAAAGTCCTGCCCACATAACCACGCACACGGTTCAGTCATTTCTCAGTTGTGTGAATGCTATTGTCAGACACAGTTCATGTAGAGAGAAAGAAACGATATTTACTCACGGGCAGTTATACGTTGCATTCTCATGATGTAATTCCAAACACGGAGTCAAAATTCAATGCGATATTGATGAAAAGGTAAATGTGAAAAGAAATTGAATATATGGACATAGGTGATATGAGAGAAGTGCTTTGTGCGAAATGCAGATCACGTGGAACGGCAGCAGCAGCAGCAAGCCAGTAGCTGATCGAGCAAAGAGGAGGTAAAAAAAACTGTACGTGTTTCAAATTGTATCACCGTTTGAGAGGGGTTTTGGAGGAGCGACCGCGTCCCCTTGGGGTGCATTCAGCCACCCTCTTCACAATGCTAGCAGCAGAGACGTGAAGTGGCTGGAGCACAGCACAGGGGGAGAGAAAAGGGAGGGAAGCCCCCTTGTACATTTAAAGGAATACTCCATCCAAAATATTTTTAATATGTTACTGCTGCTAATGATGTCATCTCTATCTTTCCCTACAGTGCGGAGAAGCCACCCAGCCCAGCCTCCATAAAATCCTGGGCATCCTGAAAGATGCGACTTTTCTGAACCTGATGGACGGACAGGACACACACTGCCAAGCGTTGTTTTCTTTTGTGTTTTTGAACGTTTCCGTTGTTCTAGGACAATAAAACTGACAACCCAGTTGGTGCCCCAAACTGTAAGGGCATAGTAGCCACTCAACCCGACACAGACAGATGCAAGAGGCACACTGATAAAAACACAGGTGTTTTTTTATTTTTCTTCTCCTTGTGGGAAATGCCTTTCTGATTTTCCACAGGTCAAGCAGAGCCCCAAAGCACAAACACTTCACAATATTTTTTTTCTTCTTCTTTTCTCACCGAGTAGTGTCTGCTGGCCCCTTTTATAACTCCATGTGCTCCAGGTACTTGCTGATGTATTTCCGACAGCACTTTTGGGTGTGGCAGAAAAACTTCCCATAAGGGCTCAGTGGTTCCTGCAGCACCCCTGGGCAGTGCCCACAGATCCTTACAGGGCTGCACCAAACTCCAACTCCCATGGAGCCTTGCAGGAGTCCTAGGCACCGATGCAACCCAGGGGGACTGCCAACTAGCGTTCTGGGGGAGGCAACACTCTGGCCACGCTTGCTCCCCCGGTCCTCCCAGTGTGGAGGTGTCCTGTCCAGACAAGGGCCCAGGCCGTCCACCACTCTGCCCCTCCCTCAGTTGAACCTTGTTGGGTGAAGTGGTCCATGCCCCAACGGCACCGATTGGCGTTCACTGCTGTTCTCAACAGACAGCATCTCCAGCCGTGACCCCGATTTTGGCACTCATAGCACCATTGCTCCCCTCCAGCTCATACCCTGCGGTTACTAAAACAGGACGGTATACCTAGCTTCGCCTCATACTCGCCTCATAACTTGCTGTCCATATATATATATATATATATATATATACAGAGAGAGAGAATGTCATGTCACATACTGTTAAACAAAGGCTGTCTGATCCTTCTAATATTTATTTTGGGAGAGCAAGAGAGAAGAGAACGGGGAGGAAAATATTTAAAAACATTATTGTAGCACCTAGTTATTTACACAATATCAGGTATTTTCAGCTATTATGGTAAAACTAAAAAAATTAAAACAAAATTCAAAATATACTTAAAAAAATATGAAAGTAACAAAAAAAATGCACAAAAGAAGGTTTAGTTTTTTGGAAGTTTGCAGAATCCAGCTACTTTTCTCAAGCAATCAATAAACTTTACCTTTTGTTCAGCAGAGATAACTAAGTTATTATAGTTTATGTCTATTCATTGTTAAACAATACTTTCCAAGCCATCAATGATTTATAAACTGCTACATGCTGCCTAAGTATTTCAAGTGTAGAAAACAATTATATTTCTAAAAAGTATTTACTAGTACTGTGCAAAGTGACAGGTACAATCTTAAAAACACTGTGGTTCTACAATGGCACTTTACTGGGTTTTGTGGTTCCTCAGAAATGCTGCATAACAATTAAACATTTCATACTGAGATAAATTAATTTTATACAAAAATTTTTTTAGGCTTTGAAAAGGTTCCTAATATTTGAACAAAACAGAAATATTTAATGTATAGTAAGCCACCTATAAGGATACAAGAAATCCATCCTTCCATCCATCCATTTTCCAACCCACTGAATTCTAACTACAGGGTCACGGGGGTCTGCTGGAGCCAATCCCAGCCAACACAGGGTGCATGGCAGGAATCAATCCCGGGCAGGGTGCCAACCCACCACAGGATACAAGAAACCAAGAAAGCTATTGTCATATAAGGAGCTAAAATAAGTGACAGCATGGGAAAATGTAGTTGGGTGGAGCAGAGTAGAAAGTACTTATGCGGGGGCATGTCTGGGGTGAGGGGGCCCTTTTATGGGGTATTCACGGGAATGGCACCGAAAAGTGGTTTATGTTTTTTAATACTTTGGTGAATAAATAAAAGAAATGTTTGGCAACCTAGAGGCGAGATCATTACATGAAGGACAAAGGCGGAGACTGAGCTCAGGGGGCGAGGATGGACCAGGGCAGGGTTAGGCTTTCGAATTTGCCTGTGTAACATTATCCTCCTTAAATGGTTAGATGTTGGCGGGCCAGAGATACCCGCCCCATCCCATTCCATGACCCACAGCAAGGACCTTCTCGATAGTGTGGCAGACAGAAGACGTTGCACAACAAATCTCAGACACTAGACCAGGTACAAAAGATTGCTCATAAACTATCAGTGAGGAAAAAAGAGAAGACATCACATGAAAGGATGGACGGAGGAAAAGAAATGGGAAAGATGGACAGATGAAGGTGTGAGAAATTTGGGAAAGCGTCACATAAGGAATCTGCAAAATGTCCAGCTGTAAGGTCGGAATGCAAGAAAAGGGGACACTGGCAAAGGATGTGTCACTTTAAAGCTGTCACTCATTTTTAGCTTCATTTTTTACACCTATAACTTATGTGTATAGTAATAAACAGTTTAAAATCATGAAAACCATTGGTATTGCACAAATCTGTTATTATCTAGTCAATTGTTATTTATTTACTAGGCTGACCCACCTTTTAAGGTGACCGACTTTTAAGTTGACCACTTCTTAAGGCAATTCAGTATGTAGATCAATTTGATATTTTATACAAACTCATTAATTTGGTTATATTGCATTTGAGCGGTATTACTTTAATACTCGTAGTTTCTGTTATTTTTGTGATGAAATTTAAACTTTTTTTCTATATTGAGGTCGCCCTTTTGAACCCCCCTGATATTTACTACGCGGTGAGGCATTTGTACTCCATCAACATTAATTATTTCCAGAGACATAATTTTGTCTATTTTTCCAGCGCATCGCGCACAAAAGCAAGGGGACGATGGGAGCACCAGAACTCTGCTCACATCATGTCGCTTCGTACCGCAAGCTGCAAGTAGTAAGTCTGTGATAAGCGGAATACCGCTACGCTTTTCACTCCCGGGACGGAAGGACAATCCCGACCGCTTTTATATAGTAAGAAAGAAGAAGAAAATATCGCACAGTCTGGAGTAGAAAATCATCTTTAACCTGGAAAAACGAAACTACAAATCCCATCGTGCATTGCAAAATGGACGGGGCGTGTGTGAAACTCCGCGCCTGCGTAGCACTCACGGGACGGAAGGATGTTACAGATCTAAATAAATCAATAAAGTTTCTTTCTATAACCTTTGTGTGAAGATGGTTTACCCTACAGCATTGCTCTGAAGAACCCCTGTGGTATGTTTATTTTAATAGTGTACGTTGTTAAGCAAACACCTAACAAGTATGCTAAAACATTTTTCATTCATAATTTGCTGTCCATAAAGTGTTTCAGATAAAGATTTTGTTGGTCCGTACACATCAAAGTCATACTAATTGTATATAGCAATTTAAAGAAAGCCAGCAGCTCCTCATATTCGATGTCTGGCCACATGTACGCTGAGTAACCTCGTTTCACTGTGCCCTACTCGCTTGTTTAGCTCACTCACAACTAATATGTCGTGATTTATGGGCAGGCCAAAATTCTGTAAGAGAACATCTTATCTGATCAATCTGCATTGTACCCTGGAGATCAGTGAAGGTCAGCTTTGAAAGTTGCCCAAAGCCTTTGCTAGAAGACGCACATTCAGAAATTGTGTCAGAGTTGAAGGTTAATGTAAAATAACAACCATCGCATGCTTCACTAGAACTGTATAATGTTGTCACTGGCCTTTGCTGAAGATCTGTCACTGTATAACACGACCTACTCTGTTTTTTTAGGCGCCTTTTGTTCAGACAGCCCGCATTTTGCATTCCTATCATGTTAAATATTCTGCGCTGCAGATCACTAGAGACAAGTAAACTCGGGAATTATGGTATGAGCTTTGAGGCGGAGGAGTAATCGCATGTATAACGGCACATGAGTAGAAGAGGACTCGATGTAACCCGCAGGGTCCTGGGCTGCAGCCCAGATTACCCCGTATAGGAGTCAGGTGCGCGTGAATGTGGCCCGGCCAGTGATGCCACATGGTGAGCGAGTATGCTGGGCAACGTTTCTTCCGAGCCCTAGAAGTTCCAGTTTGGGATGAAGGTTGTGTCTAGTCCATGTGTTTAGTTATTAATGTTAGATGTTTAAAGTGCATGGCAGCAAAACGAATGACGCAATTCTAAGGAAATGCGCCGCCCACGCCTCCTCAATACTGGCTATTGGGGGAGCGTCTCGCATCGATTTTATCAGACTGAGTCAGGAGGCTGTAAAAGTTTAAAATAACCAATCGTAAAATGTGGCTATCATCAGTTTTTTTCGTCGTTGGTGTGCCTGTGTATGTATTCATCTATCAACACGAACAGGTACTTTGAATTTATCTTTTCTAGGATAAGTTTGTTGAATAGTATATTGCAAATCTTGCGTCTGAGATGGGATGGGCTATTCGTTTGAAATTGCTCAGGTTTAAAGTTATTTTTGCAATTCTTAACCCAGTATTCCTGTTTATTTTATTTTTTTCATGTCTTCATTTCTTTGAACAACAATGACATTCTGTAGAGTTAGTAAAATTTAAGTTTTGGTCCCTTTCACCTTATTAATCAACGTGGAATACGCTGAATCACCTTTTCTGTTAGAACCGTATTCTATTCACAAGTCGGGTATTTCATTTTGAATATTCGTAGGGTTTTGAATCCGAAAACATCCACGTCGGATCCTAGAAAATAACAAAAAAATAAATGGATCAGCCGTTTATGTTGTTATTGAAATTGGGGTAAAAATGGTATATGGTTTAAGCCAAGCGCCATAGAATGGGGTTTCTAGTTCTTTTCTGAGTATTTTAACTTAACTTCTTTTTCACATTGGAGACTTGCATAATTGTATTAGTTGTACCGGCCCCGTTTCTGAAGTTCCGAGGAAAAATGTTTCCTCACTTTATTTAGTTTAGTGTCGCATCTGATTTTGAACGGAGAACCATGGAAATTGTTAGCATTTGCAGGCACATTTACTATGAACTATATGTATGTCCCAGGGAACACAGTGATTCGTTCATGCACTTCCAGTCCTGTTAACTTGCAAGTTGCAGAAATCTGACATTTTCTATTTTTTCATCGGGGAGGCAAGTCCTCCGAAATGCACAAGCATTTTTTTTTCAGATGTCTCAATCTCTAGATTATCGTACCTTTCCCCGACGCAACCCTGTGTTATAAAGTAATCGATGCACCGAGGAATTTAGTGCCTCCTTTGATTTAGCGCATGGCACTTTGTGATTAGTTGTCCGGTTAGCCTTTTGTTGTCACGCATGCTCCGTGCCGAACACCGTCATGCCCACCTGCATTGCGCACGCGCACAACTCCGGCATTTGGTGCTTGTCGGTGTGTTATGCGTTGTTATCTTTAAAACGGAGTGCTGTTTCTTGAAAACTAACAGTAAACTTTGTTAAGGTGGTGTACAAAAATGCAAGTTTTCAGAAACTGGCTTAGCAATGCATAATTCTTTAACGAAATCTTATAAACAAAGAAGCATATGACGTAATCATAGTAAAATAACAGTGTTAATAATAATTACCCTGAAGAAATCCATCCATTATCCAACTCGCTGAATCCCACAACAGGGTCATGGGGGTCTGCTCTGCTGGAGCCAATCCCAGCCAACACAGGGCACAAGGCAGGAACTAATCCCGGGCAGGGTGCCAACCCACCGCAGGACACACACAAACACACCCTCACACCAAGCACACACTAGGGCCAATTTAGAATCGCCAATCCACCTAACCTGCATGTCTTTGGACTGTGGGAGGAAACCCAAGCAGACACAGAGAGAACATGCAAACTCCACGCAGGGAGAACCACTGCTTTGGTTATCGTTTTTCCCTGTATAGGTGTTCCTTCGCTGTTATTTGGACAATTTCCCTGTTCTACTAGAAACCTTTGTTATTTTTTTTTTACTCAGTCCCATCATATAAGTACGCAAGTGAGCTAATCAACAAGTATCAGAAGAAGAAAGTGATTCACTGCACAGGTGATTAAACATTACAAACCTATAGACATTGTTTACATGTAGCTATTAATTCTGTCCTGGAACTGTACATAACATGTTGGTCCTTCTTCATACATCCCATAACTTGCCGCAGTCTGATAGATTCCATGTCTGTTAGTGGCCTCCTCATTCTGTGCATCTGCGACTGTTACTATATTGCTAGTCAGTTGCTGAAGATTCTTAAACATAACATTTTAGATATAAATATTTTCTTTGTCCTTTAAGTTTTGCAAACCTACTGGAGACGTTCACTGCCTATTTACTGTACATTATAAGTGATACGTTGTGATGCACCACCCTAATCAAGAGTGATTATTTTTGCTGGTCTCACAGTTAAGTTTTTCTCACCCAGATGGTATCCCATCCCACACCCTTTTCATATTCCAGACTCACCCAAGGCTTATAGAAGCCAAAATGTAATAAGAAACTGAATTAAGTACCCAGGTAAGTGAGTGTGTATCCATGCCTGTCTTTATTAAAGATTATGATCCTTCCATGTTTTATGAACACAGCAATATGTTTATCTGATATACATGAACATTCAAAGTTAAGAATTCTGCTGTTCATTGTGAATTATTAGCATTAAATATGAGTGCAAATTCATTTTAGATAGTATCAATTTAGATTACATTAAATAAACTTTATTAATCCAATTGGGAAATTAAGATGAATACAGCAGAAGAAACATAAAAAACAAGCATGCCAGACTCGCAGGACAAATAATACAGTTAATTAAATAACTGATAAATAAATAAATATGGTGCCAATTTTTCAAAATGAACTTAACAATTATGTCAGTAGGAAGCATTGAATTGCCTGACAGCAACATGTAGAAAAAAACCCCAGAGGTGCGTCTTAGCACACCATGGTGGAATGAGCCTGTGGCTAAAAGTACTCCAAGAGATCGCCTCCGGTGGGGATTTTTCATGATGGCATCCAATTTTGCCACCATCCTGTTTTCTACAACAGCTTCCAGTGTATCCATGGTTCACCCTGTGATGGTGCAGGCTTTCCTAATAAATTTGCTTAGGTATTGTGCTTCTTTGTAACTCAAGTTGTTTCCCTAGGAGACTCCAGTGTAGAGCACCACACTGGCTACTATGGATTGATAGATCATTTCTAGCAGCTTGCTGAATACATCAAAAGACCTGAGTCTCCTTAGGATGTACAATCTGCTCTGGCCCCATTTATACAGTGTCAATCTGTTGTAAGGCCAGTCCAGGTATTTGTAGCTCTGCACCATTTCCACGTCCTCCCCCTGAATGATGACTGGTCTCAGAGGCTCTTTGGCATCATCAGCTTTTGTCTTGCTAGTGCTGAGTTGCAGGCATCACAAGAAAAAGTCCTCCACAACCTTCCTGTACTCTGACTCATCTCCATTATTATATGGCAAGCACTGGTATTGTACTTGAAATCTGTTGTATAGAGGGTGAAAAAGAAGGGAGACAGGACAGACCCCTGAGTTTCCTTAGTATTACACACCACTACTTCTGACAGACAGTCCCTAAATCTCACAAACTGTTGTCTGTTGTTCAGGTGGTCATGATCCGGTAGACTGTGGGGGCATCAAGAGTCAAATCCTTGATCTTTTTCCCCATTTGATGAGTCAGAATGGTATTAAAGGCATCGGAAAAGTCAAAGAACATGATTCTGACTGTGCTGACGGCTTTGTCCAGTGGAAGTAGGCTCTGTGGAGGAAGTAGGTGAAAGCTTCCTGCACATCTACTGTATCTGTGTCTGACAGGCAACCTGCAGAGAATCCAGATGTTCTGAAACCAGGAGTAATAGCTGTTTGCGCATGACCGTTGCACTCTGTCAGTCAGGGAAAGTATTCGCTTTGCACAGACTTTCAGTAGACACAGGTAGAAGTGTCCACAAGATACATTTCCAGAAGCAACTGTCTGGGTGATCGCATTATTTCTTCTCATCACTGAAATATGCTGTCTCAATATTTCAGAAATTGCTAAATTAGTGTTGATGAGCTGAATATACAGTGCTAAACTGAGCAACACAATCTAGAGAGTAGTAGTGTAACACTAAAAAAGTAATGCGTGTTATGTGGTCCAATTACTTTTTAAAGTAATGAGTGACCTAAAGTGTGAACCTCTAGGATTAGCAGTTAGTTTGAAGGTGAAATTCGAGTCTGGTGTTTTCAATCAATGGGATGATAATCAGGTGTGAGTGGGCACCCTGTGTTATTTAAAGAACAGGGATCTATCAAAGTCTGCTCTTCACAACACATGTTTGTGGAAGTGTATCAGGGCACGAACAAAGGAGATTTCTGAGGACATCAGAAAAAGAGTTGTTGATTCTCACCAGGCTGGAAAAAGGTTACAAAACCATCTCTAAAGTGTTTGGACTCCACCAATCCACAGTCAGACAGATTGTGTACAAATGGAGGAAATTTAAGACCATTGTTACCCTCCCCAGGAGTGGTCGACCGACAAAGATCACTCCAAGAGCAAGGCATGTAATAGTCGGCGAGGTCACAAAGGACCCCAGGGTAACTTCTAAGCAACTGAAGGCCTCTCTCACATTGGCTAATGTTCATGTTCATGAGTCCACCATCACGAGAACACTGAACAACAATGGTGTGCATGGCAGGGTTGCAAAGAGAAAGCCACTGCTCTCCAAAAAAAAAACATTGCTGCTCATCTACAGTTTGCTAAAGTTCACGTGGACAAACCAGAAGGATATTGGAAGAATGTTTTGTGGACGGATGAGACCAAAATTGAACTTTTTGGTTTAAATGAAAAGTGTTATGTTTGGAGAAAGGAAAACACTGCATTCCAGCATAAGAACCTCATCCCATCTGTGAAACATGGTGGTGGTAGTATCATGGTTTGGGCCTGTTTTGCTGCATCTGGGCCAGGATGGCTTGCCTTCATCGATGGAACAATCAATTCTGAATTATATCAGAGAATTCTAAAGGAAAATGTCAGGACATCTGTCCATGAACTGAATCTCAAGAGAAGATGGGTCAAGAAGCAAGACAACTACTCTAAACACACAAGTCGTTCTACCAAAGAATGGTTAAAGAAGAATAAAGTGAATGTTTTGGAATGGCCAAGTCAAAGTCCTGACCTTAATCCAATCGAAATGTTGTGGAAGGACCTGAAGCGAGCAGTTAATGTGAGGAAACCCACCAACATCCCAGAGTTGAAGCTGTTCTGTACGGAGGAATGGGCTAAAATTCCTCCAAGCCGGTGTGCAGGAATGATCAAAAGTTACTGGAAACATTTAGTTACAGTTATTACTGCAAAGGGGGGTCACACCAGATACTGAAAGCAAAGGTTCACATACTTTTGCCACTCACAAATATGTAATATTCTATAATTTTCCCTAATAAATAAATGACCAAGTATAATATTTTTGTCTCATTTGCTTAACTGGTTTCTCTTTATCTACTTTTAGGACTTGAGTGAAAATCTGATGATGTTTTAGGTCATATTTATGCAGAAATATAGAAAATTCTAAAGGGTTCACAAACTTTCAAGCACAACTGTATTTTTAAAATGCTTTGAAAACAATGAAATCTAATTTCTCTTTATGTAGGTTTACATATATTTTTAATTTCTTTTAAACCAGTGTTTTTTCCTGGTTTGCTTTCTGCTTTGTGTCCAGTACTTCTGTATTAAACATTTGGCTAGATTGAACAAGTTCTGAAAATTGATGGATGATTTTTTTTTATTTTTCTTGAGAAATCATGACATGAAAGTCTAAGAAAACCAAAAAAACTGTCAATAATGAAATATATCAGGTGAGTTATTATGATATGTCTGGTTCATTAACAAACAAAGGACAGATCCAGTAGATCTGGACAGGCACCTATTCCGTGACATTTATCTCCCTTACCTTCTCCATTTCTCGTTGTTCATTTTCGTATTCCTCATCCTCTTCACTTCTTTGTGTAGGTCTGTGGATTATTATAATATAGAATATTATGGTTGAGGATCTGTTCAAAACTTTTTTTTAAAACCTGGCAGGACCTAATCAATAACATTTTAGAATAAGCATTTATATTCGGGGAAAAGGATTCTCTTCCCTCTTTTCTACTTTTAAAGTTTTGCCCTGGCTGTTGGTCTCCCTCTCTTCCCCTTGAGTTGGGGTTGAATTTAGTTTTGTTAAGCTTGACTTGATTGCATAGAATGTTGTTTGCTTTTAATAAAATCAGTAAAAAACAAAAATATAGAAAATTATGGAGTTGGTGTAATGGAGTGTAATATCTAGCATACTGGTTGATTTTAGCTTTTTTATAATGTCTAACAATATCTAATTTTAAAACGTGTAACCTGGCAGGGATGCTGGATAAGCCAGTTGCTCATGCACATTTAAGGCACTACTAGATCAAATAAGAAGCTTTGTTAAGTGCTTCTCTGGTGTTTGTAATTTGTTGTGGGGTTTGAACCTTGAAGAATACAGGTATAAATAAATAAATACATAAATAAATCAATCAATCAATCAATAAATAAAAATTTTATTTATATAAAATTCATGGGCTTCCGGAAGTAGGACAAGTTTTAGAAGCATGAGCTTCCCCTCCACTTTTGTAAAGGCAGCCTAGGGGAATGGCTGGAATGAATAAGAGCTCTGAGCCTGTAATCAGTTAATAGCTAAACATACTGTAAGAATTATTAGAATTGAAACTGATCTGAATGTTGACCTTGATGACAAAGGTGGCTCCTTCAGCTTCTTCATCAGGCTCGAGTCCAGAGAATGTAGTGCAGCTTTTGAAGCTGGAATCGTGGAGTCTGGCACTGGTTCAGTAAACTCCTCGTCAAACTGCACAATAATTGATAAAGACACAGTCAACTAAACAGATAAGTTGGGGAAAGTGTAACAGAACAGAGATAATAAGTGAGATAATTTTTTACTCATTTCCCTTACAGAAATATAACTGTGTGTTTGTAAATTTTCATAATGACTGTTTACTTTGTAATAGTTTCAAAGTTAATTGTGTAATTATCAGATCGATTAGAATTTTTTTAATAAATTGTTCATTAGTTCCAGAATTAGTTCTGCCATGAGTAGTGATGTCTAACAGCATTTGGACCATAGTTTGATTCTGGACTTTCATGTCCGCATTTAGTCCATGTTGGTTTAAATCACAACCTCTGGCTTAATTCAAAAGTTAGAAGACAAATTGTCAAGGTAAATGGTGACTCTACACTGATCCATGTTGGGACTGGGACCTGTAGCGCACTGCTGTTCTCTCCATGGTGTGAAAATTTTATGATAAAAAAATAAAGTTCTACTTACGTTAGCATAATGTCATAGAAGAAAGAGGGCTATGGGCTTGAAATTATATGTAAACGTTTGTTTCATGTGCGGCACGATGGCGCAGTGGTTCCACTGCTGCCTCACAGTAAGGAGACCTGGGTTCGCTTCCCGGGTCCTCCCTGCATGGAGTTTGCATGTTCTCCCCGTGTCTGTGTGGGTTTCCTCCCACAGTCCAAAGACATGCAGGTTAGGTGCATTGGCGATCCTAAATTGTCCCTAGTGTGTGCTTGGGGTGTGTGTGTGTGTGTGCCCTGCTGTGGGCTGGCACCCTGCCCGGGATTTGTTCCTGTCTTGCACCCTGTCCCCGTGACCCTGTGTTAGTATATAGCGGGTTGGAAAATGACTGACTGACTGACATTTCCTTCATATAAAATAAAAGTTTTCCTGCCTTGGTACTAACCTTAAAGTAGTAGTGTCGGGGTAGGACCTTGGTATAATGAATTTCATACAAATGACTCTGGATTCCCACAAGAAGATCCCCACGCTTGCTGCAGAAGGCTACACTCTCTGGCACTGCGTTCAATGAAAGAGTTCTGAAACGTTCAAAGAGAGAAGGGTAGTAAGGATGGTGAACTGATTTTGAGGTAGAAAGGGTAAGTAACATGGCCTGTCAGGTGTAAAAAAATGCAAAGTAAGTAAAAGTTCTACCTGTCGGACGGGTTGATATTTAGTGATAAATACACTTAATAATTTCAGATGTTAAAAAAAAAAAAAAACATAAAGACCTTGAAAAAAAGTTTAAAGTTCAAAATCAGTTTAAATTTAATTAACAAACGCACTCTGCGCCATCTTGTAACAAACACACTTTAAGTTAAGTGGAGACAGCAGACAATACAAAGACAAGCCACACTGAAGACAACTTTGATTTTCTTTATAAAGCAAGCGACTAAACAAAAGCTGTATATGTTCATCTGCTTGGTCATCCTTTCTACTCCCATGAATGCTGATTAATGTATGATAATAAATACATGTGTTTTACTAATGTTATAAGAAAGAAATAGCTGATTGTTTCCCTTTATTACAGGGGTACCACATTTTCAAATCTAATTCTGTTTTTTTCATCACTGAAAGGACAATACAATTAAGAATTCCACTATACTTGTTAGGCTAATTATGGCTTAGCAAACCAACACCTGAAGAAAACAAACTGGAATAAAACTTACTGACCTGAAAGGTCGGGGATTTTGCTCCTTACCTCAGCAACCTGTTTCTGTGGTCGGAAAATTTTTATCATTCCGTCTTTGCTGGTTGAAGCAAAGATATTCAGTTGTGAACATGCGCAGAGCCCTGAAGGCAAAGGGTGAAAAGACACATAGGATAACGTCTTTACGTAAGCTGCTGTATTTCTCTAATGTTTGTGTTCTCTTGAAGTAAAACCTTTGTAACACTTAATCAGTTTTCAAGTCACTTTTCCCCTTAGTGCTCTGGAGCCAGTAATAGAAGCAAATTACGAAAGGAGTTTCCTGCCTTAGTTTCTTTACTAGTTAATTCTATGGTAAAACCCATTAACTAAACAAATAGTATGACATTGCACTGTCATTCATTGATTCATTCATCAGTCCATCCAACCACTCATTTCTGAACGGATGTATAAACCTTGGGTGGCAATACCCATCTTAGTAACAGTAGTCGCAATGCTGGAACCAACAATTCAATCATCTTAGAAGAGGGATGTCAAGCGCAGGTCCTGGAGGACTATAGTGACTGCAGATTTTCATTCCACTTTCCTAATTAGTATCTTAATCACTGCTGCTAGTGAAACATTTTCGGAGCCCTGAAGCTTGAACTGTTATGGGGTCCCCTTGGCAATCTGCAACTAAGTCTGGGTAACTACTGTTACCTTCCTCAATGGAGTAGTTCTCTGTCAGATCGTCAAAAATGTTTATAAATTTAACCACTACATCTCAGATTTTGATTAGAATTGCTGCACTGAATTACACCATATTAGTGATACAGTAATGCCTCTTACTTTGAATGATTCTAACTTTGAATGTTCCTAAGTATGAACACTAAATTCGACAGAAATTTCATCTGGAATTTGAATGATGCTTCTAAGAGCATCAGGTGCAAGACAGGAAACAGTCCTGGATGGGCTGCCAGTCTACTGCAGGGGCCATTCACATATCCTTATGGTGTCAGTATATAGATGCCAGTTAACCTAAAATGGACATTTATGGGAACGAGGAACAAAGCAGAGTTCCCAATTAAAAGTTCACACAGACGTACATAGAATATGTACTCTACACTCTACACAGAGAGCCATCACACAATTCAGAGCTAACTACAAGGGCCAACTATATTGAAACTCAATGTCTTTAAAAAAATGATTAGATCCACTACAGGAAATGGACTTGTCAGACGCCATTGCTCCAACCGAACCTAAATAATTTCACCCACCAGTGATGTGATCTTGAGGGTCGTCTTTGGGTGGATGATCAGAGCGACTCTTGGTTTCTAAATGGTAATGGACGATGCCATATGTGGCACTGGAGAGCTCTTGGAAGGCCACAGCCAGTAAAGAACCTAAACAGCTGACCTTCAGAGGTGGCTGAGCACAGCAGAAACTCATATGAAGACTGAGAGACTCATCAGCATAGGGGAAAACACGCCAGACCTTTACCATCTTGTCTCCACCTGATGAAACGAAACAGAAAAAAAAACCTTTGCTATTTCACTGATAAGAACAGGAGTGCTAAGACCACAAAGTTACATTTCCATTTATGCATTTTATTTTCAGATATTGTGGGTGAACTGAAGACTGCCCTAGAAGACACACAATCAACCCCTTCTGGTCCACGAGCTGTAAAAGCAGGGTACTTCCGGAAGGTGGCATCTGATTTAGGAGATGAGCAACCTGCCCGATGGAGCCCTGACCCTGAAGCCTGATGGCTCTTGAAGCTACGAGGCATCCAATGCTAAACACTGCACCATTGTACAGCCCTCCAGACAAATTATCAAAAACATGTAGGGTTGAAATGATGTACATTGCATTACTTCATATTCTTACCCAGCAAATCCCATAAAATATGGCACATCTATCTTTTCCAAAAGCCAACAATGTTAAGCATTGTAAATCTATGTATATGAAAGTCAACGTATATGTGTGTGTATGTATGTATGTTCCAGCATCACATCCAAATGGATGGAACAATTTTCATGAAATTTGGTACACATGTATACTGTAGGGTGAAATCAACCCTAACCCACCCCCTTCTGGGTAGGGTGGGTGTGAGCTCATGGTCTTGAATGTACGTCATCATCCAGTTGCAAATAAAAAGCTGAAGACAGGATTCATGTCTTACTAGTGGAAATGACATAGTTACTCTCAGGGCAGGCCGTCAATGCAGATACGCAGCAGGAGCTGTGAGCCTCTGTCTTGTATGCAGGGAGTCTTGTGTCCCAGTCCAGTACAGAAAGGTAGCCATGTTCATGTCCGACCACCAGTAAAAACCTGCAAAGAAGTACTCAGGCAGTTAATCATTCAGTAAATCCTTATATTACAGAGTGTTAGTGTGAAAAGAAAATGGGAATTTAAATGGAGAATTTAATTATTTGGATATCTAAGGTGCAGGTCCTTCTTGTGAACCATCAGCTTTCTCATGGAGATATTAAACACGGCAACTCCATTTTTACAAACGGCGAAGCATTTTTGTGAACCAGGGTTATCCATCTTGGGTAGTAGAAGCTGTGTGAACACTTCATTAGCAGTCAGTCCCTCTGATCTCCACCTTACAGATCTTATTTATTTAATCTATTTAATCATTTAAGGTGCACCCTAGAACATCATTTTGATTTTAATGGCATGATTTTATGAGTTTACTTATTGAATTATTTATTGAAGGCACTGTTACGCTTTCGGGCACTTTATTTCTTGGTAATGATATATTACTGCACATTTTAGAGCTAAAAGTCTGATCCCATCACTTGGCCTGGTCCATCTCAGGTCGTGACTATTCATATGTCCTGAAGGAGGTTGGTACCCATGATACCCATGATGGCACGTACTGGTTCATTACATGTTACCATTCTGTGGCAGTGTCCCATGCAAAATGGGGCTGGTCTGAAACTTGCCAGTCAACCTAACATGCATGTTTTTGAGGAAAACTTGAGTACCCCACACAGAGAGGATATGTAAATATCATGCAAAACAACACTCAGTTGCATTAACCATTGCATCACTATGGTGCCTTCTAAATAAATTAAATAAATGTAAATGATTTCATGAATGCATCATGCAGTGACAAGATGTCTACCTGGCAATGATAGTTTAGCATAAAGTGTGAGTAACAAGAGATCACATTTCTGTGACTAAGGCACAGAGACAGACATGCTCAGGCATCCCAAACCCATAATTTCCATTTCCAAACTTGGTTAGTGGAAATATTCAGTTTTTACCAGTTCTGCATATGCTAGATTAGCTGCTCACCAGTATGCCCAACAAACACCATCTGTAAGCGCCAGGCCTTATCCCACACCTTCATGGAGCCATCGCGAGCTGCTGTCACCAGCCATTGGAGACCATGGCAGTAGGCAATGCCAGTGATTTTCCTGCAATCAAAGAACACCATGCTGATTTCAATACTGTCAATTTTATTTATTTTTGTTGAAGAGCAGCAGAAGAAGATTGGCATGATAATGGCAACCAGAGGCTGATATTGTTCAAGGACTAAAGAACACCATTGTGTTTTATGCTCAGTCAAATAGTGATCCCTATTGTATAGCTGTTGTTTGGTAGTTCTTCTTTTAGTATATGGTATCATCCAATTGAGCAGTTACATGAAGCAAATGCTCCACAGACATTCTGCTGTAAGAGTTCCTCTTTTGTTGTTGCTGTTCTTTTAATGAACTTCAGCTAATTTCACTATCAAGGTTGGGAGCACACACTGATTACAGGACGTTGCTGCACCCATCACACTGCGAACCACCTGGACTGAGATGGCAACAAGTGACACCTCAGCACCACCCTGAACAGTGTGAATTTTTTTTACAGTGGCTGGGGTGCCAATCCTGCCATCAACCCCCGAGTTTTTCCTACAAGTTGGAGGACCTGTGTGCAGGGCTGGATGCAGATTAACTGTCCCATGCAAAATGGGGCTGGACTGAAACTCACCAGTCAACCTAACATGCATGTTTTTGAGGATATGGGTGGAAAACTTGAGTACCTCAGGACAAAGCAATGGCGGGTTAAGGGTCTTGCTCAGGGGCCCAAAGGGATTTGAACTGGCAACCTTCCGATTGCCCTCACAGAACCCTAGCCTCAGAGCCACCACTCCACCCGCACTAACATCAAGGAGCACAAATAATTTTAATACTCTCATAAAAAAGGCCATAATATTGGAAATTATTGTCATTTTCCATTAATCCAGATGAGGATCACAAGGGTGCTGGCGCCTATCCCAGCTAGCATATGGCACAAGATAGGAACAAACCCTCGACATGGTGCCATTGCATTACAGTGTGAACATACACACACACACATCAAACACAATTTAGTGATTAGTATGAAAAGAAATTGGGAATTTAAATAGGTATCCAGATAATTTAATTCTCTAAGGTGCAGGTCCTTCTTGTGAACCATCAGCTTTCTCATGGAGATATTAAACACGGCAACTCCATTTTTACAAACGGCGAAGCATTTTTGTGAACCAGGGTTATCCATCTTGGGTAGTAGAAGCTGTGTGAACACTTCATTAGCAGTCAGTCCCTCTGTGATCTCCACCTTACAGATCAGGGGGCAGATACACCAAAAACAAATGTTTCCAGCACCTGCGGTCACCACTTCCTCCATCCACTCACTTGCAGCACAAATTTGTATATCTTGAGTGGCTTGAATAGTACAGACAATGTGAAAGTCAGCATTCAGAACAAACAGGGAATTTTCAGAACCCCACGCCACATAATAATCAGATAACATTGTGCTAGAAATGCCTTTGAAGTACTGGGTTACTGTGACGATGTCCATGAGGCACCCATCATAGTGGTAAATACGAAGACAGCCTTCGCAATCCAGACTTACAAACTTCTTAGCATTCCAGTTGTATGTCATGTGGCAGATAGGGCTTGTTGAGCTCAGGTGTCGGACTTGCTGGATTCCATGGGTCAATACTGAGGGCCTGAAGTCGAACCTTTTAACCTGTCAGTAAATCAAAATCCAATCCAATAAACAGAATCCACAAAACAGATGTGAAAATCCAGAAATCAAAATTACTTATACACACTCTATAAACTGAAAGCACTGACAATTCACTCTCAGCTTCAGAATACAAAGGCTGGGGGCGGTCCTTCTGCAGTGACATCAGGGTGGCACCGCCTCTTAGGGCTCCACCCACTCAGTACCAGGAATATAGGAGAGCCGAACAAAATACATTAAAACTAAACAGTAAATAAACAAGGCAAAAGTACCAAATAAACCTCACATAACTACAATAAACATTTTAAAATTAATAGATTAAAATTAAAAACAAGGCACACACCAGGAGAATAAACATAACCCAGGGAAAACACCCTTGCTTGATACATAGCATTGATTACACTATGTAACAAATTTTTATTTTTATTTTGTTCCTGGGTACAAAGTGTGTTTTCCTAACCCGTTATGCAAAAAAAATATAGAAAATAGCTGTTGTTCTACAAAAACTTTGCTTTTGTGATCAGGACAATAATATGTTGAAATTTGTCTGTTTTTGAGAAAATTCTCAATTTGCATTCAATACTGAGTAGTTTTCTAGAATATTCTTGAACTGTTAGAATTGTCCCGCCGTTTCTAGAATTTTCCAGAATTATCTAGAATTTTCATGAAACTTTTAGAACTTTCTAGAACGTTCTTGGACTGTCCAATAGTAGTCATACAAGTATAAAAGCACAGGTGACTCGAACCAACATTTCGGTTTATGTTATTTTTTTGATTTGATTTAGATGGCATCAAGAGGTTGCTTGCACCCAGCAAATGCATTTTGCTACGTCTGTGGACAATTTATAAAGACAAGAGTGAGAACGTATTCCGTGAAAGCATGTCGTAAGATGTGCGAGGCCTACAAGGCATACTTCGGCATGCCTGTCGGGGATCAAGACAAGCCCTGGGCACCTCATTTCACATGCGAATATTGCAAGAAAACTCTTGAAGGTTGGTACAGGGGAGAAAAGAGAGCCATGAAGTTTGCTATCCCGCGAATTTGGTGGCAACCGACTGACCACTCAAGCAACTGCTACTTCTGCATGGTGGATCCTACCAAATTGCCAAGCTGCTGAACAGGACGGAGAAAACGGCTTGGAACAGTTTCGTTGCAGTGGTTCACGACTTCCTGGGTAATCACAAGGCTGAAAACTACGTGCAGTTGGTTCGGACTCTCATAAAGAATTACGCCAAAATGGGGTGCAAAATGTCTCTCAAAGTCCATATCCTTGACGCTCATCTTGACAAATTCAAGGAGAACATGGGAGCTTACTCAGAGGAGCAAGACGAGCGCTTTCATCAGGATATCCTGGACTTTGAACGTCGTTACCAAGGATAGTATAACGAAAACATGATGGGGGACTACATTTGGGGGCTTCTTCGAGAAAGCGATTTGCAATACAGCCGCAAATCTAGAAAACCTACTCATTTCTGAACCTTTTGGAATAGTTTTGACTGTCTTTGTCTATTTACCATGCAAGTGTTGTTCTTTATCAGACCGCATGAACGAAAAGATAAAAATTCCCTTGTTTTGTCACTATAAATACGAAATTCTTTGGGCTGTGGTCATAAAATCAAAGTTTGTGCTGAATGTAGTCATTTTTCCATAGGCTTTAGACATAAGCAGTTGAAATATAACTCTTGGAAGCCAGGAACAAAAATTGTGTTACATAGTGTTATGAACTCAGTTATTAATGTGCCAGGATGAGAAGCATCTCCGGATCCATGGACAAAGATTCACACACCAAGACAAGAAAAGTTCTACCTTGTCTACCGTCAGGTGTATTTTATCATGAAGGAGCCTCCACATTCTTGATCCTTTCCAATGTGGGTTCTCTTGATCTGGCCTCTGAGTTGTGTCAGTGTCATTGTTCAGTAAGATGGGAGTGTCGGTATCACAGCCTTTATGTTAGAAAGAGAAGATCATTGATATGAGCACCTGAAGTAGACAATTCAACAGTGACTCCAAGCTGAACAACAATTGGCGGGATTTTAGAGAAGACTAGGGGGGATCCAAAATTACCCTTAACCATTACAAATAAACCTTTATTATAAAACAGCAGTTCCCTTTTAGCCACCTTGAGATGCAATACGCTTGTTTTCTGGAATGAGAGAAGTGCTGGGACAATTCCTGCTCTCGTCTTTTGTTACCATGTCTAGAGCCTCCTGCTTTTTTTTCCCCAGGATTTCATCCATGGCAGCAAATCTTCTTCCCTTCAGTATTATATGTTAATTTTGGGAACAAAAAGAAGTCACAGGGAGTGAGATCTGTCAAATTTAGTAAGTGCAACCACATCATTGTTTTTGGTCCGAAACTGACTGACAACACAATATGTGCAGGTATGTTATCATGGGGCAAAATCCAGTTTTGAGTGCATCAAATATTTTCTCCTGCTTTCCCATAGATGCCTCAGCAGGTCAATGTAATGTCTCTGATTAGTGGGGAAGAAATCCTTTAAGAACAGTCAGTCAGTCATCATCCAACCTGCTATATCCTAACACAGGGTCACAGGGATCTGCTGAAGCCAATGCCAGCCAGCACAGGGCGCAAGGCAGGAACAAATTCCGGGCAGGGCACACACACACCTGGGACAATTTAGGATCGGCAAAGCACTTAAACTGCATGTCTTTGGACTGTGGGAGGAAACCCACACAGACTTGGGGAGAACATGCAGACTCCATGCAGGGAAGCGAACCCAGGTCCTCTTACTGCGAGGCAACGGTGCTACCACTGTGCCACCGTGCTGCCTCTTTAAGAATAAATCTGTGAATGTCTAAAAACTCGATCATCATTGCCTCCTGAAAACATTCCATGATGGCTTGGAGAAAAAAAAATCACCCAAGTTACAAGTCACTGTAATTAAAAGCTAGAAATGCGCACTCGATCGACTCAGCAGATGGATTAAATAGTGTGGATTGTATACCTCGTGGCATATTCGACATGAAAGGTAAGGGGCATGAGCTCTGGACACAGAAAGTCAATTTTTATTTTTATGTGACTCAAGCAGTGCATGTGCCAGACTTTAAATTTTCCGTGGGAGACACCAAGGGAACCCCACCCCCCCAGCATCTAGGGTTCCATTTGGCTTTAGACAGGCACCAATTAGAAGAGTGGTAAAAGGAGGAGAGTTGTGTTATTTAGTTCAGGATCAGTGCAAATCTTGAATTTTTTGTCGCCTCTTTAAGGGTTTTTCCAAAGGCCACCACGCCGGTAAGCTCATTTGGAGCCCTAGGCAGGAAGGATAGACATCGCCCCTCATTGTCCATGGCAGGTAGAAGGTTCCCGTTGCTGTCTGAAGCACATGCACCTTCAGTGGCACAAATAATGCTTCTCTGTGTATATACCACTGACATTAAGGAGGAGCACAAGCCCTTTAGGGTACTCTTACTTTCAAAAAGAGCACCCAGTGAGTAACAGCTTGCACTCAGTATCAGAGTTCAATGACTGGGTGCTTACCCCTCAGTGTCCAAAGCGCACCCCTTTACTTTCTAAAATGGAGCACCTCAAATGATGATGCCCCAGGCAACCAACAATGCCGCCTGATGGATTGACTGGCTCTGCAAAGCCGTAACAGCGGGACCAGTACAAGTTTAGGTCTGGCATTTCTCAACCATTCTGGTCAGGACTATAAACCCATTTCTGTATTTGTAGGTCTTAGTTCTTTATTTCTTGCATCTGAACCCAATAGGCCTGTATAGTATAAACACAACTCATTGTTCTCCATTGCCCACCCCACATGCATCAAATTTAAATATTGTTCTTATCTTTAAAATTACTATTTTACATGCCAATAAACAATACCTATAAAACAGGATATTTGACATCACCTTGTGAAAAAGCACAGGTCACAGCATTGTGTTAACAATGTTCAGGCTGAGCATAGGTTCAAATCAAACTCACCTTTCTGGTCTCGAGTCTTAGACCACAACATTGTCGCTGTTGTTGCTCTCAGATGTACAAACTGCACTTGGATTGGCCCAGACTGTCAGTATGAGGACAATATTTGTTTACTTCCTTGTTTCTGTGCAGCACTAAAGGGAAAATGGTAGAGTTCAAGTTTCACATCTTAAGAAGTTTAGGGGGGATAGCATCTAGTCATTTAAACAGTTCAGTTTTTATCATTCATAAATGACGGACTGGTGCGTCAACGGCCTTGCTTGTAAGTCCTCTGAATATTCCTGCTGGAGGTAAGAGACGCACATTCACAATCAAGGACATCAGGGACGTTCAGATTTCGTCTCGATGTTACTTTGGGAATCTAGGTAAATCGAATTGACAAGATTATAGGGTCAAAATTGTGCTACTTGAAAAACATAACAATCAGCAGCGAATTTACGAATCATACAAGCAGTGGCGGTTCTACATTAAATTGCTCCCCGGGCGAGACTCCCTCCCGGCGCCCCAAAAAAAAAATAACATGAGAAAACTACACATTTTGTACACACCACACGTTTTATTGTAGTAATTCCGTCATTCCGTAACAGACCAAGTTTTGCAAAAATAAATAAATAAATAAATAAACTGCTCATAACTTAATTATACTCTGTACAAACCAATATTATTTAAGAAAAAATATTTTAAATTATTAAGAATAATATACAAATAAAATATAGAATAAATCACACTAAAGAAAATTAAATTATTTCACTGCAGAACAGAAAACACAAACTGAAACTAAAATTTGACATTTCTGGCCTTTCTAGCTGCAAAGTCATCAATAATGGCATCATATGAGATATGCTCCCCTACTGAATGATTAATGCTTATGACAGCAAGGCCAGTGAGCCGTTCCTGAGACATGGTTGACCTCAGGTATGTCTTGATTAACTTCAGTTTGGAAAAGCTCCTCTCTGCTTGAGCCACAGTCACTGGCAGGGTAAGTGCAATCCTGAGAGCAGTCCAAAAGTTGGGGTAGATCTCAGATAGATCCTTATCGTGCATGAAAGTGCTCAAGGAGGCTCATGGTTTTTGATGGCAGGTGAGAGAAGTTCTTGATTTCCTGCAAAAGCTCTCTACTGTCCAAATCAGAATGCCCTTCGAAGTGCAGTGTGGTACCTAATTGCAAATTTAAATAAACATGCCCTAACATGTATACAATATAATCTAATCTAAGGGAGGAACAATTAGCTCCTTGGTTAATTTACTGCCTCAAATTATATGCTTTGTCACGTAACAGAGTTATAGCAAATGGAAAATGTTTGTCTTTTACACTATCTACACATATGTAAATTACACTGGCTATTTACAGTAGCCAACACAAACAATGGAAATAAATAATAACTGTACTTGCAACAGTTTTGTTGAAAAGCATAATTTTGTGGTTAAATTTAATTAGATCTCGTGTTGTATACACTGCTGAAAAAACAATAGAACCCTGCCCAAAAATAACAAAATGTAATGGATTTAATGGTTATAATGGGAATTGTATTGGTTTTAATGGTAAGTATAAGGTGTCTGCTGGTATATGATGGATTCTATTGGTGGGTGGGATGGTAAATCCTATTGGAAAAGTGCCCAAAACACACTACAATAAGGAATTTTGTAATAGTTTCACTGGAAAAAAGTTAATGGTTCACAATGGTATTTAATAGAAACCATTAGAATTTCTGTGATGGTTTGTATATTAGGCTTTTACTGTGTTTTTTTTTTTTTTTAGCAAGGTAAGCATAGCATGCATCATAAGCAAGAAAGCTAACAAAGTAAGAGTTAACGTTATACCACTAATTAACACAATGACATGAATACCTTAATCATACAGAGAGAATATTGTTGCATACCTTTATCTTTTGCCCGTTTCTCCTCATCATCTTTTCTTTTTTTCCTAAATTGGGCACCTGACAGCTTTGGCCTTTTTCTCTCCATCGCTGTGTTTACTAAGTAATCGGCAATCAACAGATTTCCCATCATCCCCCAACGCTGTCACTCACGACCAGAAGTCAAGACTAAACCAATTCACCTCCACATCATAATCGTTTTTTATTACCTATTTTTATTAGCCATTTCACACAATTAAATAAATAAATAAAAATGTGCCAATTATTGGTCTGTGTTTAAAATATTTTGAATGAAATGTGCGTTATTTGTAAGAAAGTCAGGTGTCACTGACATAGTTTAGCCCCCCTCCTTGTCCGCTTCATTTGGGAGAGGTGAACTGTACTCTGCGCCTCCTCCCCCCCAACGCCCCTCATCCCCTCTCCTCTCCGCTCGCTCAGCTTCTGTGCGGCTCCTTCAGCAGCAGGGGCGGCGCAGGTATCATAGATAATAGAAAACCGCTTAGCGGCACAGATGATTTTTTTTTCCCTCCAAGTTCGTGTGCCGCCCCCCACGTGTCATGAAAAAATGCCGCCCCGGGCGGCTGCCCCGTTCGCCCATGCCTAAAACCGCCACTGCATACAAGAGTAACATTCATTTGTAAAACTTCATCTGTCATTACATGATTACGGGAAACTCGTGCCTATCCTTACCACACCAGAAGGCATTAACGCCTTTCGACAAAGTCAATCCAACACTCACTCCCAGCTGACCTGCGCGATTTTTGGATTTGTCCAGGGCTAAAAAAATGGAGGTACTCGCTAAAAGCTAACAAGCGACTAACCCAGGAATCGAACGCTGGATCTGCGCTGAAGCAGTAGGCTGCATTGCACCTGCTACAACTCACTACCGCTATGTAAAAACAACACCCCCAAACATACACTCATTTAGGATGTTGCTTTTGTTAACCACTGGAATGCGAACAAATAACCAGATTCTGACTTTCTGTATGAAACAGCACAGTTTAGTCATCCAGGTTAGAGGTAAATTTACAAGAGACCTGCTGTCTGTCAAAAGCGGCATTAGTCTGGTTCGCCAATTCCCATTGTCACCAACTTGTAAAGTAAAGTTGATGATATTCTGGCGCTTCTTCTTCCTTTCTTTTTTTATTTTTTATTTCACAGCGCGTTCTCCAATGTCTGCCGGGCCGCCACCCAAGTTAATGAATGTGTCCGGAGCAGGAGCGATCAGCTCGAATCTCAGGCGCTACTTGGTCCGCGGTTGCTTGGAGACACGACGCGCTTGCTTTTTTTTTTTTTTTTAAAGACACAAGCACTTGTCTTACGGGACGCTATTCCAAAACTTGGTGTTAATAACTTCATATATTTACTTAACGTATTTTAAATAAAATTCTAGAAAGTGTAAAAAGAACTGTTAGTTTTACGCCATTTGAGAACTACGCCGTTAGCCCTATAAGACCGGTACGTGACTTTGCACTTAACAACAGCCTATAGATATGGAATAGCAATTGTGCAAAAATACATAAAATGGCATTTATGAAGTAAGTAATCAGATGAAAGTGTCCAGCGATATATGTAAATGAGCCCATAAATTGTGAAAAACGCATTATTACATAATACATTAACTAGTTATAATGAAACTAGCTGTGCTACGCAGCTCCGTTGTGCTGAAATCTAAGTAATCAACGTAGACTTCAGTATTAACGTTTGCCGTGCACCATCTATTTGAATGTATTTTGTAATGCATATAGTAATAAAATGCACTGTCTTTGTCATTTAAACAGATTGTGCATCACAGCCATTTGTAGTAATAAAATTCATTACTGCAAACGTTGGTGGTGTGCTATCTGTTGGAATATGCTACAAAAGGAACAGCAAGGTCATTTTTCAAAAATCATTTTTAGTTCACCGAACATCTGTAACACAAGTGGTTTTCTTAACTATAAATATAATCATTTTTAATATTATAAATTGAGAACATAGGCTTCTAACTTTATACTTGGGCACAAAGCTTCCATCTTCCATCTATCCATTATCCAACCCGCTGTATCCTACCTACAGGGTCATGGGGGTCTGCTGGAGCCAATACCAGTCAACACAGAGCACAAGGCAGGAGCAAACGCTGGGCAGGGCGCACACACACACCCACACACACACACACGCACACGCACACACACCAAGCACACACTAGGGACAATTTAGAATTGCCAATTCACCTAACCTGCATTTCTTTGGACTGAGGGAAGAAACCGGAGTACCCGGAGGAAACCCACACAGACACGGGGAGAACATGCAAACTCCACGCAGGGAGGACCCATGAAGCGAAAGCTTCCATCTTGTCAAACATATTTATTAAAATATAACAAGTCAGGTAAAGAACCCTTGATTTTAAGTTATGTTTTTCCTTTTGTAGTATCTTTATTAAACTGTAGCTGGTTTAGTATAATTCTGATGTTTTTATGACTACCTATTGGAATGACAAATGCAATGCATATATCTCTGTTACATGCCACTTGGTGTTTTATTTGTTATTTGATAACAATTATTGTTAATGTTTGTGATGCACCATCTGTTGGAATGACACATGCATTGCATTTTAATACTGCAAATGTTTGTGATGTCCCATCGGATGGAAGGACAGAGACATAGGAATTGGATGGGCACAGATACACAGACACATAGACACTTCTCCTTTTATTAAGGTGGATATAATGCCATTGTGATTATGTAGTTTCTTTACATTTAATTATTGCAGTTTTTATATTAAACCCTTACATATCTTTTCTCCAATCTAGCAGCCCGCTTCTTCTCTTCTTTCGCGTTAAAACTGATCAAAGTCAATGTTTGTGTTGCAATTACTTAGTACATTTTCTTTAATTTTTCACTTAAGATGGCATTTAAACCTTCAATCTACCTCAAGAATGATTTAAGATACGAAGAGATAGGGGAAGTGATGGCGAAGGTGGTGGGAATGAAAATGGAGCTCGTACGCATGCGCCGCATGACCGCCCTGCTGGTTGCTGCCGAGAGTTGATTCTACAATAAAATAAAATAAAAATAAAAAGAGCAATAACCTTGGAGGTCCATTATCACCCCAAAAGCAGATCGTAGAGGTCACGTAGTATATGTGTACCAAATTTCAGGCCGATAGGTCAAATGGTTTGTGAGCTACAGGTGATTTAAAATCCTGGACAGACAAACAAACAGCCATGGTAGCGTATTATATAAGAAGATGAATATTAGAGTTTAGTCTCCTCCTGGCCCTTCATAAGCTACACCCAACTAACTTAATGAGATTTTCATTTTTATTTGATCTTAGTCTTTTTTTATAGACAAATGTGCTACAATGGATTCCTTCAAAGTTCTAAATATCTGCTGATATGAAGATAATAAGCCACCATTATCAAACGCTCAGCCAAAGAGCCGATTTAGGTCAGAAATGGACTAGCATTACTGAACGTCTACAAAGAATAAAAGGGAACTTGAAATATTTTAATTTTGGCTAAAAAGGTCACACCTTAATTAAATATCTGAAGAGCCAGATCACTATGAAATTCTTGAAGCTGGCACTGATAAAGATATAAAAACCACAAGGGTAAAGTTCCTCTTTTGTGGCCTGCATTTCCAAATAAATTGTGTTAAGTAAGCTCTCCACCTTATATGTATCATGTATCCACCCCTGCTGTCATGTACTATGTAATTGTTTAAATTATAAACTTTACAATACAAAGTAGCTACACTTTTTAAAGTCATTTTTTTACCTGCTTAATCCAGACCAGGGTTGTGGTGAGGCTGGAGCCTATCCCAGCTAGCAGAGGGTGCAAGGCAAAAAAAAACACTGGACAGGGCGCCAGTCCATCGCTGGGTGAACTCACACTCACACCAAACACACACTGGGGCCAATTTAGCTTTACCAACCAGCACCCGGAGGAAACCCACGTGAACATGGGGAGAACATGCAAACCCCACGCATGGAGGACCACTACCACTGCACCACCATGCAGTCCTTTCTTTATAAAGTAATTAAAAAGTAAAACCTTACAGCTAAATGTGATCAAACAAATGAAACAGTAACCAAGAAAATCCATCCATTATCCAACCCGCTATATCCTAACTACAGGGTCATTGGAGTCTGCTGGAGCCAATCCCAGCCAACACAGGGCACAAGGCAGGAAATAAACCCCAGGCAGGGCGCCAGCATGCACACGCACACACCCAGTAGGGACAATTTAGAATCTCCAATGCACCTAACCTTCATGTCGTTGGACTGTGGGAGGAAACCGGAGTGCCCGGAGGACACCCATGCAGACACGAGGAGAACATGCAGACTCCATGCAGGGAAGAGAACCCGGGTCTTCTAATTGTGAAGCAGCAGCACTACCCACTGCGCCACCGTGCCGCCTAACCAAGAAACTGTAATTTAAAAATGTCATGAAATGAAAGTAACTCATTACATATTGATGGGAAATGAAAGACAAAATCTTCAGGGATATGAAAATTACTACTATAAATTCTGCAGCATTTTTTGAAATTGTTTTGAAACTCTGACTACCAATAAAGCTTGTACAACCAACGAGGCATTGCAATCTACCAAACACATCAAGGCTCATTAGGTGAACTTGTACCCAGTGATGTCCCTGGGTAGAACAATGCATGAATCAGGACACCAAAAGTCTTCTTTCTAAGCTGTAGTCAGAGCTTAACAAAGGCCAAAACCTTCCAAATCCATGTCTTCAATTTGTATTTTTCAGAATTTTTGTGGGTGATTATAAAAGAGTTTAGACCTGAACCAGTCACTAACACTTCTTTCATTTCTGCTTCTGGTTATCTGTGGTGTCACACACGTGCGATTAGGAGGCAGTCAAAAAGCTCAAAGGTGAGTGAAACATCGCGAGACGAAGGATTGTCACGTGGTACTTACCTGAACCTCTTCTCTCAATAGGAAAACCGAAGAAAAATCATCGCGGCTATTTCCGGGCTCCAAAATGGCTGCCGTGACGTCACTTCCGGTGACTCCATATGGCATCACTTCCAGCTCTCACCATGAACATCAATTCTGGTCTCTCCACCATGACGTCGTTTCCGACTCCAGAATTCAGTGTCACGTCCTGCCAACCATTTCCTGTTCCCATAATTCACTATGCTATAAAAACGCCATTTTGTCAACTTCATGTTATCATCTGTTACAATATACGTACTTTTGATCCCATTTAACGTCTTTTTGATTTCTTTTGTCTGCAAGACAATATACGGGGATGGTCCCCAAAACTTTATCTTGTAAAGATTCCTTTTTTGTGGCATTTGAACGTCCACAGTGGTGACATCCAGAATTAAATTCTCTACTTTAATTCTACTAGGACTTTTCATTATATGTAGACAAAATTGAAGTTCTTTATGACGTTTATGTTTTCTAGAATGTTTTGTGGGTTTCTTCTCCCTGCCCATCTGAGTATAGCACTGGGCTCTGATATGTTTTATTATAATCATCAGAGACTTTAAACACTGTATGCAGTTAATTGTAATTTAAGTTATGCTTAGGACACACCTTCAAGTCAATTCAATTCAGTTTATTTTTATATAATACTAGGGGGCTTCACCCCCTGCTCGCTTCACTCGCCAACCCCTTTGCCACCCCCGTCAGCGCTATATACCCAAAGGAAACGCAGTCGCTCCTCCAAAACCCCTCTTAAACGGTGATACAATGTGAAACAAATAACAGTTGGTTTTCTTTACCTCCTCTTTGCTCGATCAGCTGCTGGCTTGCTGCTGCTGCCGTGCTGCGTATTCTGCAGTTCGTGCGGCACTTCAAACATTTAAAAGCCTGTACAGCAGCTGTCCTTTTGTCTCACTGCCTTGTCTCTCTTGTCCCTGAGACATCTTCAGTCACTATGTGATCTCTTTTTGCTGCTCCGTTATTTCACCAAGTAATATTTTCTGTTTGTTTGCACTAATGCGATCTTTACTCTCATTTTTCTGAGACTTTCGAATTTTTCTACTTCCATTATCTCTAACCTGCTCTGCATGTGTATCACGGGACTTGCTTCCAAAGGTTGTAAATATGACGTGACGTGACGTGAAAGTGTCTCTCTGTCTCTCTTCCAAAGATCACATCTCATCACAGGAAAAAAGTCTTGTATCGTCGCAAAATTTTTTTTTATAATAGAGAGATTAGTGCAGAGCGCTGTGTCAAGTTCTCAGGTGAAATGCAAGTGTAGATTTTACAGATCACTAAGTACAAAATTAGTACACATAAAGATACATTTTTGCCTAAACACACAGAAACACATGGACACAAACAACATCAAGTCACAAAACCGGCCACAAACTTGACCAAGCCTGTAAGTTGTCCAAGATCTTTTGTAACAATCTAAATAATTCTACATTATATGTCCTTTCACCTAGCTTGGCATCAGCTACATATATAACCGGCTTGTAATTTATAGTCCTATACAGATTATTTAAATATATTGAAAATAGCAGCTGCCTCAGCACTGAACCCTGAGTAACACCAGTTTTAACATCACCTGATTCTGATACACTTTCTCACACCAAAACCCTTTACTCTCTGAGTTAGTGCCAATTTTGAACTCACTTACACACTACACCCTGAACTTCCATTTCTTTTAGTTTGATACCCAAGCTCCCATGTTGGGCCGTGTCAAATGTTATGTCATTTAACAATCTGCTTAATCCAGACCAGGATTCCAGCTAGAAATGGGTGCAAGGCATTAACAAACCCTGGACAGGGCACCAGTCCATCACAGGGCGAACA
>JANRMT010062817.1:21495883-21508285 GCA_026402145.1 Polypterus bichir lapradei
TTAAAGTGCTGATGGTGCATTCTGGTGATAGAAGCTAAATGGGAATGTTTTGTCATGTTAGGGTCTTAGTGTGACCCAATTCTCTCCTTTATACTCTTTGTTTTGCAGACCATAATAAAATGTCTAAAATCCCATACTCTTGTCACGCTGTCAGGTAATGTAGTTTAGGACTTTGCTCTTACCTTTTACATCTATAAGTCAAGTCAAAGTCAAAGCGAACTTTATTGTCATCTCAACCATATACAAGCATACAGATAGACGAAATCGCGAAGCTCAGAGTCCACAGTGTAAAAACACGAAGTGCAAATAATAAATTAAAAATAGAATTAAAATTCAAATTTAAAATTAAAACACAAACAAAACAAGACATTGTGCAAAGACAAGACAAATAAGTAGCAGCAATATTGACGTGTAGTAAGCAATATGAACATTGATGCAATGTATGGTATTTGCAATCTAGATACATAAATATAGTCAATAGATATGTAATATAATAAATAAATAAATAATAGATATAGATAATACAGAAATTATCAGTGTATGATAATAGCTGTTTAAGATGTGTAAACAATGACTGGTCAGAATGTTTCACAGCAGAAGAATATCAAGAATGTCAAAATACTTAAAGGTCAGTAGGAGATTTTCAGTTCTTTTCTACATGCACACTCGTCTTTGCAGGAAAGTGGCTTCCATCCATCCATTATCCAACCCGCTGTATCCTAACTACAGGGTCATGGGGGTCTGCTGGTGTCAATCCCAGCCAACACAGGGCGCAAGGCAGGAAACAAACCCTGGGCAGGGTGCGCACACACACACACATCAAGCACACACTAGGGATAATTTAGAATCGCCAATGCACCTAACCTGCATGTCTTTGGACTGTGGTAGGAAACCGGAATACACGGAAGAAACCCACACAGACACAGGAAGAACGTGCAAACTCCACGCAGGAAGGACCCGGGAAACGAACCCGGGTCTCCCAACTGTGAGGCAGCAGCGCTACTCACTGCACCACCATGCTGTCCGGCTTCCATCCATCCATTCATTATTCAACCTGCTATATGCCATATAAAAGCAAATATACTATGACTTTACAAAACCATACTACCCGATTTGCAGTTGTAGGCAGCGCAATCCTCTTCTCAGCTAGCTCTTTGTCTGCATAGGGCCAAGCAGCCTTCCTGTCTCAATATGGCTGCTGAGAGAGAGAGCTGGTTTTTTCAAAATGGAAAATGACAGTGAGAGAGAGAGAGAGAGAGAGAGACCAAACCAGTGCCAAACTTTTGGCTTCCTGTCACTAACCAATGGGGCTTCGTAGTGCAGTGTGACTCTACTGATTCAGTGACCAATCCTAAACAGCCACTGCTCAGTTCTTCAATGACCAATGGAATAAGCCAACTCCATGCCTCTTACCAATCCTGCTACATCATGACCCCAACTCCATTTCTAGGTTAACCTAAAAAAATGTTAGCAACTGCTCCTCCTTTCACTCCACTGAGTTATCACATACCTTGAATAATCCCATGAGGAGATTCCCGGAAGCGCATGTGTGACAGTTGTCGTTAGTATGGTTTAGGTGATGAACTGGCAACTGACAATGCAATAGCAATAAAAACACAGACACAATAAAACCATGTGATAATACGCACAAACCAAGTATCATTACCTTTATTTTTGTTATTTTGAACCCCTTGTAACAAAATATACAATAAGACACTACATAAACAATTCAATATTATATTATTTAATATTATATTTGAAAGATGGATTTTTATAAGAAGTAAACTGTAATCCCTATAACAAATGTGCATATCCTTTAGTCTGCAATCTACATGGATGGCATCAACACCTTTAACTAAGGCAGTGCAACAATGTGACCATTTTAAATGATTGGTTGAAGAAGCTGTCCTTATGGCAACTTTCAAACTGCATTTGATATCAAATTTAAAAAGTTGAAATTAATGTCAATCGCCCTGTTTTGAAGTGTTCATAAGAAATGTAATGATTTGCTTTATGGGGCAGTAGTACATAATAGTAGAAGTACAAAATAAGCAACAATAGCTTCATGAGATATCTGAAATATTAAAATGTGTGCTTCAATATAAATGTTTAAAGTATGAAAATTTTTAATTCTAATAGAAATCTGTCATTCGTCACATGCTGTCAGAGGTCTCTAGAGGGCTAGATTTCTAGTGAAGGATCAAAAATAATAATCACTGTCCTTGAAATTGTCTAAAACAATATCTTGTGTTTGAAGTCTGTTGATTTTAACCTTCTGCAAGTGGCTTTAAGAGGGTTAGGACCACTGGTAAACAATCAGATATCAAAAATATGATCTTATTTGTAGTTGGGTGGCGCAGTGGTAGCACTGCTGCCTTGCAGTTAGGAGACCTGGGTTCACTTCCCGGGTCCTCCCTGCATGCAGTTTGCATGTTCTCCCCGTGTCTGTGTGGGTTTCCTCCCACAGTCCAAAGACATGCAGGTTAGGTGCATTGGCGATCCTAAATTGTCCCTAGTGTGTGTGTGCCCTGTGGTGGGTTGGTGCCCTGCCTGGGGTTTGTTTCCTGCCTTGTGCCCTGTGTTGGCTGGGATTGGCTCCAGCAGACCCCCATGACCCTGTAGTTAGGATATAGTGGGTTGGATAATGGATGGATATTTGTAGTCAGCAACCATAAAATGGCACTCCACCTACCTGTATTACTGATCCCCAGCTTATTAACTTTGATCCCTCGTATCCCATTAGGAGGTGAATCCCTGGGTTCAGCTGAAGTGGCATTCACAAATTCAAGTCCTTCTAATAGTTTGTGTCAAAAATACCTGTTGCTTTACACTTTAGCATTCAGATGTCATTTCTTGGATTCTCATTTTCCCTAGAAATGACGGATTTGGGGTCTAGAGTGCCACAAATGGGGAAGGTGGCACACCCCAAAGAGCTCAGCTATTCAAGGCAAGTCATCTGTTAGGGTTTTTTTCTCATACTAGTGAGTCAGGAAGAGCCAGATGACAAAAAAAACTGAAGTGTTTGAAAGTAATTTTTATGAAAACAAAAAAGCTTGCAATTGTTGGTAACAAATTTCAAAATGTTAATATCTAACATTGTAAAAGCTAATATCAAATTTCAAAAAGCTGAAATCAAATTTGAAAGTAATAACATTAAATTTAGAACAAAAGATACTGGCATTTTTTTCATTTTCATCTCCAAAAAAGAAGTGATCAGGTACCAGCGGGGTCCGTGTACTTTTTGGTATTTGAAATTTAGTTTCAGAAAATATCATTTAAAAAAGACACTTATTTGATCTGTCTCTGTTGCTGGCAGAGGTCTGTTCTGTGTGACATTTGTACGTTCTCGCTATATCTGTCTGGACGTCCTAGTAAAGTATTCCAGTTTCTTCCCACATCCTGAAAATATCGATTTTAGTTAGTGACTCTCAGTGTGAGTGTGCTGAGTGTTGAATGTGCTGCCAATTGATATTTTAAAATTGTGTTCTACCTCTCACAAATGTAGATTGGCACAAGGGATCTCCTAATAATATTCATTGCAGTTTATGCATATTACTGTAATTTTACATTTCATTACAGTTTCATTTTGAAAGTGCTAATTGGTTGTAGTGTTGAATCATTTGATCGTTTTTCCTTTTTTTCTGTATCTTTAGTTGCACGCAAGTCTTTGGATATCAGAATATCATCTCTGTGAATAATGGAGGCCTCCTTGGAGAATGGAAGTTTATTGAGAAGTGTCCTAAAGGATGGTTTGCTCGTGGATTCAGTCTGAAGGTACTCACAGCCAAGTTTTTTCACATTTAAACTGTCAGCACGCACAGTTTTTAGAGTGTTGAAGAGAAGTGCAGAGATAGAGGGAAGGTGATGGTGGTGGATTCGAGTAAAAGACTTGGAGCTCCGTAATAAACATATCATTTACAGCACAATTTTGGATACGTGTTCAGCGCCTTCTGAAAGTATTCAGTCCCCTTCACTTCTTTCACATTTATTAATGTTACAGTTGTGTGCTGAAATTATTTTAATTATTTTTTTCCCACATTAAGCAACACAAATTTCCACTGAAAATCTTTATTGCTCATGAGCCATTAACAATACAATTTTGAAAATTAAAAGAGCTTCCAACTTATGTTTGTGTAGGAATCAACTTTGGCACAGATGTTTCTTCTAAAATTCCTTAGGAGAAATAGCTTTAGATAAAAAGGAGACATGAGATACAGCTGGAGTAAAAAGAGTCAAAATGGAGAGTGTGGTTTGAAAACTGTGTTATATTTTGTGAGATCTCTTTCTAGTCTTTATATTTTTAACATTTTAATAGACTGACACCTCTGTCCAAGATGACTTAGAGCAATTCAGGTGTGATTGGTTACATTTCTATTGTTTTTCCCATTGGAGCGCAGGAAGGGGAAGTGACTTACTGAAAGTCACACAATGGCTCAGCAGCCACAATCTCAGGGTTTGAAGTCCAAAGTTTTAAGCAGTATGCCACCCTGCCTACAGTTTGGAAATCATAGTAAAGTGTTTTATTACCACAAATAACTGTCCACATATTTCATCATTTATTATTGACCAAGTCAAATCAAGTCAAGTTGGGGAGCATGCACTGGTACAGTGCCTTGCCGCACTCACTACACGCCGAAGCAACTCGGGATCCCAGTTGGCAACCCCCCAGGCAGACACGCAGTCCAGTCCCACCCTCCGGAAATGACCCTCTATCTGCCACAGCCAAGTGTTACGTGGGCGGCCCCTTGGCCTGGTCCAACCACTCGGGGTCCCAACAATGAGGATCTTATGAGCTGGATCACCCTCGGGGAAATGCGCCACATGGCCGTAGTGCCGTAACTGATGCTCCCTCACAATGCAGGTAATGTGCCTCATTCGGGACACCATGAGCAACTGCTCATTCGACACGAAGTCAAACCAACGGTACCCAAGGATTTTCCGGAGAGACACAGTATCAAAGGAGTCCAGTCTTCATCTCAGGTCACTGGATAGCATCCATGTCTCGCAACCATATAGCAAGACAGGGAGCACCAGGACTCTAAAGACTTGGACCTTCGTCCTTTTGCATAAATATCGGGAGCGCCATACACCCCTTTCCAGCGACCTCATGACCAAAATGCTCTCCCAATCCGTCTACTGACTTCATAGGAAGAGTCACCAGAGACATGAATGTTACTGTCGAGGTAAGTAAACCTCTCGGCGAGGTCAACACTCTTTCCGCAGACAGACACACTGCTGATGGCCGTGCCCAAGAGGTCATTAAAGACTTGGCTCTTTGGTTTTTATCAGGACACTCGCAAGCCCAGACACTCAGACTCCTCACTCAGTCTCTCGAGCGCCGCGATCAGAGCCTCCATTGACTCCGCGAAGATCACAGCATCGTCAGCAAAGTCAAGATCCGTGAATGTTTCTTCACCAACAGATGCCCCACAGCTGCTGGATCTCACGATCCTGCCCAACACCCATTCCAGCATTAAACAGAATAGGAGCAGAACACACCCCGATGAACCCCAGAAGCAACTGGGAAAAACACTTAGGTCCTGCTTCCACTCTGCACAGCACTCACAGTACCAGTGTATGGGCCAGCCATGATATCCAGCAACCTCGAGGGGATACCACGGACTCTCAGGATGTCCCACAGGGCAGCTTGATCGCTTTGCGAAAATTGAATGTGGTTATTACTGAGCACACAATACAAATACTTTCAGATTGCGAACTCCTTGGAAAATCTGAGCCTCTTGTGTGACTTAGCTGAGATCTCTGTACTCTAGAGGAGACTGGGGAGAATTTTTTCTTAGGAGAAGAACCTGAAGAGTGTGAGACCAAAGAAAATGTCTCCAATTTATTTCTGTCAGATCTTTTTGTTGTCTAGGAGAAACCAAAAAGATATTATTGTCTGATTTTTCATTCCTATGGGGATATACCAGATTGACAAAGTGAAATCAGGATTTCAGAAATGTTTTGAAATGTATTAAAAATAGAAAAACTGTGAATAATGTCAGTCTTAAGAGGACAGGGCAGAAGATGAATAACTATACATGCTAATACATGTAATAACTACAGTATAATAGCTATTTGCTATTACATACAGGTTGGCCCATATTTATGTATATGATGTTTCACAGGCTGTAGCATTTAAATTACTACATGAAAAGTATCGAAAATGGCATCGCTGTGTAGCCTGAGAATGGGAGTAACAATGTGCTGGACCAGGCAACCCCTGCTGTGTTCGAATACAGAATGGTGGTGAAACGATTATCGCTAGAGCAGCACGTACATCGTGTGTGTTTATACTCCGCAATAAATAACTATGCGGTGGTGAAACGAACAATGGCAGTTGAGTTTGGAGGCAGTCGCCCTAGTATGCTAACCATTGCAAGAATAAACACAAAATTCGACATCAGCGGTACTGTTTTGCAAGCAAAGGAAGAAGGTAGGCCCAGGAGTGTGTGTACCGATGCCAACACAACTCTTGAGGCGGATGCCTTTCAACGTTGGGTTCTTCTTCAGGCGTGTATCGATTTGGATGGCCCATTGGTGGACCACGCCATGGAGAACAGGGGATGAAATAACATTTAAGGTTCTTAATGTTCATGTTCCATTATGTTACTTGATAACAACATTGGTAGTTTCCTGACAATAATACATTTTCAGTCATATACATAAATATGAGCCATCCTGTATATTCTTAATATTATACAACATTGAAACAAAATAATAAACAAACATTGCTATTTTAATAAAAGTCATAATATTACATAAAAAAGGCAAAACAAAACCAAACATCCATCCATCCCGCTGAATCCAAACACAGGGTCACGGGGGTCTGCTGGAGCCAATCCCAGCCAACACAGGGCACAAGGCAGGAACCAATCCCGGGCAGGGTGCCAACCCACCGCAGGACACACACAAATACAGTCACACACCAAGCACACACTAGGGACAATTTAGAATCGCCAATCCACCTAACCGGCATGTCTTTGGACTGTGGGAGGAAACCCACGCAGACACGGGGAGAACATGCAAACTCCATGGAGGGAGGACCCGGGAAGCAAACCCGGGTCTCCTAACTGCGAGGCAGCAGCGCTACCACTGTGCCACCGTGCCACACAAAACCAAACAGAAAATTAAAAACAGAATAGGAAAACTTATATTTAGATAACATCAAAAAGACTAAATAAAAAATAAACTTAAGCCAGGGCAACAAAACTGGCTGAACTACAAGAAAATTAATCAGAAAGACAGTACAGATAAGGAGAAATTGTGGAGAGGTCAACAAAGGGGCCCTGCATGGACTATTACTTGAGCAAATCACTTGAGAAAGGTAGAAAGTGGAGGTCCCTCTTGATTAGAAATACTTACTGACCATGGTGTGGAAAAGCAGCGATGTGTTGGTCAGACATGACAGTAATAATTTCACTGTTCTCTATACATCTGAGAGGAAATTTCTTTCACATGAGTGGCATTCAGTCAGTCATTTTCTAACCCACTTAGTCTTTTCAAGGGTCATGGGGGGGTGCTGGAGCCTATCTGAGCTAGCATAGGGCGCAAGGCAGGAACAAACCCTGGACAGTGTGCCAGTTTATAACAGGGTGAACAAACACACACATCCACACGCTAGATCCAATTTAGGATTGCCAATTCACCTAACCTGCATGTCCTTGGACACCCCAGCACCTGGAGGAAATCCATGCAGACAAGAGGAGAACATGCAAACTCTACGCAGAGAGGACACAAACCCTGGCCTCTTTACTACAAGGCAGTAGCGCTACCACTGCACCACCATGAGTTACATTCAGTGTAATAAATTTGTAAGCCTTTCTGACATGTTTTCACTTTGTCATTAAGGGTTATTGAGTACAGATTGACGGGTGAATATGGCAAATGTATTAATTTAAAAACTTAAATCTACAATACAATAAAGTTTGCACAGTGTGAAAGGGTCTGAATACTTTCTGAATCCACCATATGAAGTAAGCTTATGAAACTAAACTTGAAGGGATAGCAGATACTAAGAAGGCAGCAAAAGATATTTATAAACAATAGGGTCATCTTTAATACCAGGTGAACACTTGGAAAATTTAGTGCTACCTGCAGACAGCTGCATGGCACGGTAAAATAATGCAACATGGGTATGCTGACCTATATAGAGGAAGCTATAAAAAGCATTTTGAAATTTATATTGACACAACCATCTAGGCAATGAATAGGAGCAACTTTTCCAAATTAATAAGAGGATAAGCAAGTATGTGTGTGTCCGTCCAGTTGCAATATTGGATGATAGAGCACTGAATGGAATACGCCTGCATTGTACACCTTCAGCAACCACTAATTCATTAAAGACTATTAAATCATTGTCTGGCAGGTAAGGGTTTTACCTTTATTTAGTAAAATTACCTTTCACCAACCTCTAATACGTCAAAAACTATTAAATTGTTGTCTGTTTTTTACCTTTCTTTGGAAGAATTACATGTAAACAAATGCAGGCATTGTGTGGTTTATAGATATTTGTCTACAAAAAATGTTTCCTGTGGCCCACAACAGCAGAAAAATCAATAGAGTCTCACTGCTGAAACTCCAGAGCTCTATTCCATTGCCAAGCCCATCATCACCAATCCAATGACCTTTAGTGGACTTTGCATTACATATCACTATTGTTGTGTGACACGGCCAATTATTTGCATCTTTCTCGACACGCCCATTTAAAGGTGTGCATCGTTCTCATAAAACATCCTTAAACTATAGTGGTTTTGGGAGAATTAACTTACTCAGGGGTAATGGCAGCTATCAAGAAGGCATGTCTTATAGTAGGTGTGGCATGATGTTGGTTTGTTGTGTAGAACTTTTTGTTTGTAAATCATGCAACACAAATATGCAATCCAACTAGCTTTTTAGTGGAGTTGCTGAGGTCTGCAGCCTGACCCAACACATGATCATTGTTGAACTAAACTTTTATTTATTTGTGCCTCAGTCATCCATCTTAGTATTCGTTACAATGTTATACCTAGTGGCCTTTTTTCTTGGCTATGTGAGGCTGTGTGGTGGTTTTGGCATTTCTAGGATGGCTTAAGCCCATACAGGATTTCCTGTTAGATTAATAAACTACAAAGTTGTACTAGTTAGGTGGATTGGCTACTCTAAATTTACTCAGTTATAAAAGGATGAGTCTGTGTCCATCCAGTTGCAATGTCTTTTCCACTCCAACAGATGGTGCATCACAAACAATTTTAGTAATTAAATGCATTTAATTTGTCATTCCAACAAATGGCACATCAGAAACATTTGTAGTAATAAAATGCATTGCATTGGTCATTCCATTAGATGATGCATCACAGACATTAATAGTGCTTTTATGAATCCCATACCAAATGGCATAGCATAAAGACATGTGCATTGCATGATACACTGGAAACATTAAAGCTGAGGTCTGAGCGCATTATTTAGATTTCAGCGTGTCTCAGATGGGGCGCATAGTTTTTACTGTAAAAACTGTTAAATAAATAGGAGGGTTATTTCCTGCATTGGACTGAAGGCTCATCTTTGCTTTGTTGCTATTGCTGCTGGAACAGAATCCATCTTACCATCTAATAAAAGAGGTGGCATCAGGAAATTGATGGATTGATTGATTTTTAGCATTTCTCTCATCTATATAAAAAAGCAAAATGAACATAATTTGTGATGTAGGATTGTCATTTTATTCTTCATTCATTACAACTCCCTAGGTTGACACTGGTGAAGGATTATTGGATGATACAGCACTGAATGGAATACAACTTTTTTGTACACCTTCACCATTCTCTAATACGTCGAAAACTATTGAATCGTTGTCTGGAAAGTAAGTTTTTTACCTTTCTTTGGAAGAATTACATTTAAACAAATGCAGACTTTGTGTATGTATATAGATCTTTGTTTTTGTCCTGAAAAAAAATGTTTCAAACCTTTATGCCTATTAGTCAGTATTTAAAAACATTTCCCCTAAAAGGGTATAGGGACAGCTATGGGTTGAAATAGTTCAGGGAGGATGGAAGTCTGGGCTTGAAAATAAAAATGCTGAGGGCTAAGAACACACAGCAGTCAAGATTTTCATTGTAAAGTAACATTTTGGCACAGGTGCTTACCAGTACTTGCCGGCACTGAACCAATGGATTCTTGCTCTGTGGCAGTGCTGCAACCCAGGGGTGCTGCCATCTAACAGACTGAGGGAGACAATGCACTGTGCATTCTGTCTCCCCCTGTCCTTCCATTTCTCTTACTGTTGTGGCCACCAGGGGGCACTCCAGCCCCCCAAACACCTGAAAGAAAGGCTTGGACACCGGTATAAAAACACAAAGAGAGTTTTACTTGTGTGAAACTCTTCCCTTAAGCGTTTCCCATGCCACATCTACAAGTACAGATATGCACAGTAATACTCCACAATACAGTCCTTTGCTAATCTGTCTTCTTCTTTTCTCTCTGTCCTGGTCACTGCCTCCACTCCTCCATGTAAGCTTCGTCCTCCTTCCTCCCAACTGTGGCTCTGAGAAAAGTGTCAGGCGGGGGAGCCAGAGAGCACTTCCGGTGTTCCAAAGCTGTAGTCCAGAAGCACTTCTGGGTGAGGTGAGATCCCATTAAAGTAGGGCTCCCCAGTCTCTGCAGCACCCCTTGGCAGCAACCACAAAACTCAACAGAGTTGAGCCGACAAGCCCCAAGTCCTGTGATGCCCTGTGGGAAACAACGGCACTGCTGCAACCGACGGGGCCTGCCATTTAGCATTCTGAGGAAGACAATGCCCTGTGCATGCTGTCTCCTCCCATCCTTTCATCTCAAGGGCATCCCAGCTGGGTAAGGATGCTGGCCATTCCTCATGCTGTCCTTAGAAGGATGGCTTGCTGTTGCTTCACAACTTATGTGTTTGGAAGCTAGAGTGTTCCTAATTACAAAGTCTCAAAGTATTTCAAAAATGCTCACTACAGGGGGGAAAAACAGCCAAACCCTGGCTAGTCTCAACAAGGAAAAACATTAGATTTGTAAAAGTAAAAAGGTGTATTGTTCAAAAAAGCATTGCAACAAAAGGAGTTGCCTGAAAAGTCCAGGCACCTCAATATACAATTCAGCAGGTGGAGTCAAAAAAAAATTAAAAAATATTCACAAGAAAGTACATATATCACAAAAAACACTCATCAAAGCCAGCACATTCAATGAACTGCGAGGAATGGTGGATTTTCCTCAGTCTTTATAGGGCTGAGGGCAGTTTCTTGCAGTGAAGGGCAGATGACCACCCACAAAACACAAGGAACATAGCAGAAGATACTTTGATATAAAGAAACTAAATGAACAACAATTTGTATGTAAAAAATAAACACAATATACATAAATGGGACAATTAAACCCCGGCCAGGGGGAGCCCTGTCTGAAATATATCAATATGTCAGACATGCATTTTTTATAGGCTCCTCTGCAGCTGGCTCTGATGCCGCATTCAAATGCTGTCAGACAGAAGGTAAATACGGGTTTCAGGGTTGGAGATTCCACAAGAATGCCCCACAAACTCATCACTACAAGTCAGACAATTCAGAAAAAGCAAAGCTACCTGATTTCTCTGAGTTGTGATATAACACTAACCTTTCACCTTAGTAAATTAAATAAATTACAAAATACAATCTGGTCAACCAGAAATGTAATTTTTGTGGTTGAATTGCATTTGCAGCAAAGTTATAAATATTTGATATGTTTAGCTTGCTCTTTATTTAAAAAAAACAAAATATCTTAACAAATAATAAATCAAAAACAACTCTGAGTTTCTCCAAATAGTCCAACGAGAAGTTCACATGAATGCACTAAAGTGGGAAGGTGAAGCATCACAAGACGGAGCTGTTGGCACGTTAGAATGCCAGTTCATACTCTTGGTGAATCGTCCCCAGTCTGATACAACTTTATGTATATTTAAACAAAAGAAAACTATTTTCACTTTGAAATGTGCGAGAAACACTTTTATAATGTGTCGCTGCTAGGTAACAATAGTGTGGCAACTATAGGACAGTCCTGAAGATTGAACATGCTGGGTGTATAAATGACAGACCTGGGTGTATAAATGAAACTTGCATTCTGCAGTTTTCAGGAATATGTGTGCTACACTTTTTAAACATGGAAAGACTGCAGAAAGAGACCTTCAGAGTAGGAAATAAATACAGTAGGAGCCACGTGCAGAAGATAGTGACTAAGTTATTGGTAAAGACCACAGACAGGGAGTTACAGTTAAGATAATGGGAGAATAAACTGAGCCATTGGCCATGTAACATGACGAGGGAACAGCCATGGCCAGCTTGTGGTGTATATTTGTAATTTTATGAGGCATTTCCTATAGCCCACACCCACCGAAAAAATCAATAGAGTTTTGCTGCAGAAGTTCCATTGATGAGCCAG
>JANRMT010062817.1:21527654-21541158 GCA_026402145.1 Polypterus bichir lapradei
GGTCATCCCTTTTAATCCCAATTAAAATACTTCCAATGAAATAAATGAGAGATGTGGAACTGTTGACAGTTTTTTAAAACAACCACATCGTTGATTACCTGAGCGGTTGTACCATGAGAGCTTATTAAAACCCTGGAAGGACTGGGAAGTTGCTTTGCTTTCCACCGACAAACCCCCCCCAGCGCCCTCTTTGGCAAATCACTGAAACTAAATTATGGTAAAGAACTGATCCAATCTCAATGAAAGAGCCATCCTGGTTATAGAACTGGTAGAAGACAGAAAGCCAGGGTGAATCATACTCATTCCTCATCATATTGTTACACAGTTAAGGGTACTCATACGGGAATACACATCTCCCAGAGGTGTAGAGAGTGCAGGATTGAACTGGAAATAAAAAAAAAATATTAGACCACCTCCAGAAATAGCCCTTTTGCATTGGTCTACATACCGGAGAAAAGCTGGAGGTTTTGTAATGACTTCTGGCCAATGAATTGATTTGATGTGTATACCATAGGAAGAGTGGATTGCCTACTCAAAAGGATGAGCAAAACACAAATTCTAACCACCCTTGTTATGACAAGAAGGTGCTGCCAAATTCTCTTATCAGAATCCACAAAAAGAAAAACAGCATTTAGCACACCTAATGGTCACTGGCAGTACCGTGTCTTTCTCTTTGGACTTCATGATGCCCAGATGACCTTCCAATGTCTGGTGGCTAAACTGCTATGACCCCACAATACCTATAGTGCTGCCTAACCTAGATGACATAGTCATCTATTCTAGCACCAGAAAATGATATGTGCCTCATGCCTTGGTTATGCCAAGCATCCTCTATGAAGCCAGGGCATACATCAACTCCAAAAATGCTAAGTTGGGTTGACAGAGACCACATATCTGGGGTATGTAGTTGATCGAGGCTCTGTGAAGACACAGTATTCCAAGGTTGCAGCAACTCAGAACTGGTTCCATCTGTAAAGTAAAAGGCAAGCGCAGGCACTACTGGGATTAGTAGAATAGTACAGGAGGTCTGTGCCCTTATTCTTGGAACGAGTTATGCCTTTATCTGATTCCACATAAAATCAGGCTCATAACATGCTGGAATGGAACCCTGTGGCTGAAAGTGCCTTCCAGGATTTAAAGAAAGACCTTACTTACTGCTTTTAGTTAATAAATAGAGAGGGCTACCATGGAGGTCCATAAGTCTTCATCTTGTCTCATTTAGTTTATATATATATAAATTTTACTTGTACATCGTCCCAATTAAATGTATGTCCTGTTAATTTATTATGCGTATAGATCAATGATAGTGAGTCCTTTCTTCTGACGGCGTTGCGGTGTTCCTGTATACGTGTTGCGATTCTTTTTGAAGTTTGACCAATGTGTACAGCTGAGCATGAACTGCATGGAATGCTGTACACTGCGTTTCGTGTTTCTGCTGTCGATTTCTTGTTTTTAGCATTAAAGAGGACCGTGCGCAGATTGTTCGTGGGTTTGTGTGCTATTCTGACACCTGACTTGGCCAGGATGCGTGCAGCACCTTCAGACACATTGTGGTGATAAGGTAGTGAGTGCCAGGTGGGGTGGGGGTTCTGATTCAAGTCAATTGTTTGTTGAGGTTTTTGGCGTCTTCTGTATAGGCTTCGATTAATGAATGTTTTTGAGTATCCGTTTGAAGTGAAAAGGTGGAAGAGATAGCGTCTCTCTTTCATTTTTGTTTCCTTCGTATTACAATGGGTGTGGACTCCTCTGAATAGAGTTTTAACACAGCTCCGTTTATGAGATATCGGGTGGTTGCTAGCGAAGTGTAATATCTTGTCTGCGTAGCATTCTTTACGGTAAACACTAGTGGTCAGGGTGGCGTCATTACTTCTTTCAATGTAGATGTCTAGGAAGCTGATATGTCGGTTAATTTCTTTCTCTATTGTGAATTGGATTGCCGGGAATATTGAGTTGATGTGGTTGTAGAATTCGTTCAGCTGATCATTTTTTATTATGACGAATGTGTCGTCCACATATCGTATCCAAATTTTGGGTGTGAACTGAGATAGAGCCACGTTTTCAAATCGCTGCATTACCAGTTCTGCTAGAAGTCCTGATAACGGCGATCCCATTGGCATGCCTTCTTTCTGAGTGTAGTATTTGCCGTTGAAATGAAAGTGAGTTTTTTGGCAGAGTGATATTAGGTGCATTACGTCTTTAATCGATAGTTTAGTTCTTGTCTCTATAGTGGGGTCACTTTCCAGTTTCATTAATAGTGTTTCAGTGGCTAGATGAATCGGTATCATGGTGTATAGCGACACAACGTCAAAAGAGACAATTATTTCATCCTCGGCAACGGATACATCTTTTAAGCGTTGTAATGCCAACTCAGCGCTGTTCACAGAATATTCTGAGTCATAAGTTAGATGTTTGAGTAGCTGGAAAAGTCTTTTTGGTAAGTTGTAGGATGGTTCGCCTATTAGGCTGACCACTGGTCTGAATTTTAGTGGTGTTTTATGTATTTTCGGGAGTCCGAAAGGTTGAAAGGGGGCGCTTACACTAAACTTATCCTCTCTTTTCCCCTCCACAGTGCTGAAAAGATGCCCAGTGAGGGCAACTGACTCTGTCGCTTCTGGTCCTGTGGTATAGCAGGTCTGCGGCTCCTAAAGAATGGCTAGTTTTTTCAAATAATCTATTGGCCGTGTCAGTCTCATTGGGCGCACTCGCGCAGCTGTGTGGAGAAGGTGAGGTAATTGGGGCGAGTCGCACCTGCACGTGAGGGTGCAATATTTCTCAACTGTTTCATCAGCTTCCTGGGGTGTGTGACTGAGACACTGTGCCCATGGAGCTGTATAAGTACAGGGTAAAAGGGAGAGAACAGAGAAAGAAGTGAAGGGCTGGGAGAACAGCAGTGGGTGGAGAGGCAGGTCGAGCCAGCAGCATGGAGAAAGGCGGTTGTTAGCCCCGCGTAGGTGCAAGGGTTTTGGTGCTCTAGGGGTGGATCATGCCTGCTGACAATTCTGCTAAGAGCAGGTACAATCAAGGTGGCGTCCTCCCTAGGGATTCAAGGTATGACTGTGGGAGCATGAAGGAGGATGGGAGGATAACCGACCCTCAGCGTTCTGGCAGACGCCAACTGATGCAGCCAAGACAGGGATTGGGAGGAGAGGACCGCAACTGCAAGTGTCTCCACCAGCTGAATGAGTTATGGATGAGCTGGGGAGATGAAGAAGGTGTTGTGTTGGGCCCGTCTATGTCAGAAGAAGAACAATGACCAGCCTGATGTGACACTGATTTTAGTCATCCTTTAAATCTTTTTATCTCACAGATTTTACTGCTTTTAAGGATTATATATTTATTGTACGCACTGTACTTTCTTTTGGATAGGAGCATTGCTTTGATTTTTATTGTTTAATAAAAGCACTTGCCCTCTGCCCCATCCCGTTGCTTAGTGTGTTTTGTCCCCATCTGCCAAACTTATTCTGTTGCGTTATTGATGGTGTCGAGTTCAAGGGACTCCCATAATGGAAGAGGGAGCATGGAGCATATCCTGTGTTGCCCGTAAGGTGGTGCCACTCGTTAAGACAGTGCTCCTTCCCACTGTGACTATTACAGGCTTACCAGTCTAGAAAAGGTTTCTCCTGCTAGGACTGTGACTTTTGTTTGTTTAGCACCATTGAGTGTACCTTTTGTTTGGACTGTTATCACAATTAAATGGGGAAAACCGGATTGCAGTTCCTTCCAATGACCACAATATATATACATATATATCTTATCTCCCCTTGTGATGGACTGGTGCCCTGTCTTGGGGATTGTCCCTGCCTTGCACCCCATGCTTGCTGGGAATCTGTCGAGCCCCCCCGTGAACCTGCTTAGGATTAAGCGGGCTTGGAAAATGGTAAGATACGGTATATCTTACATCTTCTTCTCAAACAACATTTCCTGATAAGGTTTGTGATGGCAGCAGGCCAAGCAGGTGAGCTCAGACTTTTCTGTCATTGGCTACAGATTGCAGCTCTTCCTCAGGAATTCCCAGTTACTCCCAAGCAATTCCAAAAGATATAATCCCTCTAGCAAGTCCTAGGTTTGCTGTAGGGTTTCCGTCTAGTGACACATGCTCAGATTTTTGTCTTTAGACTCAGCTCCAATTTTTCCACCATGGACTGAGGCAGCAACTGCAAAACAGTTGGGATCTGTACACCAAAAGAAACCCTACCAGGAACAGAAAGCTCCAGACATTCTAGCTCCAAGCATCCATAAGATGCACAGAACCCACAGCCATGGCAAAGTGACAATCCAGGATGGCGTATACATACTGTAAAAGGATTTCACTTGACACACTTAAAAAAGGTTTGGGACAGCCACCCGTATATTATTCCTGGCTGCAAAAGAGTCTTTGAGTTCTCTATATCGAGTCCAAAACAGAACTGAAGAAGGGTTGACAAGGTGGCAGCTTTAAGGGATAGGACAGGAAGTGATGTAAGGGGACCGGAAGTGATGTTTCTTCATTAGTCAGCTGTAACTGGAAGTGATATTCTTCTAGGTGCCGGAACCGGAAGTGATATTCTTCTGGGTACCGGAACCGGAAGTGACGTCATCTGTTTTAAATCAGACAGGTTTTCCCGCGGCTGGTCTGTAGAGGTAACAAGAGAAGGTTTAGTGCACCCCGCCACCCCCTGGCCTGGCGTGGAATTACCTTTGCTTGGTCCATACAACGTCTTCCTAGTCGCGTGTGTGACAATACGTATCCTTTTTAAGTCAAAATGTTTCTTACAATGTATGTTTTTATGACAAACGCCACCAGGTATTTGGGTATTTCAAACCCTTTACTCCATGACATTGGAAGTTTTTCCCTAAACCCCATGGAGGCAACACAGAGAAGGAATTAAGGACTATCCCTTTAAAAAGACCATTTCTCAAGAAGGCATACACTAGGCAGAATTTTGTAGGTAAGGCTATAGTTCTTTTTTGGCTTGTGCTCCAGACACCAGAGGTAGTTCTGGGGATTATCCCAGGAATATCAACAAACGACGGCATAAAGTACCTCTTGGCTAAAACAGCCTTTTAGCTTGGACTTAGGAAATGATTAAGTAGCAAAGACTCAGGCTGGCAAGTAGGTGGAGTGGCTAGTTCAACACAGGAAGATAAGACTGGAGCAGGGACAGATCTACCTTCAGGGCATTCCAGGTGCGTACCCAGTGGCCCCCACTCGATGAAACAATCAAGCATCTGTGCAAACTTAATCACCCATGGGAACACCCCGATCCCATGTCCAAGCATGTCCAGGCATTGAACTAAACAAAGGGGATCAGGCTTGATGAAACAATTGAGTGTCCATGCATGTTGAACTCACTGAGGGGGAAACACTTGATAAAATGATCCAGTGTACATGTGACAAAATCAAAAGCGGGGAGACCTATATTCATTAAATCACCCAGGGGCCTGTAGGGGTGTTAATCAAGCATCGCACTGGAGTTGTCTAGAGATCAGAGAAGAGATTACCTTGGGTGTATGTGTACTGTATTTGTCATATAAGTATTGTGGTTTTGTATTTCTTCTGCTTAATTAACCTCCTACCCATTATTATGTGTTCAAATAAATCTATTTTTGTACATTTGCTCTAGGCACAGGTAGCACAGTATTTAAGTAAATAAATGCTAATAGGATTCTCTAGAACACAGACGGTTAAACTTGTATTTTATTGCAAGTAAACAGATTAAGTGTAGTTTTTAGGATGTGAAAAATAAATATAACTGAAAAATATTTACCATGTAAAATGTAAACAAAAATCAAACATTTCCTGAGTTTATTTAGGAGTTCAAGCTTGTTATTCTTCTACATTAACCTCTGGTTGCTGCACATGCCTCCGCAGACCATCACTGACCCATCACCAAAGCGGTCATGCTGAATGATGTTACAGGCAGCATAATGTTGTCCACGGCTTCTCCAGACCCTTTCATGTCTGTCACATGTGCTCAGAATGAACCTGCTCTCATCAGTGAAAAGTATAGGGAGTCAGTAGTGGACCTGTTATTTTTGGTATTCTATGGCAAATGCCAGTTGAGCTCCACAGTGCCGGGCAGTGAGCACAGGGTCCACTAGAGGACATCGGGCCCTCAGGCCCCCCTCATGAAGTCTGTTTCTGACTGTTTGGTCAGATGCATTCACACCAGTGGCCTGCTGGATGTAATTTTGTAGGTCTCTGGCAGTGCTTATCCTGTTCCTCCTTTTCCAAAGGAGGAGATACCTGTCCTGCTGATGGGTTAAGGACCTTCTACAGCCCTGTCCATCTCTCCTAGAGTAACTACCTGTCTCCTGCAATCTCCCCCATGCCCTTGAGACTGAGGTGGGAGACACAGCAAACCTTCCGGTAATGGCATGTATTGATGTGCCATTCTGGAGAGGTTGGACTACCTGTGCCACCTTAGTAGGGTCCAGGTATCGCCTCATGCTACCTGTAGTGACACTGACTGTAGCCAAATGCAAAACTAGTGAAAAAACAGATAATGAGGGAAAATATCAGTGGCCTCCACCTGTTAAACTGCTCATTCCTGTTTTGGGGGTCGCCTCAGTGTTGCCCTTCTAGTGGCCCTTCTGTTGTTCATTTCATGAACACCAAAGCAGCTGAAACTGATAAACAGCCCCCTCTGCTACTTAACTGACCAGATCAATAGCCCAGAAGTTTCATTGACTTGATGCTATACTCTAATTAAAAAACAAGTGATCCTTTAATGTTTTTGAGCAGTGTATATATTGTGGAGAGATCTTAGTCTTATGCATTCGTTTTGTATTCTTATCTGTTCACCTCTGTCTATAAATGTAACACCTATCGAAATTCTAAGATGATTATGCTGTAGCGGAGCCACATAAGGGGCTTTATTTGTATGTAAGTATGTCCTGTTGAGTGATTGCTAATGTGAATAACAACACTGGTTGCACCAATTTCTGTTTGTAAATTGGGGTCGGTGTCTTTAAACAGGTTTGCACAGATGCGGTGGGGCTTGTGGGATTTGTGCTTTATGGTTTGTATCGACTGTACCAATAAAACCAGAAGAGAACGACCTGGTGGTACTTTTTTTTCCAATCAGCATCATTTGCAGCAGGTCCAAAACCTTTCAGTTATTGGACATTCGTAGCTGAGAAGGATGGTGCTTGGCCACGAAATTTAAGGATGGTGGTGGATTCTTTTTCTTCCCATTCCAGTCCTTTGATGTTTTTGGAGAAGAGGTGTGCCTCTGAAGACTATTCTTCTGGACTCCAGTGGTAGGACACCTATTGTTGAATACGAGCATTTGGCACTTCTTTCCATCATTTAACCATAGTTTCCATTTCTAGAATCACTTCCATCATTTACAGTAAGGATTTTTTTCAGGACTGTAAATATCGTAGTGTGGGGGTTTGTTTGTGGGGATTATTTAGTGCTTTTTGTGTTTGCAAGTAATTATTCTAACAAATAAGGAACATTTTATATATTTGTGTGTTTGGTGTATTTAATCTTTATGGGCATTTCCTGTGTGTTGTTAATATTTGGGTGGCAGGGTGAAAATACGGTAGGGCTTAGGTGTTGGCCTGATTCTATCCGCCGCTCATTTTAAAAGCGTAAATCTGGTGGCAACCTCCGCATGTGCTAGAAGCAGGGGAGTGGGCTACAACGCAGTTATGGGGTGTATTGATAAGGGGGATGAGACAGAGGAGTTTCTTGGTGCAAACAGAATTGTCTGCAGCATAACATCAGGAAAACAAAGGAATTGGTTATTGACTTTCACTGCACCAAACAGCCTCTACGTCCAGACACTATTCAGCGAGTTGATGCAGAAGTGGTCCACTCCTACAAGTACTTGGGGGATCACATCAACACCAGGCTGGACAGGTCTATTAACACAGAGGAGCTATTAAAGAAAGGCCAGAGTAGACTTTTTTTTCCTACTAGGTTGTGTTCCTTTAATGTGAGTATCTTCTACAACTCTGTGATGGTCTGTGCTATATCCTATGTTGTGGTGGTAAAATCACTTTAAGAGAGCACCACTTAATCAACCAGCTACCTAAAAGGGCAGGCTCAGTTATGGGACACACACTGGACATCCTGGAGATGGTGTCAAAGGGCAGAATAAAAACATCAGTGAGTGCCATTATGAACAAAGCTGCACATCCTCTCTCTGACACACTAACATTGAGGACTTGAAGCCAATGAATTATTTGGCAGAAGTATGTTGGGAAATACTATGGCTCCTTTATACCAACAGCAGTACGCTAGTATGGTGTGTCACTAGGACTAGGACCGTCAAGTGATATGTTTTCATTCTTTTTAATTTTTTTTCTAATTTTCCATGTCATCCTGGTATGCTTGTAGAGTCTTTCTTCCCAAGTGCACCCTTAGTCCGAGTATGGATTCTGTGCTAGCAGATTGACCATGGACATGATTTTTTTAATTGACTGGCCTCAGGAGAAGTGTTGGGAACAACATATTTCACTCTGCAAAGGAATAAGGAGCAGATTGTTGTTAATGAAGAATATGACAAAACATAAGACCCATATATGTATATACTGCATAAGAACACACAGATCTAACAAATTATTGTAATAGAAAAAGTAGACACTCTGGGCCGAAAAAGACAAAAAAGCAAAGTTAATCTGGTCAGAGTCCACAAACAATATCTCAGTTTTGGGGTGTAATATCCAGTTCAGATGTCAACCTGTCCAGTTCAGACGGCAACCTGCTTGAACAGGCTGACTGACACATTACGGGAAATATCAGATATGTCTATACTTACATATATGGTGACATACTGGCATATTTTTTGCTAAATAGTAAATGTGTTGATTTATTATAATTTATTTGGCACAGATTATTTGTGTGGCACAATAACCCATCGATCCATTATCCAACCCGATATATCCTAACTACAGGGTCACAGGGGTCCGCTGGAGCCAATCCCAGCCAACACAGGGCGCAAGGCAGGAAACAAACCCCGGGCAAGACGCCAGCCCACCGCAGGTGGCACAATAACCTCTTGCTTAATTCATTTTGTTTCTCAGCTGGCTATACAGTATGTTATATTAAAGAGTGGTTATTCTTGGTAGATGCCACTTTTTGTTCCATTTGTAGATCTGTCAAAGGCATTTAGCTTGCGAAGTTTAGCATTATTATATCCTTCCACGAGGATGGACATGCACTGCAACATCTGATTCAATAGTGCAACTTCTAAGTCCTTTCCAGTGTGCAATGAGGTAAAACATATGGTAGCCAGGAAAAAAGGTTCAGCAGCTTCCACCTACTCTGACTGAAGCAAATGTTACACTTTACTTGGCAGGACCGTGTCAGCAACACAGAGATCCTCTAATGTGGTGGCATCTCAAGCATGTTCACTTTACTCAGCCAGATGGCTAGACCATGTATGCCTAATGAAGTCTGGTTGTATCCCCAAATATGTGCTGAATATTTTCCCAGCTTGAAGGCCACATCTTCATGAAACTGGATGGCATTGACTTCAACAACTAGGGGAGTTTAGCACGGATTTAAACATTATGGAAGGCCATTTTTAATAGTACAGTGTAGAGAACACAGACCCAAAGGAGGACTCTGCTTACTGCCAAGAGAGCCACAAGGAAGGGAAAAGATATTCTATTTAAAACACCATCGCCTTTCACTTGTAGTTGCTATGCAAGGGCCTGTCTCTGTAAAGTGGGATTGTTCAGCCACTCAAGAAGTCCCAACAACTGACTTCTTTTTCCTTAGTGCTAAAAGTCTCTTTCAAGAGAGACATATGGATGCTGATAATATAGCATTTTAAAAGAAGAGCTGAGCAATAAGACTTTTACAGAATGAAATAAAATATTAAATATCTAAACATTTCCGGCATTTTCATTTTCTTCATTTTTATCAACATTTTACCCATGTAAAAAGCTTACATTTTATGTACAACTAGCAGTGCTACCCATCTAAGACGGGTTGAAATCAGTACCTCTATTATGATGCACCCTCTTTTGGAATGACACAGACATAGCAACCAGACGACACACAGACAGACGCACAGACACTTTGTTTTATGAAGGTGGATTTTGCTTTACTTAAGAAAATCATGTTAACTGTTTTTGCTGCAGGGCAGAACCGGAAAAGGGTTGTGGTTGACATCCAGAGTAGGTATGTCAACATGTGGAGTCCAGAATATAAGAGCGTCTGTGAGCTCTGAGTGCCAAAGACCTCTGCTTTCACAAGGTTAGTTTTGTCTTTATTTTTCTGGACTTTTTCATTAACATTTTTTCCTTTTCCTCTTTCTGCAAGCCAAGATTAAATGTTTAGTGGAGTAAGAATGTGTAATGGAGGAAGTGTAAGGTTGGGAGGAATACTGAATGAATCTGTTAAAGAAGACTGTTTAATAATTTATGTGATGTGAAATATCAGCTAATATATTAATAACAGTTACTAGTATTTTTATTAAATGTCCCAGCTTACACAGTGTACCATTCTTTGTTAATGCAGTTCTAAACAGATTGTAGAGAGTTTCCTCAGCAGAGATGTCTTTTGCTTGTCTTCCAGGTTCAGCACTGCACGGCATGATATATATTTGTCACTGACTCTCTAAACTTATTTAAGCAGATTTTTTTCATGATACAGAAGCAAATTGTAATAAAAAGTCATATCCATTGGATTAATGGAATGACATCTAGCCATTGATGTAAGAACTTGGAGGAGAAGAAAGCAATTTCTGGTTGTTTAATTTATTGCTGAGGTATTATGATGTTCTTATTGTATTATTTCATTTCCAGACAAAGCAAAGATGTGTTCAAACCACAATGGAGTCCTGCTTAGCATCCTTTGCCTTTGTGCAATCAGGTTTGTTCTTTTTTTCTATTCACACGCTCTCACTTCAACGTAATATTTTTGGGGACAGTCAATTCAGTCTCTGTACCCCAGGGTCCAGAGGGATTTTTTCATGTTTACTTTTAGGGTTTTCAAAAAAATTACCATTATTCCTTTATTATTTAGATTATATATTTAATTTCACATTCCTTCAATGTTTTTAAAAAAAATTGTATTGTATTTAAACATTATATCTTACAATAAGATGCTGGATAAGAGCATCTCTGAATGGATTTTAATCATGTGACCTTCAATCCTACCACAACTCTTACTCAAGCCATAAACAGTTTACAGCAAATAAACACATTGCTGTAAACTATTGTGGAGAAGGAAATATATATACGGTAAGAAATTACCTATATGAAAAAAAACAGACACTTTAATCATTCATTAGTTTAAAGCAATAATTCATTGCTTTGATAAACACAGGTGCACGTGCTGCTACTGCTGGAGGTGTGTGCACATCTCATTGAGCAGGTTACATTTATGAGCTGACATATACGGTATGTTACTACACATCCCTTATAAGTTGTCATTTTTCAGAAAGAATAAAATAATCTTAAAACAAGCTGTAGGGCTAAGTTAAAAATAAGCAAGGTTTGTCTCACATCTGCAGTCTTTTCTGTTGTCTTGATTTGAGACTTATAAGAAATTAAGTATGTGAAAAATAAACTAGACACATTGATCATTGATTAGTTTGAAGTAAGGATTCATTGCTGTGACTCACACAGGCACAACCTAAAGAACAAGCTTGCTGGTCTCAAAGGGGTTGTGTTCAAAGGGCCTTAGATAAAATATTAGTGTCACTCAATGGTCATCTTGTTACACACAAATCTCTCTTTCTGTGGTTGGCCCTAACCTCCCATGCGGTTTCCTATCTGTCAGAGGAATGAAGCAGCTGGTGAATATGAGCGAAAGAAAATCTGAGCAAGATAAAATGCGAGTTGAGGCCGCTCCATGGTTAGCATTACAAATTAACCCTTAGTACTCAACCTTCAAGATTTTAAACCATAAATACAGCCCCAAATCTCACACTATCTACATCACAAAGATAACACAGTGGCCGTAAGAGGACTGTTGCTTCTGATGGATGTGAGACTCTTTGGCACAGTCATTTTTCCACTGTATATTTTGAGGGTACATGAACTAGCAGGGTTTTGGCATTTGGTGCACTTCAGTTTGTGTTCTTTTGTTTAGTTGCACAGAGGTCTTTGGATACAATACAAAAATCTGTGTGACAAATGGAGGCCCATGGGGTATTTGGGAGTATCGTGAAAATTGTCCTAAAGGATGGATTGCCTATGGATATGCTTTGAAGGTAAAGTAGTCACTGAATTTTCAGGATGTACAGATATTTACTAAATACAAACATTGACAGTATATGAAGATTGAGAAAGGACCTGGAAATATTCTTATTAATTTGTAGTACTGACTTTATCTTGTTTCATAACTGCCACTTTTTAGATATACTTTACATATTCTTTGAGTTCTTGAGTAGTATATGGCTGACATTTTTGACTGTTGTATAACAAATAGTAATTAATGATATTTATTTTTTCTCTTCAATACCTTAGGTAGATAACTCCCAAGGAAGTGAAGATGATACAGGACTGAATGGAATACGGCTATTCTGTAAGGCATCAAAAGAATCTACTGAGACAGATAGTATTGAATCAGGGAGTGGCCAGTAAGTTACTTCGGTCATTTTTTAAACCTTTCCTAACTTGGTTGTGCTTTATGGTATTTGATTTAAACATTTTATTCCAACTAGTCACTATTTATAAAGTTTTGCAATGATGCTTTAGTTTTTATTAGAAAAATACATTAGTGCCTGGAGTTTATCAATCAAAGGTGGTTAACTAAACATTTTAAATTTCCTTGCAGGTGGGGCACATGGACAAACACAAAGTGGTGCCGAAATGGTTTTTTGAAAGCATTCAGATTGAAAGTGCAGCCTCCTCAGGGGTACGGTGATGATACTGCAGCCACTGACATCAGGTTCATATGCTCTGAAGAAAGAACAGCAAATAATGAACGGCTCGCGGCAAGCTGGGGCGATGCAAGTGATTACTGTGAAAATGGCATCTCTGGCATTCAGACAAAGGTGGAACCACCACAAGGATCTGGAGATGACGCGGCTCTAAATGACGTCTGTTTTTTCTGCCGTTAAGTCCTGAGCCTGCACAGAACACCTTAGTGGCTTGTTGAGAAGGGGTATTAATATTTATATGATAGCAATATTTAAACTAATATAATGCTTTATGGGTTAATAGGGTTAACATGTTTAAGGATTTTTTTGCTGTAACTATCCTAGTTACTATAATGATTAAATGAGCACCTTTGCAGCATTAATGTTATTAAAGGAATAGTTCACTATTTTTCAAGTCAAAGTTATTTCTTTACAAACATACTATATATGCATTTGTCATGTGAAACTGTTTTCTAAACTTAAGCATTTTCTCTAAATTTAAATAAAATATCTTGCCTGCACTAGGGATTTACATTGGGTGCTACATGGTATGGAGGAAAAACACAGATTTTATGAGATTCATCCATTTTTAAAGAAGACCAGCTATGTGCGATACCTTACCATATGAACATTTCATCCCCCATGGGGAACGGTTTCCTCTCAAAGGACCAAACCACAGTAAACATTTTGTGCCA
>JANRMT010062817.1:21567384-21591701 GCA_026402145.1 Polypterus bichir lapradei
TAATATTTTATCTAAGGCCCTGGGAACACAACCCCTTTGAGACCAGCAAGCTTGTTCTTTAGGTTGTGCCTGTGTGAGTCACAGCAATGAATCCTTACTTCAAACTAATCAATGATCAATGTGTCTAATTTATTTTTCACATACTTAATTTCTTATAAGTCTCAAATCAAGAAAACAGAAATGACTGCAGATGCGAGAAAAACCTTGCTTATTTTTAATTTAGCCATACAGCTTGTTTTAAGATTATTTTATTCTTTCCGAAAAATGACAACTGATAAGGGATGTGTAGTAACATACCGTATATGTCAGCTCATAAATGTAACCTGCTCAATGAGATGTGCACACACCTCCAGCAGCAGCAGCACGTGCACCTGTGTTTATCAAAGCAATGAATTATTGCTTTAAACTAATGAATGATTAAAGTGTCTGATTTTTTTCATATAGGTAATTTCTTACCGTATATATATTTCCTTCTCCACAATAGTTTACAGCAATGTGTTTATTTGCTGTAAACTGTTTATGGCTTGAGTAAGAGTTGTGGTAGGATTGAAGGTCACATGATTAAAATCCATTCAGAGATGCTCTTTTCCATCATCTTATTGTAAGATATAATGTTTAAATACAATACAATTTTTTTAAAAAACCTTCAAGGAATGTAAAAATTAAATATATAATATAAATAATAAAGGAATAATGGTAATTTTTTGAAAACCCTAAAAGTAAACATGAAATAATCCCTCTGGACCCTGGGGTACAGAGACTGAATTGACTGTCCCCAAAATATTATGTTGAAGTGAGAGCATGTGAATAGAAAAAAAGAACAAACCTGATTGCACAAAGGCAAAGGATGCTAAGCAGGACTCCATTGTGGTTTGAAAACATCTTTGCTTTATCTGAAAATGAAATAATACAACAAGGACATCATAAAACCTCAGCAATAAATTAAACAACCAGAAGGATGTTTTTTTCTCCACCATGTTGCTACATCATTCCATCCATCCAGTGTCTATAACTTTTATTACAATTTGCTTCTCAATCATGAAATAATCTGCTTAAATAACAGTTTAGAGAGTAAGTTACACGTTCACTCAGGTAGATTTGTCAAGCATTAACAAATATATATTATGCAGTGCAGTGCTAGAACCTAGAAGACAAACAAAAGACATCTCTGCTGAGAAAACTGTATATAATCTGTTTAGAACTGCATGAACAATGAATGGTACACTATGTAAGCTGTGTCACTTAACAGAAATGCTAGTAACTGTTACTAATCTTTTAGCTGATATTTCAGTTAATTTGTTAAATTATTAAATAGTCTTCTTTAGCAGGTTCATCCAGTATTCCTCTCAACCATACACTTCCTCCACGACAGATTCTTACTCCAATAAACACTTAGTCTTGGCTTCCTGTAAGAGGAAAAGGAAAAAGTATTCAGTTGAAGAAGACATCCAGTAAAGCAAAGACACAGTTCACCTTGTGAAAGCACAGGTCATTGGAACTGAAGGCTCCAGTCGCTCTTATATTCTGGACTCTGCACGTAGACACACCTACTCTGGATGTCAGCTACAACCCTTTTCTGGTGCTGCTCTGACACAAAAACAGTCAACATGATTTTCCTAAGTAAATTGAAATCCACCTTAATAAAACAATATATGTCTGGGTGTCTGTCTGTGTTTCCGTCCAGTTACTATGTTCACGTCATTCCAAAAGATGGTGCATCAGAAACATTTGCAGTATTAAAATGCATTGAATTTGTCATTCAACAGATCGTGCATCACAAACATTCACACTGCTTTCTTGAATCTCAAAGCAAATGGCCTATAACAGAGACATATGCATTGCCTTGTATATTGCCAACATTAACACTGAAGTCTACATTGATTACTTAGATTTCAATCCATCTTGGATGGGTAGCACAGCTACTTTATAAATAAAGCAAATTGTAAGCTTTTTACATTGGTAAAATGTTTCCTAAAGCAAAGAAAATGAAAATGTGCAAGAAGGTTTCAGAGATGTTTGGATATTTTATATATTACTAGCAAAATACCCACGCTTCATAGCGGAGAAGTAGTGTGTTAAAGAAGTTATGAAAAAGAAAAGGAAACATTTTAAAAATAACGTAACATGATTGTCAATGTAATTGTTTTGTGACTGTTATGAGTGTTGCTGTCATCAAGGATTTGATTATCATTATTTCTTTCAATCAGGTTCGTATTTGGAGGATGTGTTGTGTGCAAGTTACATACCGTGTTTGTCAACCGTTGTAAAGATAACAGGTTTCATTCATCGAAGTGTTCACTACCCAAATCGGTACTCGTGAATCTAAGATGTTTAACAGGCATTCCCGGTATTAAGTTGTGGATTTGCCTGCAAATATTTAGCAGCAGCATAACTATGAACTTAATTTAAACTTAAGCTTTACACCTTGCTTTCCTATTGATATGTCTACAAAGGCTTGTTCAGCTTCAGAGGGTTGTTCCTTTCTTACTGCATCAATAAAGAGCTCGTCTTCCTCTTTATCTGAGACATCACACACTGCAAGCATGGGTTTACCTTTCCCAGTCCTGCAAACTTTAGCGAAGTGGTTCAATTTACCACATTTTTTACACTGTCTTCCTTTAGCTGGACATTGACTTTTTCCACCGTGTGCTTTGTTTCCGCAGTAGCTGCACTTATGAATATGCTTGTATGCGTCACTCGCTTCATATTCTATTGCTGCCTTCTCAATTGTGTAATGCGTTTTTTGTTCAGCGCTCTTTGGAGCTCTTGCTTGTTGTCTGCGTACTGCGTTCACAGTCAGTTCACGTGAGCCGCTCGGAGTACATGCATCGAAGTTTCTCAGCTGTGCTTGCGCTATCTCGTGCGATTTTGCGATGTCCACGGCTTTATTTAATGTTAGCTCAGACCCGGTACTTAGAAGTTTCTCTCGCACTTTTGCTGAGTTTGTGCCAAACACTATTCTATCCCTGACCATCTCATCTTCGTTTGCATAAGCACAGTCCTTCACCAGCAATTTTAACTCCGTTAGAAAGTGATCAAAAGTCTCGTTTATGCCCTGCGTCTTCTCATTAAACTTGTATCTGGCAAATATCTCGTGCAATCTTGCGATGTCCATGGCTTTATTTAATGTTAGCTCAGACCCGGCACTTAAAAGTTTCTCTCGCACTTTTGCTGAGTTTGTGCCAAACACTATTCTATCCCTGACCATCTCTTCTTCGTTTGCATAAGCACAGCCCTTCACCAGCAATTTTAACTCCGTTCCAAAGTGATCAAAAGTCTCGTTTATAGCCTGCATCTTCTCATTAAACTTGTATCTTGTGAGGCAGTCAACTACGTGGGAGGAGTGGTGATGGGTGACACAACTCCGCCTCACACGGTGACTGAGCTGCAGGCTATGGCCGTATATATGTACGTAAGTAGGATTCAGTTATGACCGTTACACATAGAATTTCGAAATGAAACCTGCTTAACTTTTGTAAGTAAGCTGTAAGGAATGAGCCTGCCAAATTTTAGCCTTCTACCTACACGGGAAGTTGGAGAATTAGTGATGAGTGAGTCAGTCAGTCAGTCAGTGAGGACTTTGCCTTTTATTAGTATAGATTTAATTATGTAAAAGCCCATGCAGACAATTAAAATGACCACAATATCAGCATCCATGTGTTTCTCTCAAGAGACAATGGTGTAGCAGCAAGAAAAAAGAGGTCAGGTGTTGAGACATTTCTTTGAGTGGCTAAATAACCCCAATCTACAGTGGAAATCTCTTGCACAGCGATTACAATTGAAAGAGGATGGTGCATGAAATAAGATATCTTTCTCCTTCCTCGTGGCTCTCTTGGAGGTAAGTAGAGTCCTCCTTTGGGTCTGTGCTCTTTGCACTCCGCTATTGACAATGGCCTTCAATATGTTTGGATATGTGCTATAATCTCCCAGTTGTTGAAGTTAATGCCAGCCAGTTACATGTTACACTTTCAGACATCTTTAAGATGAAAGGTGAGACCACCAAGCTGAAAGAGTGTCCAGCACATGTTTGGGGAAGCAACCAGAATTCATTAGGCATGCATCTCCTAGCCATCGCATTGAGTAAACTGAATATACTTGAGATGCCAGCACATCTCTCTTTTGCTCACTCACTCCTGCCAAGTAAAGTGTAAGATGTGCTTCAGGCAGAGTAGGTGGAAGCAACTGAACCATTTTTCCTGACTAGTATATGTTATCCAGGTTTCACTGCCATATTGGATTGTGCATACTACACAGGCTTTGTTTATCCACATCTTGGTGTACTATTTCAGATTCATGTTCTATAACCTCTCTTAATTCTGTTCATGACAGCTATATCTTTAGCAGTCTGGAATCTTTCTTTTCCAAAGTTAAATTGGATAGAACTTTATTTGCTCCCGGGTGAATTTGGCTTTTTACAGAAGCTCTTTAAATAAATAAATACATAAATAGACAGATAAATAAATAATAATATATAAGTAAATACAATAATGATATATAATAATATATAAATAAATAAACAAATATGCCAACACACTTTGGTCTGAACACACACTGGAATTACTATAAAGCAAGAAAAATTCAAAAGAAAGAAAAGCTTCTCACAGTCCCAGTGAGGCATATTGCTGTTGGTATAAAGGAGCTTCAGTAGCATTTCTTGACACGCTTTTGCTGAATTATTCTTTGACTAAAAGTATTCAGTGTCAGTATGTCACAGAGAGTATGTGTAGCATTGTTCATAATGGCACTCCGTTTTGTTTTAATCCTCTCATTTGATACGACCTCCAGGGGATCCAGAGTGCATCCTATGATTGACTTTTTCCTTTTAATTAGTCTGTTGATTCAGTGGGCCTCTCTTGAAGTGATGTCACCAGCCCAGCAAACCACAGCATAGAAACTCCCACTGGCCATCACAGAGTTATTGAAGATGTGGAGGATGTCACTTCCCACATTTTTTGGGGGTAAATGCCAACAGTGCAGTCTTTGAAAGCATTCTGGAGCAGCATAGAAAAGAACATTCCAAAAAAGCTAGGTGCCAGGACACAAACACGCTTTACCTCACTGCACACTGGAAATGACTTAGAAGTTGCACCATTGAATCAGATGTTACAGTGCATGACCTCAAGGAAGGATATAATTATGCTAATCAGCCTTGAGGGACAGCTTCAGAGAATTCCACTTCTGCACTTCTACTGTGCAAGTTGAATGGCTTTGACAGATCCCTGCTATTCTGCAGTTGCTGTATCGGTCTGTGGTACTGAGTCTAAAGACAAACATCTGAGCACACGTGACTGGTTGGAGACCCTGCAGCAGAGATAGGACATGCTGGAGGCATTATATCACTTGGATGGCTTGGGGACCCCTGGGAAATGCCCAGGAAGAGGTGCAATCTGTAGCTGCAGACAGAGAAGTTCCAAATAAAATGCTCAGTGACAACTAGGGATGCTAAATGCTGTTTTTGCTTTTGTGGATTCTGGTAAGGGAATTTGCCAGTACCTTTTTGTCATGACAAGGGTGGTTTTTTATTGTGTTTTACTCAGTCTTTTGAGTAGGGAATATACTCTTGGCTTGGTGTACACATCAAATCAGTTCAGTGGCCAGAAGTCATTGCAAAACCTCCAACTTCTCTCTGGTATTTGGACCAATACAATAGGACTAATCCTAGCTGTGACAATTTCTTCTATTACACCCAGGCTAGCATTTTTATTTATTCCCAGTTTAAACTTCTGTTTTCTTAGCCTCTGGGAGGTGATATGGGTGTTCCTGTACGAGTACCCTTGGCTCTGTAACAATACGATGAGCAATGAGTGTAATCAACCCTGGCTTTCTGTCTACTATCAGTTCTATAACCAGGTTCACTCTTTCCTTGAGATTGGGTCAATTCATTACTATAATTCAAATGCTTTGACTTCCCTATGAAGGTTTTGGGGGTCCCAGTTGAAAGCATGGTAACTTCTCAATCCTTCAAGGGTTTTAACAATTTCTCGTAATGGGTATTCAGGGAGTCATTGGTTTAGTTGTTTTAACAAATATTCAACCAGCCCACAACTTTCATTTATTTCATAAGACCATTGCTATTGGGGTAATAATTTAGAATGGGATATTGGCATTAAAGCTCATTACACCCCAAAGCTGAAATTCTCTGAGACGTGCGTCAGATCTTACAATCTGGCCTGGGCTCCTCGTGTGTGTTCTAAATGCTTTTCTACCAATGGCCTTATTTTAGAAAAACATTAAATAATTTTCAAGGATATTACTGGACAACTGCACTTCTGATTCCAGGCCTTATTGTATAGTGTCTAAAAGACCTCAGGGTCGGTGCCCATACAAAAGTTCAAAAGGGAAACACCTGGCGAAGACTTGTAGCACCTCCTGGTATTTAAAGAGAACGAGAGGTAAAAACTGGTCCCAGTCCCTCCCATTGTCTCTAACCACCTTTATAAAATTTGTTTGAGGGGTACATTAAATTACAAAACTAAACCGTCAATTTGGGGGTGATAAACCAAGGTCTTTAAGTGTTTAATCCAAAGTAATCTGAGCACCTCTCTAAAAATATCCAGTGTGAAGGACATCTCTTGGTCTGTGAGGACTTCCCTTTGGAATACCCAATAAACATCCCTAAAAATTCCTATGCAATGGTTTTTATATTAGCTTCTCGCAATGGGATAACTTTGGGATACCAGGGGCCATAGTCCACCAGGATGAGTATGTATTTATGCTTTCTAGCCAAGGGTTCAAGTGGGCTGACTATATCAACTCCTGTTCTCTCAAAGAGTATGTTAATAATTGGCAAAGGAACGAGGGTGCTCATTCTCGTGAGGAAATCTGATGCAGCTTGCATTCAGGTAAGGTGATGCAAAAAAATCTTACTTTCTCTGTAATTCCTGGCAAATAATATCTGAATTTTATACACTCACTGAATTTGTATACACTTTATACACTTATCTGATCCCAAATGAGAGCTGACGAGAAGGGAGTGGGCAGCCTCACAAATCTCGTAGTAATAGGGACACATAACACTGATGTTCTAACACCTGATACAATAAATAATTTTATATAATGAAATATGCTTGTCTTTTTTGGTTTTGTATTAGTGCCAAAAACTGTCTGAGGAGATATCTAAATAAGAATTTCATTGTACTATGTAGTCTATGTACAGAGTACACATGATGATAAACTTGAAAGTGACATCCCATATCACACATGCCGGAAATCCTTGATGGATTATGCTGAAAGACCTAGTTTATGCATTTCTGATGAAAATTTAACAGCTCACTTAAGTGTGCCAGTTGGCTGTACGTTAGTTTATCTCCAGTCATAAACTACATTTGTTTATTATAGTTCCTAGAATAAATGTTCATCAGGTTTAATCATTGAACCTTTGATGACTTCTGATTTAATCTTTAACTAAACTTTCTTTTAATATAAACTACTGTCTTAATTTTAATAACCGTTCATTATTTGCAGAATCAGATACTTCTCTCCCAGTTAAATCCATTTCTGTAAAATTCAAAATACTCTCAATGTTTCACTAGTTGTCTTAACTTGATGAGCCAAGAAGTAGAGGTTTTCAAGTAAATCTGGTTAAAGAAAATAAAAAAGTATAACAAAAAATGAAGCTTATCAAAACTACTATTTATTCTTGCATTTTTACTACCAATATAAGTAATCCATGTTTTTGTACTCCATAATTGCTACATTAATGTCTCCACAGTCTACCCTTATTTTGCCGGTCTCTTTCAATGCAGATTGCCGTGAACCCACATGTTACTTCACTAACAGGATTAAAACCCTATGAATTTTTTTCTGCTACATGCTGGGCCATAAACATCAGAAAATAACTTATTTTCTCTATGTATTTTTTCAAATTTTGCCTCTGTAACTATTACTAATGACATGAAAGTCACTGAGTCCAAAGATATGTGAGAGAAGGAAATGAATAACCAGGACATGATTCTTGTGTGAAAACAAACGTAGTGACAATGTGCAGGGACATAACAAAAACAGGCAACAAAAACACAAGGGCAAGACAGAAATAATTAGCTAAAGGCAGAAAGGAGTTCAGAATGTCAAAAACAAAACCTGACACTAGGGCCTATTTGTTGAAACTTATTGTCGCTAATGAATTTCAAACTATTGTTTATCCCATCTAGAAATGTAGTGTTACACAGTTACCACCATATTTTATTGTCACTTCCAATGATGTGATTGATACAACAATCACAGTAACATGTGCTTCCTGCCACATTGCGTAAGCAACAAATGAGATAGGAACAAAAAATAAACTTTCTTAAAAAACATCAAAGTGACTGGAAAATCTTCAAAACAACAACTGCACCATTAAAAATCATATAACAATGTCTTAATAATACATCTAACCTAGATATGAATTGAACTCCTCAATCCTACAATTTGTTTTCCTCATGAAATTCACACCTTCTTTTTAAAATCTAATATGTCCCTCCTTGACCCTATACTTTGACAAAGGCTAATACTCCAAAACAGCCTCATTTGTGCTGGCTTCCCATTTATCAATAGAGACTGTAGGGGCCCCATGGGACAAAGTTTTCATTTTATACTGATAATGTCTTAGTCTATAGTGAAATATTCACACAACATATCAAATATGTAAAATGTGTTTCGGATTCAACGGGTTGGAAAATGGATGGATGGATGGATGTTTTCAAGCTACCCAAAGAGTATTGAATAAAATTAAGGCCTGAAAATTCAACCTGTTCAAAAACTAAGTAAGCTACATTGGGAAGGTCATTTCAGCCGTCACCTCAGAGGATGTAAGCAGTTCCACCCTGGGACGACTGGGGGAGCTGACTCTAATAGTATCATCTCCTTTCCCTCCAGCAATGAGCCACTGCCCAAGGAGGATGCCTAGCCACACCTAAAAGCCCCAAAAAGGCTCTACCCCTTCCAGTTCCATCAGCATAAAAAGGAACTGTTCCCATGAAGGCAGGGTCTCAAATTGACATGATACTTGTTGAGAACAGAGCTAGCAGTTCGACGGTATTGTTAAGGAAAAATGAGCTGCTTTGTTTGTTCTTGCTTTCTGGGCCATAGAGCTGTCTTTAGTTTGCTTTTTTTTTATGTTATTACAAAACAGGGTAAACGGGTTGATATCCCAATCATGTTTTGGTTTATCTCCAGCCATGTTACACAGCTGAAGAATATAGAATGTTATAAGAGGCAATTGAAGCTGTACAAATGTTAAAAAAATAAAAACCTCATCAGCAGTCAAGCAGTTAATTTAATGTCTGGGTTTCCTGGCTAAAACAGGTTATGTACGTAATTACTGCCATTATGCCATATTATTTTACGATTTACTTATACATAAGCCAATATCTGTAATGGATGGAGCAAGAAGTCACACTAATAAAAGAACACAAATAATCTGGGGAGATAATCATTTTAGGACATTGAGGTATATGATAGACGTGTTCACCCATATCTAAATTTGGAAGATATATTAGTTTTGCAAATTGATGCATATGAGGATGGGCTCAGCACTGTGCTATATAAAAGACAAGGTTTTTCACTTACCTATTTTAACACCTGCTGAAAGAAATTACAGACTATATTTAAGAAAACTCAGATTTTTAGCTCTGACATGGTCAGAGACTAAGAGATTTACAGATGATGCCCTTAAATTCCATTTCAGTAACCATTTATAATGAACACAATACTCTTACTTATGTACTAACAACAACCAAAGTGAATGTAACTGTTTACTGATAGGTGTCTAAGTTTTCATACTTAAATATAACTTTGAAATTCTGTCCAGGAAGGGTAACTGCAGGTACAACTTTTTTGTCCCTTGCACCTTTGGACATGGATGATTAAATAAATGAATACACAGAGCAGAGTTCACCTGAAGTCATCAATGAAATTGTTTGTAATGTTCAAACTCAGAAACAGCACGATATTCTTTGTATTTCTTCCATTACTTTGAGTCCTGTAGTGTAAAAAGTTAACAAAACAGCGATTATAACAAAATAAAGTTTAAAATGTGCAGCTTCAAAACCAATCAATCTATACAGTGTTTTCCAATAGTGAAAGAAAAAAACTAAACCAATAAACAAAAAAGAGAGAAGGGGTAGGTTAGTGTGAGTGTGGCCTGTCCACAGATTCTTTCTCTCTTAATTGAGACCCACTCACTTCCTACACACTTTGTGTTGTAAATGAATTCTTTAATAAATACATTTTCCATTTTTCCCTTTAACCTACACTCAATAACCCATTTTGACAAAGTGGATGCATGTTTTTAAACAGGTCTGCAAATATACTGAAAATCAAAAAGTCAAATCTTTCATTCATTTAAGTATCCATACCCTTTTCTGTGCACTCCAAATTGTGCTGAGGTGTGTTCTGTTTGTTTTAATTCTTCTTAAGATGAGTTAGGAAGTTAATTGGACGACACCTGTGACAAACTGAATTGCCTGGACATCATTTAGTAAGACATATATGCCTTATGTCCCACAATTCACACTGCAAGTCAGGACAAAAGCCAAGCCATGAAGTCCAAGGAACACTTAATAAGACCCCATGATCAACTAGTGGTGAGGTATAGATCAGGGCAAGGGTATAAAACCAATTTCTGAAGCATTGAGTGCTCCTTGGATCACAGTGGCCTCAATAATTGTGAAATCGAACATGTTTGGAACCACCAGGACTCTTCCAAAGTTGGCAATCCAGCCAAACAAGGTCACCAGATAAGAAAGGCCTTGGTCGGGGAGGTAACCAAGAACCATGAAGACACTATCAGAGCTTCAAAAGTCCTCTGCAGAGATGGAAGAACCTGTTGGACAAACGACCATCTCAGTAGCACTCCATCAAAAAGGGTTTTAGTGTAATGTGAAATATACAAGCCACTCTTTAGTAAAAAGCATATGCCATATTAAGGGACTAATAGAGCATGAGAAAAAAATATTTTTTTGTCTGATTGAAGATTTTGGAAGAACCCCAAGCCTTATGTCTGGCAAAGACCAGGAAAAACACATCACCTGCCTAATACCATACCAATGATGAAGCATATCATTTTCCTCAATAAATAAATGACCAAGTATAATATTTTTTGTTTAACTGGTTTCTCTTTATCTACTTTTAGGACTTGAGTGAGAATCTGATGATGTTTTAGGTCATATTTATGCAGAAATATAGAAAATTCTAAAGGGTTCACAAACTTTCAAGCACAACTGTAGCAAAGGCTAATCAACAAATATGAAAATATGGACTAAACAAAATATAATAGCATCCTTATTGGCCACTCCTTATCCTTAATACTGTTAACAGACATTAATGTCCTGCCGTCTTTGGTTTTTCTGTTTTGTTGTTTGTTTTTTTTTAAATGGACGCATAGATTGCTGTTTATTCATGCATATGCCCCAGACGTAGTCTAACAGTCATATTTAACAAATGCCTAGCAAAAGTCACATGTTTTGGCAAAAAGACAAGAACATAGCCTCTGAGGCCTTGGAGGATAACGCAGGGCTGTGGAACTACCTATCCTAAGTTAAAGAAGGAAAAAAAAACACTCACAAAACTGCCCAAATATGCCCTAATACCATTTATCTTTTTGGAAGAATAAGAAGGGCAGCAAAGTTCATATTTACCAGAGACAAAAGCAAGTGACACACATCCATCCTATAATATTCCTGGCCTGGCAAGATTTGCAGGGTCTGTCCCTATGCACCCAGCCCTCAGTGACAGCAGCCAAGAAAAAGTAAAAGATAAAGCTCAGTCCAAAAGTACATGAAATCTGCATAAATGGAGGCACCCTTACATGCTGCTGTCACAAACTAATGCTGCTGGCCAACCTAATGAGGAAGGTTCAGGATCTGCTACTTTCTGTATGGCTAAGGAGTGTTAGATGGCATTTATTAATTTTTTCTTTTGGTATTTGGTTTATAGCAAAACCAGAAAATACTCACCAAGAACTGATGTGTATAAATGTCTTGGAGACTGAGCTATTAATATTACCACATGCAATAAATTATAAAGCAGAGGATTTTTGCATATCCAGGACTATTGACCAATGAATGAGGTGGGAGAGAAATCATAAATTCAAAAAGTCATTCCCATGAGGCTTTAGTTTAATGTTTAGAACATGTGGTAGTATTCCAGAAGTAACTATTTCACAATATTTTAGCAAAATAGCACGTGTTTTGCACATTTTGAACATACAACTGGATAACTGACATGTGGATTATGCAACACAGCTCAGAATTTTTTTTCACATAATTTGCTGTTATACTATACTGGTTACTATTGGCTTCTATTATGTCATAAACATCCTTTCTGTATGAAGACATGAGGTTAAACATTTTTATCGGCCATCACTACAAAGTACATGGAATAAGTAACAAGTAAAAATAATGCCATTTTTGGGTGAAGCATTCCTTTATAGACTAACATCGTAATGCTGATACAAATATATAGGTCTGGTCTATCTATATCTGGTCTTTCTGGCAATACCTTCAGTTGGTTTCACTCCTGTATTACAGGAGGAAAATCCCTTGTCAACTGTAGTGATTATATGTCAGAAATCCATGATTGTTGTGAAGAATTAAGTTGGTTTGCAATTGAATTACAACCACTACAACCATCTGGTCAGAGTTGGATGTCATGTCATTTTCTAACCCGCTTAATCCAGAGCAGGGTTGCCGGGGGCTGGACCCTATCCTAGCCTGCATAGGGTGCAAGTCAGGAACAAACCTGGAGAGGACGCCAGTCAATTACAAGGTGAGCATACACACACGGACCAATTTAGATTCCCAATCCACCTAACCAATTTTTAGAACATTAGAACATTAGAACAATCTGGAAAAGAACAGGCCATTCAGCCCAAAGAAGCTCATCAGTCCTATCCACTTAATTCTTCTAAAAAAATATCAAGTCTTGTTTTAAAAGTCTCTAAAGTTCTAGGACTATGGGAGAAAACCAAAACAGGTGAGGGAAACTGACACAGACACTGGAAGAACATACAAAATCCACACAGAGAGATCCTGGGACACAAACCCAGTTCTCCTTACTTTGAGGCTGAGGCATTAGCGCTACCACTGCACCACCGTGCTGCCCAGACATTGATGAAGATGTCCAAAATCTGTTTATGAATTCCTTCTAACTTAACATAAATGTGAAGGTATGGTCTAAAATAAAATTAAACATAAATTTGCTATTCAAATTTCTCCTTGTTGAATTGCATGTGTCAGTGTTAATGTAATGTCGGTGAAGTACAAAAGACAGTTATGCCCTGAATGTTGTGAAGCACCCTCAAAATGATAATAGAAGGAGAAGGAAGCACTAAAAAGAAACAAAAGAGAAGTGGCAACATATAGAAGGGGGAAAAAGACGAAGACAAGCTGGCATGCATTTAGAGCTGGACATGTGAGTTCAGTACAGGTTTCAACACAACATTCAGAGACGCGAAATCAGAGACAGAAGACAAAGAAGCAATGCAGTCCAGAGAATCGCTCCAATTAAAAGCACGTGGCAGTGCTAGATGAGATGTGGGCAGTAAAAATGTGGCAGGCTGATAGTGGTTCCGGTGAATCACTTCTATATAAGGCACTTTGTGATATGCAGCAGGCTAGTAAGGAGTATAAAAAGAGAAGCCACTGGAGAGGTGCAAAATGGATGAAAGATAGAGAGAGACGGGGTGACACAGTGGAACAAGGAGCTTTTAGGGGGGCTTCTTGCAGTGCCAATGTAAGTCATCCCAGTATGTGGATGCAATGGAAAACGCTGACTTTTAGAATTATAAGAAGTGACGGACAGGTCGAAGCAGAGAAAGCGCTGTGGGGATTTAAGACTTAGGTTCGAGATATATTTAACTCTGCATGATGCGTACACTTGCAGACACTTCTGCTACGCAAGCAGTGTACTGACTATACTTGAGAGCGTACTTTATGTAAATATGAAGGATTCCACCATGTGGCAGTGTTAGACATCATCATGGTGAGAAAACAACGTCCAGTTTCGCTGTGTTGTAAATTGAGGGAAGAAAGATGTTGAAGATAAAAATTCTTTGAATTCTCATGCTATTATGAAGGTGCAAAGAAAGTCGGTAACAGTGACTCAAAAGATGGTATGTGACACTTGTATTGCCTATGCGAGAACTGGATGAAGAAAAGGACCACAAATACTTTTGTGTGTCAGCATTTAAGTTTGATGATTTGCTTCACCGCATCGAACCATTCATCACCAAACATGCACATTGATCCTGTTGGAGCTGCAATGAGGCTTGTCATCACATTACGTTATCTTGCAATGGCTGAATCCCCAGGTCTTTTCTCGGACATTACCCACTCAGTATGGATGAATCTATATCGAATTTGCTTCCATTTCATCTTGCACATTTCTACATCCATTTTCAAAGAGCTCATAATTTGATGCCACCTGTTCTGACACGGATGTCTATCACTATGGAGATCCATCCATCCATCCATCAATCCTCCTCCATTTATCTGAGATTGGGTCATGGGGGCAGCAGCTTGAGCAGAGATGCCCAGACTTTCCTCTCCTCGGCCTCTTTTTCTAGTTCTTCTTGGGGAATCCCGAGGCGTTCCCAGACCAGCCGAGAGACATAGTCCCTCCAGCGTGTCCTGGGTCTTCCCCAGGGCCTCCTCCCAGTTAGACATGCCCGGAACACCTCTCCAGGGAGGCATCCAGGAGGCATCCTGATCAGATGCCCAAGCCACCTCATCTAACTCCTCTCGATGCGGAGGAGCAGCAGTTCTACTCTGAGCTCCTCCCCGATGACTGAGCTTCTCACCCTATCTTTAAGGGAAAGCCCAGACACCCTGCGGAGGAAACTCATTTCAGCCGCTCATATTCACAATCTCGTTCTTTCGGTCACTACCCACAGCTCATGACCATAGGTGAGAGAAGGAACGTAGAAACGCCTGTTGATCTCACACTCCATTCTTCCCAAACTCGTGAACAAGACCCCAAGATACTTGAACTCCTCCACTTGGGGCAGTATCTCTCTCCCAACCCTGAAAGGGCACTCCACCCTTTTCTGGCTGAGGACCATGGTCTTGGATTTGGAGGTGCTGATTCCCATCCCAGCTGCTTTACACTCGGCTGCGAACCGATCCAGAGAGAGCTGAAGATCATGGCCTGATGAAGCAAACAGGACAACAACATCTGCAAGAAGCAGTGACCCAATCCTGAGCCCACCAAACCGGACCGAACAGCCCTTATCAGGGGGTCTGGTACCCCATACAATCGGAGCACCCCCCCACAGGATTCCCTGAGAGACACGGTCAAATGCCTTTTCCAAGTCCACAAAACACATGTAGACTGGTTGGGCAAACTCCCATGCACCCTCCAGGACCCTGCCAAGGGTGTTGAGCTGGTCCACTGTTCCGCGACCAGGACGAAAACCAGACTGTTCTTCCTGAATCCAAGGTTCTGACGGACCATCATCTCCAGGACCCCCGAATAGACTTTTCCAGGGATGCTGAGGAGTGTGATCCCTCTGTAGTTGGAACTCACCCTCCAGTCCCCTTTCTTAAAGATGGGGGCCACCACCCCGGTCTGCCAATCCAGAAGCACTGTCCCTGATGTCCATGCGATGTTGCAGAGGCGTGTCAACCAAGACAGTCCTACAATATCCAGAGACTTGAGGAACTCCAGGCGTATCGCATCCACCCATTTCTTGACCACCTCGGTGACCTCAGTCCCAGAGATGGGAGAGCCTACTTCTGAGTCCCCAAGCTCTGCTTCCTCATTGGAAGGCATGTTAGTGGGATTGAGGAGGTCTTTGAAGTACTCCCCCCACCGACCCACAACGTCCCAAGTCGAGTTCAGCAGTGCACTATCCCCACCATATACAGTGTTGACACTGCACTGCTTTCCTCTCCTGAGACGCCGGATGGTGCACCAGAATCTCCTCGAAGCCGTCTGGAAGTCGTTCTCCATGGCCTCCCCAAACTCCTCCCATGCCCGAGTTTTTACCTCAGCAACCACCAAAGCCGCATTCCACTTGGCCTGCCGGTACCTATTAGCTGCCTCCAGAGTCCCACTGGACAAAAGGGTCCTGTAGGACTCCTTCTTTAGTTTGATGGCATCCCTCACCGCCGGTGTCCACCAACGGGCTCAGGGATTGCCGCCACGACAGGCACCGACCACCTTTTGGCCACAGCTCCGGTCAGCCACCTCAACAACAGAGGCACGTAACATGGCCCATTCGGACTCAATGTCCCCCACCTCCCTCGGGACGTGGTTGAAGTTCTGCCGGAGGTGGGAGTTGAAGCTACTTCTGATAGGGGACTCTGCCAGACATTCCCAGCAGACCCTCACAACACGTTTAGACCTACCAGGCCTGACCGACATCCTCCCCCACCATTGAGGCCAACTCACCAACAGGTGGTGATCAGTTGACAGCTCCGCCCCTCTCTTCACCCGAGTGTCCAAAACATGTGGCCGCAAGTCCGAAGATACATCCATGAAGTCAATCATCGAACTGAGGCCAAGGGTGTCCTGGTGCCAGGTACACATATGAACATCCCTATGCTTGAACATGGTGTTCATTATGGACAATCCGTGACGGACACAGAAGTCCAATAACAAAACACCGCTCGGTTTCAGATCAGGGGGGCCATTCCTCCCAAACACGCCCTTCCAGGTCTCACTGATCATTGCCCACGTGAGCATTGAAGTCTCCCAGCAGAACAAGGGAGTCCCCAGAAGGTATGCCCTCTAGCACCCCCTCCATGGACTCCAAAAAGGGTGGGTACTCCAGAGTGATGTTCGGTGCATATGCACAAACAACAGTTAGGACCCGTCCCCCATCTGAAGGCGGAGGGTAAACCCCAATGAACTGGCTCCAAGTCAGGGGACAATAAGTATGCCCACACCCGCTCGGCGTCTCTCACCGGGGGCAATTCCAGAGTGGTAGAGAGTTCAGCCCCTCTCAAGGAGATTGGTTCCAGAGTCTAAGTTGTGCATCAAGGTGAGCCCGACTATATCTAGCCGGAACCTCTCGACCTCGTGCACTAGCTTAAGCTCCTTCCCCTTCAGACAGGTGACATTCCACGTCCTAAGAGCCAGCTTCTGGAGCCGAGGATCGGACCGCCAAGGTCCCCGCCTTCAACCACCACGCAACTCACACTGCACCCAACCTCCTTGGACCCTCCTACAGGTGGTAAGCCCATGGAAAGGGTGACCCACATTGCCTCTTCGGGCTGTGCCCGGCCGAGCCCCACGGGTGCAGGCCCGGCCACCAGGTGCTCGCCATTGAGCCCCACCTCCAGGCCTGGCTCCAGAGGGGGGCCCCAGTGACCCACGTCCGGGCGAGGGAAAACACCGTCCAAAGTTTTTATTCTTTATGGTAGGTTTTCTGAACCGCTCTTTGTCTCATCCTTCACCAGGGGCATAAAGCCCTGGACAACAGAGCTCCTGGGATCACTGGGACACGCAAACCCCTCCACCTCGAACCACCACTATGGAGATGTTGATAGTGAAAAAAGATGCTGACATAATGTACCAAAATTTTGCCCCCACAAATTTTTGCTTTGTGAGCACCAAGTATAAACCTAACAGGAGGCCCTGTGAGTAGAATAATTGAAAAGAGAGGGAAACCCTGCCATTCTGATGATACCCAATTGCTGAAAAAAAAAAACGGTGGTGTTAAGTTTTTTTTTTTGTTTTTGTATTACATTTCTTTGGGCATTATTAAATGATATGCTTGTGTACTGAGATAAGACAGATGGTATATGTAATTTCTAAGAAATGTTTGGGAGTAACAAGATGTCAATATTAGTTTTCTAATGAAAGGTAGGAAAGGAGTCAGAATAGTTAAGAAGAAAGAAATTGATTTCATGTTTATGCTTTAAATTATCAAAAGAAAAACTTAATTTTTTTTTTAATTTAAAGCAAGGATTTTCATTTCCTTCAGGAATTGTTAAAGTGGGTCATTTGAAAAGCCAGAAATATGAATATTATACTTTTAAGTGGTCAGAGAGGGAAAGGCATTGCTCAAGGAAAAGGTTATTTTATAAGGTGGTCACAACAAATCAATTGGTGAGTTGCAGTAGAGCACTACATTTCTGGGGTCAACAAACAGGATCTTACAAAAAGGGGTCAACAGAGCTTTAGTGCTGTAGTTGGGTTGGAGAGAAACCAGGCATGACAGAGCTGGAAGATCTAATAAAACAACTAACAGCTCTGCAGCAAAAGTTAGAGGAGCAGCCAGGAATGCTTCTGGAGACAAGAATAGTACAGAGGGAAGCTTTAACATTGGCAAAAACAGGAATTGAGCAACAGGCTTCAGCACAAAGGACCCCATTAGGAGTCTACATTCCCAGTGACTCTAGGCTTCCAGAATTCAGTGGATGCCCAGTTAAACCAGGTGAAAAGAATATAGGGGAGTGGGTCAATACAGTACTATGAAATCAGCATTTAAGATTTCAAAAGTACCAGAAGAAGAATCGTGTTGAATTCCTAAAGCAGCACTTGAAGGATAAAGCTCAGCTGACAGTAAAATGAATGCTGAAGGAGAAAGAAAGAAATGTTGAGCGCATTTTTCAGATTTTATTAGAGACATATAGTGATAAAGTGTCAATTGAGACAAGACCGAAAGAGGTTTATGAAAGAAAGCAGGGGGTCAATTGAAACAATAAGAGGATATGCATGTGACCTTCAAGAAAAATTAAATAGGATATTGCAGAGAGAACCGCAATGGCTCACCAATGCCAACAGAGTGTTGAAAGAGAGGCTGGTAATAGGACTCAGGGATGACTTTTTAAGATGAGAAATGAAATGAAAACTAAAAGAACAGGAAAGCTTAAGCTTTATTGAATTTATGCAGTCTGCTATTAAATGGTCTGAAGGGAAAGAAGGGCACACACCAGGTGCTGGTTGTACTAGGAGCTAGGTGAATGCTGAAATAAGGAAACTGGCAGACCACCAAAATGAGTTATTTGTGATTATCTGTAATGAAAATTAAGAGAGACTTCACAGGGGCAAGCCACCATTGAAGGATGCAGAAGAAAGGTATATTTCTTACGCATGTGGTCAAGCCAGCCATACTAGCAGGAAGTGTCCATGCAAGACCAAGTCAGAGGATAAAACAACAGGTGTTAAAACTACCACAGGTAGACAACAAAACACCCAAAAGAGTGCTTAACTGAATATGTGAATGGAGGTCCTGGCCCCTCAATAGTAAATAGACAGTGAAGTATGAGATACTGTAAATGAAGGGGTGCACCACCTATGGAGAGGTGCTTTTGACGATCGCTTAACCATTGATATTCTAATTGTTGGAACTACACTGTAAAAAATGTCAGTAAATTTAACGGTACAAATACTGTAAATGGTGAAAGTAAAATACCTTTTCTGAAAAAAAGGAAAGTTACCTTATGTTCTACTGAAAATTACCTGTATATCTTAAACAATAAATTTCATTATTTTTTACAGCCAAGTTCTGTAAAATCAATATTTTTCTACCTTCAAAATATGCTAAATACAATGTATTCATGCATAAATCACTATTTCAGTAAAACCATTTATGATATTTGCATAAGGACACTCCCCTTTTTACAATATTGTTCCTGGTGAACCGCATACCTTTGAATAGTAGGGAAAAAAACTTAATCTAAGTTAGCAGACTTATTTTTCCCCACGTGCTGAAGGTTTTTTGAGGTTATTGAAGCTGATTTATGGTGGGTTGTATTCGATAAGCAGGACACCATACACCACAAAAGAAAACTTTACTTCCCCACCAGACAACGTGCCATAACTTCCTTAAACATGAAATTGTTTTCAATGTGTATAATTAAATGGTACATGCTTGCTTTTGGTTGTTGTTACTTAACTGATGCAAACTGTGTACTGGGGTTTGACCCTGCCAATACATACTGTTTATTGATTGTCATATTTATTACACAACATGAATTTCTGATTATGGTTAGACATTCCCTTCTGTTGGAATTGGCTCCAAAGAACAAATAGTTTTTACTACAAAATTATACTGTAGACCTACAAATATTGTCACCTTATTTATTACAGTAAAATTTTGGCAACACAGCTGCCAGTATTTTACTGTAAATGTAACTTTTTTTTAAAGTGTACCATAGACCAAAAAATATCGTTACCTTCTTTTTTACGGTAAAATCCTGGCGACCCCACCTGCCAGTTTTTTACTGTAAATTTAACATTATTTTTTTTACAGTGTAAGACTAATTGTTTGCTAAATACTGGTTCTAAAGTGAATACTATCACTGAATCTCATGTTAAAAGGTACTTCAAAAGAAGAGATTCAACTCTGCCATCCACTACACTGAAAAAAGTATAACCTCCATTCAACTTAAAATAATTAAGGTAATGATTCACACTTAATCCTTTTAATCTGAACCAATATAATTCTTTTTAGCTTATTGATCCCACAATTTTTAAGTCGAGGCAAATAATTTAGAGTGATTGGGTGCAATTTACGTGTTTTATACTGAAGTAAATCTATTTTTTAAGTTACAATTTTAAATGGTTTATTGGTCATAACCTGTTTTTATGCTATTAGAAATATTAAGAACATAACACATTCCAATGCTGTACTTTTTACATTTATTTAAAAATCTAGTGCAAATACACAAGCATTTTGCAGTGTAAATCTTAAATATACAACAAGAAAATTATTAAACGTTTCTACAACTTTCTTGAAAGTATGTTTTATTATGAGTTCTTATACTTAAAATGAACAGTTGAGAAACAGGATTACTTATCGGAAATCCTCCGTTATAAAAGTCTGCTGCTGAAAATGACCAGACCTGTATTGCCACGTCCACTCCACTCGGGAAAGTGTTCTTCTTTTCAGGTAATTGGAAAGCCAGCACGCTGGAAAGTTCGACCGGAAGAAAATACAAAGGGCCCCTCAAACACGGCGCATGAACAACTTAAAATACTAGGTTAACTGAAATAGGGTTTTTAGGTTTATTCCCTCCACCATAACTTACTTTGGTACAAACAATTTATTTTTTTTTACTTTGATTGAGATCTGAAACCAAATATTTCAAGCTACAAGACTAAATGACTAATCTTAAGTTGCTTGAAAGAGAAAATTTATGTTGAAGTAACAACATCAATGTTTTACTTTTTTCAGTGTAAGTGGGGGAAACTTACTGCAGCAAATGGACTAGAAATTCCAGGGATAGGATGTCTTGAAAATGACTTTGAATGTATGGGACAGATGCTACATGGAAAGTGCATATTTTTGCTGGCTGATGCTAAGCTTGGCATAGAGGAACTGGAAGAAGATCCTGGCATCATTGGCATAAATGAGGTGAGTGAACTCCGGAATCTTTGCCTTCATGGAGATGGAGTAAAGAGATTTTACTGTCGCAGTCCTCCAGAAAGAGCACCCTTTGATGTGTCCTAGCAAGAGTACACAAGGAGACACAGTTTGTGGGCAATGATGGAAGAATAGGAGTGGGTAAGGTGGCTGGGAGACAAGCAGTCACTAGTCCACTTTGCAATGAAAGGGCTGGTGGGGAATCATTCACAAGGTCAATTGTCAAGCATTAGGGGAAGCAACACCAGGCAAAACCCTTCCACTTGTCATCCTGGCAGAAGCCAGAGATGGAACGGTGCCATTGAGATTGCTAAATCCTACTCAGAAGCCAGTAAGACTGCTTCCCAGTGGCAGAGGCGTACATGTGTTTGGACTGCCACACTCCTTCAACTTTATGAACAAACACATTTTGGCACTATGGCTGCTGGTAGCTTTCCTAACCCACCGTAATGTCCAAAAAGAGAAAAGCTAATAATGTGGAAAGAAAAGAGACGTGGGGGATAATAAACAAATTAGATGAGAACATGAGATGTTATGTTTGTAAAGAAAATGTGGCACTAGCTGTTTGTTGATATATACCGTCCCGCATGGGTAATTTTTGTCCCTCAAAAATATTGTCTTTGATACCTCTGGCCCAAAGTATCTTGTCGTGGCAACCTATTGCTAATTTAAAACCTTTGTGAAACATTTTTTACATATTTAGGCTATTCCAGGAATGTATAGATTTTGTACAGTAGATGGTGCTCTTTCTACATTCTCTGAACTGAGATGAATGTAAAGAAAACAAATCTTTTATTAGAGAAATGAATATAATAAGCAAGAATAAGAGAGAGAGAGAGGATGGGGCCATGAAATAAATTACATACCTTAGCTTACACAGTAGACATTTGCCTTCTGATACATGTGTGCTAGGAAAACAGACTTCTCCATGATGTCAACAAACTAAGGAGCAGGTCACATAACATTGGCAGAATACATTTTCACCAACAATTGGATGCTGTGGAAAGAGTCAACAGCTCTTTAATTCTTGGAGATACCATTACTGAAGAACTAAAGTAAGTACAAAGCATCTTGACTATAAAGAAGATTCCCCTACTTTCTAAGCTTTCTAAAAAGAGCCCAGATATATTCATCTATGCTCATCAGCATGTCAAAGTGCACAGTGAAGTCCATCTTTATTAGAGGCATAACATTTTACATATATTGTATATACGATATCACACGCTGCCTTCTTAGTGACCTCAGGCATCCTGCACAGTCATTTCTCCTCCTCTCTCCTCCATTCTGGCGAATGTGACTGAGTTCACACCACAAGATCTGGGGAGAGTTTACATCTTCAGGCTATAAGGTTGCTCTATAGGTGCTCAAACTAGTACATTAGTGTTTTTTATATAAAGTATATCAGCTGAATGGTGTATGGTGAAAACAATAACGTATGTTGCATCTCTATGCCTGTCAATAGTTTAGATCATTGTCGGGCAACCGGTGCGCCGTGGCGAATTTTCTAGGGGCGCCGCGAAAACTTTTGTAAAATATTTAAAATTGCTATTGTTTTTGAACTTTTGGTTGATTACTAATACGCTTCCGTAGATTACAAAGATAATGTTTAAAAAATATATTTTATGTTGGAAAAACAGATAACGGAACACTTACGGAAATGAAGTCTAAGAAACGCGAGAGTCTTCAAATGATCGACAAGAAAATGCGCGTCTGTCTTTCGAAAATTGATCCTCGTATCAATCTCATATGTGCTGAAAAACAATCTCAACGTTCAAATTAATTAAATTTAAGATTTATCCGTTGATTCCTTTATTAATAAAATGTCTTTCAAACTTGTAAAATTAACTGTTTTTATTGGCGATTGTCCATAGATTGTGTCATCACGACTTTATTTATGGGCAGTCCCTCAGGTGCGCGCGAAAGAAATTTTTTGGACTTAGTGCGTCGCAACTCGAAAAAGGTTGCTTTTCATGGTTTAGATGATTCTGTCAGCCTGGTTACCTGGTTCTAGGGAGTCCCTGGAGTATAATTTCTAAAGAACAGAAAGATTAGAGGAAACTAAACTAAGGTGTTAAGATGCAGTTTTCCTGGAGTTTCACACATGTTGTTTTGTATTAGAATTATAGTGCTATAGTTTCCCCTAGTACAATCAACAAATATATTAGGGTTAATTTAGCTATTTAAGTAGATTAAATGCTTTTTTGTGTAACATTCTAGCGATATTCTGGGTATTGATGTTATCCTGAGTGAAGTTCACCATCTAGTGGAGATAGTGAAACTCTCTATTAATAACTATTGCTAACATTGACACATACAATTCAAGAGAGAGAAGTTGTGATAGCTAATTTTTGTTTTTTGTTTATTTTAGACCCTACCTTCACATTTATGTTACTTTGGAAGGAATTCATAAACAGATTTTGGACATTTTCATCTATATCTGGGTGGTGCAGTGGTAAATCTATACTGCCTCGCAATAAGGGGAACAGGGTTCTTGTCCCTCCCTGCATGGAATTTGTATGTTCTCCCCGCGTCTTTTTGGGTTTCCTCCGCCTGCTCCAGTTTTCTCCCACAGTCCAAAGATATTCAGTTTAGGTGGATTGGTAATGCTAAATTGACCTGTGTGTGTATGCTTACCTTGCATGGACTGGCGCCCTGTCCAGGGTTTGTTCCTTTCTTGCATCCTATGCTTACTGGGATAGGTTTCAGCCCCCCGTGACCATTCTCTGGATTGAGTGGTGGCTCTGAGGCTAGGGATCTGCACTGGAAATCGGAAGGTTGCCAGTTCGAATCCTGTAAATGCCAAAGGGGACTCTGTTCTGTTGGGCCCTTGAGCAAGGCCCTTAACCTGCAATTGCTGAGCACTTTGGGTAGTGAGAAAAGCGCTATATAAATGCAAGGAATTATTATTATTAAGTGGGTTAGAAAATGACATGACATAACATCCATCCAGATGGTTGAAGCGGTTGTTGACAAGGGATTTTCTTCCTGTTATATGGGAGTGAAACCAACTCAAGGTACTGCC
>JANRMT010062817.1:21660038-21671171 GCA_026402145.1 Polypterus bichir lapradei
AAAGAGTCAACACCATAAGACATAAACTAAAAATGTTTCACAATGTGTCCCTGAATGAAGGGAGGCTCAAAATCAAAAGTACCAGTCAGTATCTGGTGTGGCCACCAGCTGCTTGAAGTACTGCAGTGCATCTCCGCCTCATGGACTGGACCAGATTTGTCAGTTCTTGCTGTGAGATGTTACCCCACTCTTCCACCAAGGCACCTGCAAGTTCCTGGACATCCCAGGCAGTTGTTGTGGCCATCCTGTACCTGTCACGCAGGTGTGATATTCAGATGTACCGATCCTGTGCAGGTGTTGTTACACGTGGTCTTCCACTGCGAGGATGATCAGCTGTCCTTCCTGTCTCCCTGTAGCGCTGTCTTAGGCGTCTCACAGTGTGGACATGGCAATTTATTGCCCTAGCCACATCAGCAGTCCTCATGCCTCCCTGCAGCATGCCTAATGCACGTTCACGCAGATGAGCAGGGACCCTGGGCATCTTTCTTTGGGTGTTTTTCACAGTCGGTAGACAAGTCTCTTTAGTGTCCTGCGTTTTTAGAACTGTGACCTTAAATGCTTACTTTCTGTAAGCTGTTAAGGTCTTAACGGCCATTCCACAGGTGCATGTTAATTAATTGATTATGGTTAATTGAACATGCATGGAAAACATTGTTTAAACAATTTACAATGAAGATCTGTAACGCTATTTGGATTTTTAAAACATTATTGTTGAAATACACAGTCCTGAAAAAGGAACGTTTCTTTTTTTGCCGAGTATATGTACAACATTAATCAGGTCAATAGGTCAAATAGTTTGCGAGCTATAGGTGACTTAAAATCCTGGACAGACAAACTGACAGCCACGGTAGCGTATTATATAAGAAGATAGTGTGTCGATGCTATGCTTTAAGGGAGTGTGCTAATGTGAAGGACTGCCCTTGGGGACCCTCTCCATAAAACCCCAGACAAATTGCCTGTCCTGTCGCTACGTCTCTAACCCAACAGCTCCAGAGGCTTAATTCCAGGTGGGCCACTGTCTCTGTTGATTTTACACACTCGACAGGTCTGTTGAGGTAAACTGCTTGTGCTTTCCCAACCCAATCCCGCCAACTTCGGATGCTTCTCACGTAGACTCTGACACTCCTTGTAACTGCATTAGATTAGGCAGGTTTGGTAAAGGCATTGAAAAATCTCTCATACTTACTCTGTGCATTTTCTTCTTCCTCTTCCCTTTTACCAGAATGTACAATCATCCCTCCATTAAAACACTGCAGAAAACAAGGGGGCTCCTTCCCTTGCTGAACCTGTACCTGCAGAAATAGAACCCCAAATTGAATTTAATGTACAATCACACAATGCATGAAATGATTGCAACTTTACTAAGATGCCTGCCAGCACATGTGCAGTACATTGACGTACAATAGAAAATAAAAATACGACACAGTTTAAGCTGCTGGACCTTCATCAGATGCATCTTAAAAGGTGAACAACGTATAGAGTAGTACATATAAAAGGTACATATAAATACAGAAACATTTATAAATACAGTATACACACTGTGGAAAAAGGGCAGAATAGAGTAATTATAAAATTAGTCATCAAAACAAATCACAAGCAGTAATTTTCCCTTATTTAATACTACTTATTATGGTCGTTTGCTTATGCTTTACTGCTTTAAGTTTCGTATTCAAAGAAAAGGCCTTTGGGTCGGTCTTGAGCTTTCTCAACTCTCATAATCTTTATTGAAGCTATGCTGCTCAAGATAACGCAAGAGAGTTTCACTGAGCCACAGCACAGGTTGAACAGCAGCGTCAACTGTGACAATGAAGGAGGACTGGGACTGCATGCCACAAACATCCAGACACGCATATTACAAGGTGTGATCAAAAAATACAGTGAATGTTTAAATGAAATGAATGTTTAAATGAAAAAAAAAAAAATTACAGCAAGAGACACATTGCCATTAATCCCCCTCAAAGTACTCCCCCTCGCTTCAAACACACTCATCCCATCGTTCTTGCCACTTCCAGAAGCAGTTCTGAAAGTCCTCTTTCGTCAGGGTCTTTAGTTGCGCTGTTGTGGCTGCCTCAGCGTCCTGCATGTCAGTCAAGATCCAACATCAAAGTGATGACGATTGTGTTTTTTGACCTTGATCGAATTGCGTGAGCCGAGTTTTTACCCAGGAACACTAGGGTGAACTCTGAATATAAGGGCTTATGAGAGTGTTTAAGAAATAATGCGTTTAGAAAACGACCTGAGAAATGGGCAAACTGTTTCATCCTCCATCATGACAACGCTCCATGTCACACACAGCTTCTGGTGCGGCAGTTTGTCAAATAAACACATTACGGTGTGTCCTCATCCACCTTATTCAATGGATCTGGCACGGTGCGACTTCTGGCTCTTCCCCAAAGTCAAAAGGACCATGAAAAGGTAAACGTTTTGAATCAATTCAGGATTCAAGACAGCCATGACAGTGCAAATAAAGGCACTCACACAAGAGGACGTCTAGAACTGCTTCTGGAAGTGGCAAGAACGATGGGGTAAGTGTGTTCGAAGCAAGGTGGAGTATTTTGAGAGGGATTAATGGCAATGTGTTTTTTATTGTAATGCATTCACCCTATTTGATCAAACTTGGTATGTGGGTGTGTGTGTGCGCCCTGCCCGGGATTTGCTCCTGAATTGAGGTCTGTGCTGGCTAGGATTGGCTCATGCAGACCCCCGTGACCCTGTGTTAGGATATAACGGGTTGGACGATGACTGACTGACCGTGCGCATGCGCACGCGTGTGTGTGTGTGTGTGTGTGTGTGTGTGTGTGTGTGTCTCTCTCTCTCTCGCTCTCTCCTCGGCCATTACCCGGCTAGAACGATAGCTGGATGGACGGACTGGGATAAAGAGCATCTGCAAGGTCACTACCCCTCCTTGGACACTAGATGGCAGCCCTTCTGGGTGGCTGTGGCACCATGGATTCCCCCAGGGCATGCTGGGAGTTGGAGTTTGGCACAACCCTGTTGGGTGAGGCTTTTTGAGCTCCTGGGAGTGATTCCAGGTAATGGTGACGAGTCATCTGGAGCACTCCCTGGCGCTCAAAATGTCTCACCTCATTTGAAGAGCCAGAGTCAGGACGAAGGTGATGAAGCTTAACAGAGAGGGAGTGGAGGTGGAAAGAAAGAAAAAGACTTTGCTTTGTATTGTGGGGATAGAAAAAAACACTTACCCACCTAAAAATAAAGGGGTGCTGTGTGGCAATTTGTGTCCTGCCTGCTTTTCTGTGTCAGGATTAGGGCGGCTGTACGCACCCTGGTAGTCCACAATACATACAAGCACACACATACATACATACATCTATTTATACTGTGGCGGACGGCTGGGTATCCTGCCCAGCTGGGACGCATAGAAGGACGGGGAAAAAGGGACAATACCTCTCCTGGACCATGAGAGGGCAGCCACCCTGGTCTGCATTGGGGCCACGGGATCAGAGCTTGGAAGCTCAACTCTGTTGGGCCCGTGGCCACCACTAGGGGCCACCCAGAGGATTATGGAGCCCTGGACTGCAGCACTTCAGCCATAACCGGAAGTGCTGCCGGAATAATTTCCGGGCACACCCAGAGTGCTTCCGGGTGCTCATGAGGCACTTCCGCCACACCAGGAAGTGCCACCGGAAGATCATTGCAAAGCACCTGGAGCTATCTGGGGTGTTATAAAATGGGCCACCTCACTCCATTAGTCAAGCCGGAGTTGTGAGGAAGACAACTGAGGGCGACAGAGAAGGAGGAGAAAAGAGAGAAGAAAGGAGGACACTGTGTGCGGATTTGTGCAGTGTACAGTGCTGTGTACAGGAAGCAGCAATAAACGTGTGTGTTCTGGGACATTGTTGGTCTGTGTACCTGTCTGTGTCTGGGCATCTCTTACAATACCTACCTACACACACACACAAAATCAGACATTTACCTGGGCTCCCCTCTCTTCGTCCAACTCTACAGTCATGAGTGCAGAGGTCCCTTTCTCGCTCACAGTTGAGTTGCGGCCCTGCCAGAAGAAGTAGGCACACTTCTCCTTCCCGGCACCACTGCTCCGAACCTGTTCAGACTTCTGCCTTCTGCCCACTTCAGAATCCCAAAAAACAAACAAAGAAAGAGTGCTACTTTAGTGTAAAAAGAAATACAAGAATATCATTAGAAACACAGAAAAGCCAAGATTTGAAATCAGACCTGAACAAATTGTGCTACAGAAAATATTAGCTATTTGTTATTATAAAGGACAGGTTATAAAATCCTGCATCATTGTTTACAAATTTGAACTTGTGGGCAATTTCTTTTATTATAAGTTTTAATTATGAGATATGAATGTAATAACTAAAAAAAGGATTTTATGTATTTTATATTAGATTTTATATATATTAGGAGTAACTGTCACTATACATACTGTAGATACACTGACTGAGCAAATTAGGCACACCTGTGCACCTGCTTATCCATGCAGTTATGTAATCAGCCAATCAAAAATCTTGCAGATATGGGTCAGGAACTTCAGCTAATGTTCACATCAAATACTAGAAGGGGGTTATTGTGATCTCAGTGATATAGATTGTGGCGCGATTGCTGGTGCCAGACAGTCTGCTTTGAGTATTTCTTTACCTGCTGATCAGGTGCTTCAATTAAGTTTAATATCGAAGCACCAGAATGGGGCAAGAAAACTGGGACAGTGACGTGACTGTTGGTACCATACGGGCCGGTTTGAGTATTTCTCTAACAACTGATCTCCTGGGATTTTCTCACACACAACAGTCACTAGGGGTGGTCAACACCGGTTCCTGGAAGACCGCAGGATGGATGAACTTGTTGGGCAGAATGGCCTGTTCCCGTCACAACTGTTCTAAAGGTCTAAACATTAAAAACAATATTTTTTAACCCCCAACACCCCACCCAGTACATCAAACAAAAATGAGTTATTTGAGACACAATATAAACCAAGAAATGTATGAGGGGGAGTCAAACTAGAGTTAGAAAATGGGATTTATTAGAAAATGGAACCAACCTAAACAAAGATCTCCACCCTTCTCAAAGCACTTGAGCCACCTGTCTGGATTCCAGCAGAATAAAAGGTTTTGTTGTCGAACACTACATGCCGAGGGGTACTCCAGTCACTAAGTTACTGTGACTTGGCTGGAGACCAATGTGAAGCCTGCTATTTGATCCAAGCAGCGGGGATAGCTGTCTCAAGGGGTCCTTTTGCTGCAAGACAATGACACACACACACTGCTAAGAACACCAAGGCTTGTCTGGAGAAACTGAACTTGGAGGTATTGCCACATCCAACAAGATGCCAAATCTGGCGAATAAGGAGGATCGCGCTAAAAAAAAAAAAAAAAAAAAAAAAAAAAAACACCATCTGGGTGGTCGTCAATTCAAGACTAATGATGACATGAAGAAAGTGGTACACAAGTGGTGGCGAGGACGGGACAAAACCTTTTATTCTGCTGGCACTTCCAGGCAGGTGGCATATGTGTATTGAAAAGGGTGGAGACTCCATTGAGAAATGACACTGTCAGTTTAAGGTTTGTTCTATTTTGGCTCGACTCCCCCATAGCACCTCTACCGAACACCTGCTCCATGACTGACCTGCAGTGCTGATCATATACTTCCATTTCACCACATACGTATCTCCTTCGTGAAACTGGCCGATACTCTGCTTTGGTAAGCGGCTGTAATCAAACTCTAGGATGTGCCATACATCCACAGAGAGGGTGCCAATCTCAAACTGTCTTCTGTCTTCACCTTCGACAAAGCCATATCCACGTCCGACATCCATACCATCCAACACCGTGCCTGTGGAAGTGTCGGCCACGCGGAGCATTAAAGCAGCATCATACGGCTTAAATTCATGTCCGTGATGCTCGAGCTGCACGTACAAAGATACAAAAACAAGATTTTCCTGTAAATGAGCAAGTCTGCATAAATAGTAAGAAAGGCTTTCATCATAATAAAAAGTATTCTGGCTATAAAAACAGCCATGTCTCATATCAGACAACAACTGGAAGACAAACGTCAATGAACGGTTTTAAAGATGTGTGGATTCACAATTTACAAAAGGAGGTAAGCCAGGTGGTTAAATGGGGACTTGTAGTGCAGAAAAAAACTAAGTGGCCATGTTTAACTGGGAGGGCTTAACATTTGATTTAGAAATGGACAGGATTCAGCAAACTAATTACTTTACCCCAAATGTTCATTTGTTACCTCTCAGTGCTTAATTAACATCACAGTAGGCAGATGCTTGCAGTTATGGGTGATGGCATTTATCAAAAGTAACTGTGCCAGAGTGGAGTTTCCCATTAACAGACATGAAATATTCAGACTTATCCAGTGCCATTCAATCCCTCTATCGATCAATATCAACACATCTCCATTTAAAATAGTGCTAGAGCTTCATTTAACAGGGAGAATATGCCCACATTGGCATGCAGTCAGAACAAACCAAACCAGCTTCACTGTTATGGCAACTTCCAGCTGAACTAAAAGAAGAAAGAGGGATATCTGTTCCTGTTCAGAAAACAGTTTTATTCACGTAAGGAAAGAAATGGATCTGAAAAAATCCAATGTGGACTTAACTCTTTTAGGGAGGAAGTCGACTTTTGGTCGACACAACGGGTTGAGAATGGACATCGGGGCAGAGGGCGAAAGAAAGCTGTAAATGTTGATAAAACTCACCGTGACGTTATAGGTAGACCCTCTTTGCTCGAAGGTCTGTTAGAACTCTTTGACTTGACGTTGAAACCCTGCGTGTGCGTAGTAGCATAGAGTATGCAACGTCTAGAATGGCATCGACATCGGGCAACAGAGTAAAGCAAATGCACAAAAGTGAAATACTCTGCATATTTATTTTTTTGCATATTATTGTTGAATCGGACTATACATATATGTATGTATGTATGTATGTGCAGTATGGTTTCATGCCAAGAAAGAGCACAACAGATGCAATGTTTGCACTGAGGATGTTGATGGAGAAGTTTACAGAAGGCCAGAAGGAGTCGCATTGCGTCTTTGTGGACCTGGAGAAAGCATATGACAGGGTGCCTTGAGAGGGGCTGTGGTATTGTATGAGGAAGTCGGGAGTGGCAGAGAAGTATGTAAGAGTTGTACAGGATATGTACGAGGGAAGTGTGACAGTGGCGAGGTCTGCGGTAGGAGTGACGGAGGTGGGATTACATCAGGGATCGGCTCTGAGCTCTTTCTTATTTGCAATGGTGATGGACAGGATGACAGACAAGATTAGACAGGAGTCCCCGTGGACTGTGATGTTTACTAATGACATTGTGATCTGCAGCGAGAGTAGGGAGCAGGTTGAGGAGACCCTGGAGAGGTGGAGATATGAGGAGGAGAGGAGAGGAATGAAGGTCAGTAGGAACAAGACAGAATACATGTGTGTGAATGAGAGGGTGGTCAGTGGAATGGTGAGGATGCTGGGAGTACAGTTGGTGAAGGTGGATAAGTTTAAATACTTGGGATCAACAGTACAGAGTAATGGGGATTGTGGAAGAGAGGTGAAAAAGAGAGAGTGCAGGCAGGGTGGAATGGGTGGAGAAGAGTGACAGGAATGATTTGTGACAGATGGGTATCATCAAGAGTGAAAGGGAAGGTCTACAGGACGGTAGTGAGACCAGCTATGTTATATGGTCTGGAGACAATGGCACTGACCAGAAAGCAGGAGACAGAGCTGGAGGTGGCAGAGTTAAAGATGCTAAGATTTGCATTGGGTGTGACGAGGATGAACAGGATTAGAAAAGAGGACATTAGAGGGTCAGCTCAAGTTGGACGGTTGGGAGACAAAGTCAGAGAGGCGAGATTGTGTTGGTTTGGACATGTGCAGAGGAGAGATGAGGGGTATATTGGGAAAAGGATGCTAAGGATAGAGCTGCCAGGGAAGAGGAAGTGAGGAAGGCCTAAGCGAAGGTTTATGGATGTGGTGAGAGAGGACATGCAGGTGATGGGTGTAACAGAACAAGATGCAGAGGACAGAAAGATATGGAAGAAGATGATCTGATGTGGCGACCCCTACCGGGAGCAGCCGAAAGAAGAAGATGATTGTTGAATCGGACTTCTCAAATTCTGATTTTTGATGCAAGTGATCTAGGGATCGAAAACGAAAGTCAGGTGCCCGCATCAGCTAATCGTAATGCTGGACACATTCATGCAGCTGACGCACCTACGAGAAACACTTGCCCTGGGAGGGCTACACAGACATCAAAATGTGAGGGGAACAAGATGGCAACTGGACTTCACCAAACAATGCGGCCTGCTGGTGGACACAATGGATTAGCAGCCCCTCGACGACTTTCAGCTTATGAGTGATAGGACAAACACGTAGTTAATAAGTATGTGAATATGCCTACTGTAGGGGCTCCTGGAACATAAAATAGAGTGACACTGGTCATATATAAGGATTTTATGTTGATTTATGGGTGAAAACCATTGCTTTGAGTGCTTTTTAGAAAACTGTTTTTTGGAAAAATATTCCACCCTGGGATAAAAGGAAGTAAAAATAATTAGCCCTGAAAGAGATAGAGACACACATTTCTTACTGCGGTACAGTAGAGTGGAGGACTGCTGTGGTGTGGTGGGAAAGGCTTTGGATTTCAAACCCTGAAGTCGTGGGTTCAATTCCTGCAATGAAACTTTACGACCCTGAGCAAGTCACTTGACCTGCTTGTGCTCCAATTGAAAAATCAAAAGAAATGGAACCAATCTTATCAGAAATGTTGCAAGTCGCCTTGGATAAAGGCATCAGCCAAATAAGTAAATGTAAATCAATTCTGCCAGGCACATCAGTGACCTTCTCCATCACTATGCTCCTGTTCGCCCACTAAGTTCCCCTGATTCTGGCCATCTTGTTGTGCCCCACACTAACCAGCACTCTATGGGCGACAGGAGCTTCACTTGTATAGCACCCAGACTCTGGAATGACCAGTCATTGATTCATTAATTCATTAATTGATTGATTTATTTATTGCTTTAAGAAACAACTTAAAACTCATCTGTTCAGGGAGGCTTTTAACTTAACCAGACATTCTGCCTCCTCTTTCAGTCTTCCTCACTGTCCATATGGTCAGCATCAGTATATGTGTATGTTATATCACAAATGACGTTATTTGTTAGGCTTTATTTTTAGAACTGAATTTAGTATTTTACTCTGGTTTTTTGTCTTTTATTCTATTTAATGCCTACAGATATCATGTATTTATTTTAAATGTTCTATTCAGGAAACGCCTGTATCCAATGTTACATATACCTGCTGTTTCTTTATGATACTCTGAAGCACCTTGTGCATGGGAAAGGCACTATACAAAGAAATTATTATTAAAGTAATTATGCATCATTCCCCCCCCCCCCCCCAGTTTACCCTTTCAAAATAGTTCTAACACATACGCGTACAAGCAAGTGATCACCTGCTAAAGAGGCCATTGCTTGTTAAAAAATACTCTGGTTGCCCTTTGTGATTTTATTTTTCTCTTAAATGTAAATTCCCTTTGAAAGGAGAGGAGAACTAAACATGCTAAAATCATTTAAAAGTGTTTATTCCTTACATCAAGCAACACTCAACACCCCAGAATGGCAAAGTGAAAAAAGGATTTGGGAACTTTTTGCAAATGTATTAAAAGAACTTGTATATTACAATGAGCAAGATATTCAGACCCTTTACTATGACACCTGAAATGTGGCTCAGATGCATCCTATTCTATTGATCATCACTGAGATGTTTCTACACCTTGTTTGGAGTAAACCTGAGGTGAATGATTGATTGATTGCACAGAGTTAGGAAAGGCACACGCCTGTCAATCGACGGTACCACAGTTGAGTAAAAACCAAGCTATGAGGTCAATGGAACTGCCTGCAGAGTCTGATACGGGACTGTATTGAGGAAAAGATCTGGAGAAGGTTACTAAAAAAAAAAACAATTAATCCTCGAAAGCTGGGTACCCAGCCAACCAGAACAATTGTGGAAGAAGGGCCTTAGTAAGAGGCAACCGAGTATGCATTTGACACTCTGGATGAGCTCCAAATAATCTGAGTGGAGATGGCAGAAACTAGGGAGGGACAACCACCATTGCAGCACTCCGCCAAACTGGGCTTCATGACATAATGGCCAGACAGAAGCTTCTCCTTGGTTAAAAAAAAACACAAAACCATGGAAGCCCACATGGAAGTTTACAAAAAAGGCATCTAAAGGACTCTCAAGATTTTTCGGTCTGCTGAAACCAAGATGAACATCATATCTAGGGGGAAACCAGGCACTGTTCATCATGCTGTGGGGCTGGGACTGGGAGACTAGTCAAGGTGAAGCTTAACAGAACAAAGCACAGAGATCTCCTTAATGAAAACTGCCACCAGAGTGCTTTGAACCTTAAACTGGGCTGCAGGTTTGACCTCCAACAGGACAATGACTGTAAGCACAAAGCAAAGACAACACAAGTGTGGCTTAGGAACAACTGTGCATGTTCTTGAGTGACCAAGAATGTCATGTCATACCCAAGAGGACACCAGGCTGGAACTGCAGGCAAAGGGGCTTCAACTACTAAGTATTAAGTAAAAGGGACCGAATACTTGTGTCAATGCAATATTACAGTTTTTAATAAATGTATAAAAAAATCCTGTTTTTGCTTTGTCATTTTGGGGTATAAGATGCTTGATGAGGGAAAAAATTATTTTAAATTATTTTAAACATAAGGCTGCAACATAGCAAAATGCAAAAAAGTGAGGGGTTTGAATGCACTATATTAGACAGCTAGATAGATATGAAAGGTGTTATATGATGGATTAACTGCCAAAATTTCAATATGAACAAGAAAAATTGGGGTGTTCTAAAAGTTTCAACTAGTAGAGAAAGTGTGTGTGGAGATACGTACATAGATATAGATAGATATATAGATAGAGACACATGGGCACTTGGGAGGCGTTAACACTATTAGTGCACTAATACTTTTTTCCTTCCTTTAAGGCTGCTTAATTGTAATCCCAGTCCTCAAACAGACTCTACTTCTGGTTCCAGTTCCCACCCTGCTCCTGACCTCACTTCCACCTACAGACCCTTCGGACACATCTCTTCCTCCTCTCCGACTATAAAGTCTGCCACTTTTCTTTGTTAAATTACTTGCG
>JANRMT010062817.1:21671271-21681498 GCA_026402145.1 Polypterus bichir lapradei
TCAGTAAAACTCACAAAACAATTACTGTATATTGACAGTCATGTTACATTATTTTTAAAATGTTTCCTTTTCTTTTTCATTGCTTCTTTAACACACTACTTCTCCGCTGCGAAGCGCGGGTATTCTGCTAGTCTAAAATAAGAGACAAATTAAATAAACAATCATAAGTTTTGCATCTATGTTTTTAAGACATACAGTGGATTCAGAAAGTGCTGAGACTCTTTCACTTTCTGCACACTTTGTTGTGTTGTTGATATATTTTTAAAAGGTAAAATTTGAAGTAAAGAAAAAGGACACCTTTTATTGGCTAACTAAAAATATTGCAATTTGCAGACTTTTGAGGCAACACAGGCCCCTTCTTAAGGCAAGATGCAATATAGAAACTGGAATTCCCTGTCTCTACATAGACCAGGGGTCTCTAACCTTTTTTCCCCTGAGAACTACTTTTACAAAATGAAAATGTCCGAGAGCTCCTCATGTTTTCTAACGTTTATTCTCATAGCTTATGTGGATGAAGACTTCAGATAAGACAGCAGGTGTGGTTATATAGCAGCTTTATTTTGCAGCGTCACAGTGAGAAGAGTTTCAGAAAAGCAGACAATCAATATACATGACAGCGTCAGGGCTCTTCTGAACCCCGTCTGTTGGGTGGGGCAAAGTTTTTATACCCCTAGAATGCGTGATTTAATATCATTATGAAATGCAACAGTCGACACTTTTATTATACACAATCCTTGAGGCCCTTCAATGCCCCTTGTGCAACTTGATTTCTTGGCCCCTTTGTTATGGCGTAAACTAAGGGAAAACGTGATAAGGCAGACTCATGTGTGGAATGCTTAGACATTGAGTCCTTTGGACAAATATTTTTCTGTTTGCTCAGCAAAGCATGCTTTTACATAATGTATGGTTTCGTAAAGCTTACTTCTCAGACATGAATTAGTACAAGGGAACGAATAGAACATTCATCTTCCACACTTATTTCAACCCAAACAAGCTGAATAAGCTTGTTTTGCCTGAACATTTACAAAATGTTGGTGTCCAAACTCACATTTTCCATTAAAACATCAAAAAAAAAATATTTAGTTCACCTGCAAGTGCATTTTGTATTTCTGTATGCATTTTCTAGTGTATCTCACATTATTGAATTAAAACATGAATGCTGTCAAAACTAAACAATGCAATTCCAAATCCACAGATATTCCTTCTTCATTTGTCATTTTGTTCCATGTCACTGTGTCACTTTATTCACAGGTCCAGTCGCATGTGTGATGTGTTGTTTAGTTAGTCAGATGACTGGCACTGAGGTGTCTGGTGGAGTGGAGCCACTGAGGTTCACAATCATGGAGTCATTTCAATGTTCGTCTGTCAGTCTTGTTCTGAACTTTGATTTCATGACATTCACGTCAGACTCACAGAGGTATGGAGACCCAAACAAAGCAGACATTGTCAGAGCCCATTGGTGAAGATTCTTATAGTCATCTGGCTCTACGAAGCTCCAGAAATGGCGAGAATGTTGTTGAGACTTTAACTGCACATTATTTTGAAGGTTTACTAATATATAATATATAAAATCCAATGTCTGTCTGTCTGTATGTCTGTCTGCTTTTCATAAGAGAACTACTTAACGGATTAAGATCGGGTTTTTTATATAATTTGCTTGAATATTCTGGTTGATTTTGCGACTTTTCTCATTTCACTATGTGTCATCTCTTGTGGTACCGCCTTATTTGTACAAATCCGAGAAACACACAGTGGGCCTTCTTCACTGACTCGCCGGCTTCGGGGCGCCTGTGTTCCTTAACTCTGCTTAGCTAGCGAACAAGAGAACAATTGAATTCAACTTTGTTTGATATTTAAAATAAAGTGTTACTTAGGTCTTGATGAGTTTGATTCTCTTAAGTGTATGCCACATTCAAAAGACAGATTGCAATTCAGATTGTGGATCGTGATATGATTTTTTGGAAAGATCACCCACCCCTAATTTGACTAATCAAGTTTTCAAATTTATGTTGGATTCATTAACCCTTTGGCGAGCTACTTGAAAAAGGGATTGTGAGCCACCGGTAGCTCGTGAGCGACGTGTTGGAGACCCCTGCTCTAGAGCCATGTGAAGGGTCTGAGCCATTTGATAAACTAATGGTGCTGGAGAGGGCTAGCATGTTGATTGGCACCTGCAAGTAGTTAGAAATTCACTGTTCTCTGTGCACAATGCAACATGGACTTTATGAACCTATGTACTCATGTTAATTTCTTAGGGCAATGAAAGATAACTATCCATCCATCCGTTATCCAGCCCGCTATATCCTAACTACAGGGTCACGGGGGTCTGCTGGCACCAATCCCAGCCAACACAGGGCGCAAGGCAGGAAACAAACCCCGGGCAGGGCGTGCACACACACAGCACACACACACACACCAAGCACACACCAGGGACTATTTAGGATCGCCAATGCACCTAACCTGCATGTCTTTGGACTGTGGGAGGAAACCCACGCAGACACGAGGAGAACATGCAAACTTCACTTAGGGAGGTCCCGGAAAACGAACCCGTGTCTCCTAACTGTGAGGCAGCAGCGCTATCCACTGCGCCACCATGCCGCCTGAAAGATAACTAGATATTTAAAAAAAACGTTACTATAAATACATGACAGCATAAGAACCTCCAATCCAAAATGATGTCTTTGATTTCAATAGTTTGATACTTAAGTCTAATACATCTCAGTTTTCTTTGATGCTGTAAATCAGGGATTCCCCAGTGGTAACTTTTTAGCAAGCAGTGACCTGCTTTTAGGTGTTCCAGGAAGTGAAATTGTTGTTATTTTATCAGAATCGTGGCACAGACCTGCTCGATGTTGTCATTGGTAGTGGACTTGGACAGGCGTCCCACTCCTTCTTCAGGCTTAACACCTGTCTGGTCATTTTTGAACTTCTCAATCCATTAATAAACACTATGCCGTGTTAAAACAATAAAAACACTGGGCAGAAAGTCTTCTAAGGATTTAGTAAATGTACCCCTACCCTGATTTGTTCAGTAATTTGAGTTTATACTTCTACCGCAGGGGTGGAATGATGGCGCAAGTGGTAGCACTGCTGCCTCGCAGTAAGGACAACAGCAGGGTTTGTGTGCCGGGTCCTTCCTGCAAGGAGTTTTCATGCTCCTGTAGGAATGAACAAAACAAAAAGCAGATCTCCTTAATATCTTTTTGGGATCTCCAAGTCAAGGATGAGACCAGAAAATAAAATAAAATGGAGACAATTGTCTTTTGTTTCCTGATTCTCATATTTTTCTACCGAGAAAAAACTCTCCAGTGTTCTTACAAGGGTCTCTTGTTGAATTTCAGCAAAGATCTTTTCAAAGTCATACAATGGGCTGAGATCTTCCAAGCAGTATCTTGACATTTTTTTTTTTGCAATCTGAAGGTTGTGCACTCAGTAATAAATGGTGAAATGGATCAACAGTTCTTTGTGGTAATAAAACACTTTACTACGATTACAAAACATTTAGTCCTTGCTTCTGAATAATACTATTAATTGCAGGGTGGTATAGTGGTTAAGACTATGGACTTCAAACCCTGAGGTTGTGGGTTTAAATCCCACTACTGACACCATGTGACAATAAGTAAGTCAATTCACCTGCCTGTGCTCTAACTGGAAAAACAAAAGAAATGCAACTGATCGTATCTCTAATGTCGCAAGCCACCTCGGATAAAGGCATCAACCCAATAATAAGTAAAAATATTGAGATTCAAACAAGACTATAAGGAGATCTGGCATAACATGCTTTTCAAACCAAATTCTCCATTTTGATTCCTTTAACCTCAGCTGTATCTCAAGTCTCCTTTTTGTCTAAAGCTATTTCTTCTAAGGAATTTTAGGAGAGACATCAATGACAAAGTTGATCCTTAAATGAAACATAAATGACAATCTCTTTTAGGTCTCATGAGTCATCAAAGATCAACCTTTGAGCAGTAACATTATCCTCTGGGTGCTCCGGTTTCCTCCCACTGTTCAAAGATACGCAGGTTAGTTGAACTGACGACACTAAATCGGCCCCGGTGTGTGTTTGGTGTGTGTGTCTGTGTGTGTAATGAACTGGCACCCTTGCCCAGGGATTGTTCCTACCTTGCACCCTATGTTAGCTGGCATAGGCTCCAGCCCCCCTCAACATCCTGGTCTGGATTAAGAGGGTTAAAAAATGACATGACATGGCTTCTACCATAATAAAATGATCGACAAAGGGTATTGTTTTTAACATTCTTATTTCAAGTTCAAATAATAGCACATAATAATGCAATAATGCTCCTTATCTAAAAACAACTAATGATGAGCAGGTACCAGTATACCACAATGAAACACGCTGAGTCGATGAGAACACATCAACCAGTGAGACGCTCATTTCTTGCTTTTTACTTACGACTTTGGATGTTCTTGGAACAGTTGTTGAATGATGTGGAAGAATAATTTGTGGAAGAATAATTTTAGGGTAATCTTTACGAAATAGCATAAAAGGTTAATAAATGTCAGAAACGAGATAAAGGTCAAGTGAACAACGAAATGTATACTGAAATATAAGAATTGGTTTAGGAAAAATACTGAGATGGTCAAGTAAACAAACAATGTACCAGAAGAAAAGTTGATGCAATATACAAAATGTACTGAAAGATGACTAAGTGATGACTAAGAAATCAGCAGATGTTCTATTACAAATGAGAATGGACAAATGTTATATGCACAGAAATTTCAAGGGTGGTGGCTTAGTTCAAAAGGTATAAGAATATAATTATAATATACTTTTATTTTATATAAATGATTTGGGTGTAAACCAACAAACCAACCAGAGTAAAATGTATACATTGATTGACACTGTATGTAAATTCAACAGTTTATAAAATGAACCTCTGTTCTTTGTTTCTGTAACAGAGAGCTTTTGAAGAATGCTCCCTCCAAGGCATTTTGCCGAGGAATCATTAAAAGATACAATGAACAGCTTTTCTCCTGCCTGATTACTGAATTGTCCTGTTAGAGGATGTTTCTTTCATTAATAAGATGTTAAATTTCAAGCACAAAGAGTAAGTCTCATGTCATCAGCAGGAACTAATCGAGATTTTTTATTCCTTGAGTAAACAAAATTTACTCCCCAGTAAGAAATCTCTACTGTAAATAATTTGGGCAAGACAGGTGCAACAATAATCTGTGATAGCCTTTTATATCTGTCCTTGAAAATAGAACAATCAGGCACATCTAAAGGAGGCAGAGAATAAAGTCAATGACAACAGTCATTATGTCAGCCAAGTGAAAACAGGTTAATCCGAAACACGTTATCATTCACTGACCCAGAAGAAGAAGAAGAATAACAGTAGCCCCAACCAGGCTCCACCTATTAACACACGTATCTGCCATCAAGGCATAAAAAGATGCCAACAAAGTCAGTTCATTTACTGGACAAGAAGGCAACACTTAAGTTTGAGGTTCAGCACAGATGTAAAGTACACAATGCAATAGGCATCACTTTTGGTGTGCTACTCAACTCTACAATCTAGGAAATAAATTGGGTAATACCCATCTAAGACCACTTTATTCATTTATTTTTTTGACAATATGTTGTGGGGTACAAAATCTGTACATTTTGGCTTGTATTTCCATTATATTTTGCTCAAGACAAAACAACAGATGAACAAAATTCAGGACACATCAAAGCTGTTCCAACAAAGAAAGGAAGACATGTGGGTGCCTGAGGCTATTGACTAGTAAATAATCTGGGCTAATCTGGGACAACACGTAGCTAAATTATTTTACAGCCTGGGAAAGGAACAGGTATTAAGCAACATCAAAAACGTTTTATTGTTTGGGAAAATGGACAGTGAATTTATTCATCATATTGAAAGCCAGCCAATCAGAATATCTAACGATTACATCTTGCAACACCCCTGGTAGAATTTTATAACAAATATGCCTCAGCGGAAATAGGGACGAAGACGTCAGGAGAAGGGAACAGAAAAACATCAGAAGTGGGCGCCGGTAACATGCGGCCGTTTCCATCCAATCGTCAGAAAAGCATATAATGAACAATTACGAGTGCTCGATCACAAGCTGCCTGCGACAATCATCCTTGTCATCTTTAACTTTTTCATAGCTTTTTGTAAAGACTATATATTTCCAGACTTTACTATCAGTCCTATTTTCTATTATTCTTTGTTCTACTGGTATTATTATTCCTGTAATAAATACCATGCTGCTTTTAACTTTCTATGCTTTGTCTTCATGTCTAGAGTGATTGCAGTAATAAGGTAGATTTCTTTGAGCACCTGGTGCAGCCGGAGGTTCACCATACGCTCTGTGCTACAAGGTTTATTAAGGCTGAGGGTGTGAGCGCCACCCAATAGTAGGGAACAGTACATAAACTAAGACATTCATGGCTGATAAATGGCCCATAGTCAAGGATGATGAGTCTTTGTATGTTTAAATGTATTCTTGGAGACCAAAAGTAATATTTAGATCCGAGATATCTTTAAAGCATTGTATGTTGTTCGTTGCAATAGTAAGTAAGTCTCTTGAAGTGCTGAGAGAGTGACAGGCTGTGTTATTCATGAGGCACTTGTATGATTTAAAGTGCTAGAGGTTAACCAGCTGTGTGTGTGTCATTCATGGGGCACTGTTGTGATTAGGGTCTGTGTGTATGTAAGTCTCATGAAGTCCTAGGAAAGTGACAAGCTGTGTTATTCCTAAGGCACTTGTGTGGTTTTAAGTGCTAGAGATTAACCAGCTGTGTGTGTGTCATTCATAGGGCACTGTTGAGTTTCTGTGTGTATGCATATAGCTATGTATGCATGTGTTAATCTTAAAGTGCAACAGCAGACCAACCCAGTAACGAATCTGATGAGTACACTTACCCCAAGGTAAAGGGTAAGTAGAGGGAAATACCACGTTAATGCAATCTGCTTGCATGATTACATTACTCTCAAATTAAAAATGAAGCTTTTGCCTTGTCTTCACTCATTTACATCTGTCTACACATTTCATGATGCTAGATTGCTCAAGGACTTTCTGACTCACCTCTTAGCAAGTGCACAATGGTGTTGCCCAGAGCCACAATTACAGACTTAGTGCAGGTAACCCCACTAGAACCACAAGGTACATTCTCCACAGTAACGGTGAAGAGCCCGTTGGTCTCATGTGCCAAGATATACTCGCAGTCTCCTAAGAAAGTGAAGGGCCGTCCATCAAAGGTGATATAGTGAGGGTCTCCAGTGGCAAGGCAGGTTCCAGAGCAACGAGACTTTCCACAGTGCCAGCGGCGGTCTCTGCACACACTGAAAAGCAAAACGGAAGAAAAGTATTTGGTCATTTGGCCTGTCAAAATCCAGGTTCTTGTATTTCTTCTTAATATAAAATACTGGCATTGAATAGAAATGGTGAGTAGTAACAGATGAGTTATGAGGACAGATGTGGAAATAGTACCACCATAGCTGTCCATTGACCCGGTGATGAAACTGTCCATCCATCCATTTGCCCATGTCTGACACTCTCCCTCCTATGTGTATGCTAGTATGAGAGCAGCCCAATTTGGGGTACAATAAATAAAAGATGGTAGATGGATGGAAGGAAGAACCTGCACAAAGGAGTTGTTGATATTGGTGGTAGTGAAGGTGTGAAATCCTCAATCACACTGCTTTCATTTCTTGTCGGGACTTCAAGTGGCAAGCTGTGTGGTGGACATTGAGGGGTGAAAAGAAGTTCCACCAGGTAGTTGAGTCAGTGACTTAGTCAGGACTTCATCTTTGACCTTGCCCCAGGTGGCCCTACCAGGAGTACATGATGTCCTGACAGCATTCCTTAGGGTATCGTTGATCACGCAAACTGCTCCATCTTATTAAGATGGACGCTGACTCAGTGAAGGGGAAATGATACCATAAACTGGACGATTCCACAGCATGATAAAGGTGAATGTCTGCACTCTCTGATCCCTGTCTAATATCAATAATTTACATGACGGCTGTATGATTCTGTCAGACTAAGTGGTTAAGTGTAAGTTTCTCCAATGCTGATCTGAGCTAGTTGGCTTCTAGTCTCTCTTCTCACAATGCTACTAGAGTCCCTTGCAAGTCCATATCTTGTGTGTGAAGAAATACAAAAGACGGATCAGGGAAGGCATGGAACACAATATGCTTACCAGGTATTGCATTCCTTGGTGATGCTGTCATTCTTGTAGTACAGTCTGCCATTATGATGACATGGGCATTCTAAAGGAGGGATACACTGTTCACCCTGCAAAGTAAAGAAAGGCAAATGAGCATGGGCTGAGTGTCAACCACAGGAATACTGGAAAGCCCTGGGGCACGTCCTTAATCCACTCATATCCACTTCTAATGGAATAGTAAGCATGTTGAGGTACAGAAAACACTTATAACACAGGAAACACCTGGTAAGTTTATCTTCTTAGGGTGCTGGCCACTATGAGCTATCAGAACATCTATGGTTACTGTGTGCCTGGGCATAAACTGTATAACTTTAAATCTGTACTGGAGAAGAGCAATGCCATCCTTCAGTGAAAAGCTGCATCTCTCATTTCTTACATGATGATGGTAGAAACTCAGTGTTCAGTAGGGTTAATATACAGTTAGGTCAATTTTCACAATTTTGGTTCTGTACGACATCACAATAGACTTGAAATGAAGAAATCGTTACATGACTGAAATGTAGGCTTTCAGCTTTAATTCAAAGGATTTAACAGAAATATCATATGAGCCATTTAGGAATGGCAGAAATTTTTATACATTGTCCCCCGATTATCAGGGGCTCAAATGTATTTGGACATTTGACTGAAAAGCTGTTCCACAGCTAGGTGTGAACAGGTCCCTCATTATTTCATTGACTTAAGCAGGTAGAAGACTTGCAGTTGATTCCAAGTATGGAATTTCCATTTGGAAGCTGTCGCTGTGAACTCCGAATGTGGGGTCCAAAAAGCTGTCCATGCAAATAAAAACAGGCCATCATTAGGCAGAGAAAACAAAACAAACCCATCTGAGAAATAGCAGAAACACCACAGGCCTGCGTAGAATTCATACTAAAACTTGGCATGTGGACAAAACTGGCAATGTGCACACACACAAAAAAATCCAGATGCATGAAACAGTGCATAAGGAAACTTCCACTCACTTTCCCTTTATAAATCCCAATCAACGTGAATTTTAGTGCACATGCCCGGGTTTTCAGCCCCACCCAGACTCCTCCCAGAATTACACCTGTTTGAATATGCCATTCAACATAAATAGCCCCTTCCATTTTTGTTTTGTTTAAAGACAATGGCAAAAGCATGTGTAAAAAAAAAGAAAAATTTCAGCAAATGCGAAAAGGAGGTCCTGCACAGTGAAGTGGAGTCAAGGAAAGCTGTACTATTTGGTGGCTCAAGCAGTGGTGTAAGCAATAAATGGAAATTGATGGAGTGGCACAGTGTGGCAGATGCACTCAAAAGTTCAAGAGCACAGTGCCCAAAATAAAAAAGAAGTGGTCAGATATCAAAGTCAACATGAAAAGGTTAGTCGCAGCCTACCATCTGAAAAAAAAGTCAAGATTAAAATCGAAATGTCAGATTTAATTTCAAAAATTTCACTTTAATCTCGTCATTTATTTTGTCATTTATGTAGAACATTGTAAACATCATCTTAAAACCAATGTTATTTTACTTGAGTTTCTCAAGCCCCATTGTAACTAAAGTAGCACATTAAATGCTTTGTATTCTAAACAGGCTTTTTATTACGCCGACAGTAGCGCACAGGCAGTGATCGCCACACAGAGTATACCACATTCATGATATTACAGCTCTCTGAACATTTTAGAATACCAAGATATATACTTGAATTTATTTTTATGACGAAATGCGTTAAAGCAAGTATTAAACATATGTGGGCATGGTGGTACAGCGACATCGATGAGCTGGCACCCAGTCCAGGGATTGTTCCTGCCTCATGCACAGTGCTTGCTGGGACTCACACAACCCTTGAAGAAATAATTTATTGAAGCCGTACTGTGTCTGTCCAATTTACCAACCCTCAATTCATGCCGTTCTGTTTTTCTTTCTCCATGTAATCGATCGTCACACAAAGTCTGTAATAAATGTAAAACCAGCTGTAAGCTTAGCATGCTGATTCTTCAAAACTTTTAAGGAACACTAAAAGGTCTTCATTATACATGTTTAATTATTCCATTCATCCATCCATCCATCCAGGG
>JANRMT010062817.1:21710097-21726762 GCA_026402145.1 Polypterus bichir lapradei
TACCTTTCACTGACCCGAATAAGAGACATCCATCAAAATGCTCTTGACAGTTTCCTGAACCAATCAGACCGGTGGGGCGGGAGTCTCTTTTCAAAGAGTATAAAAAACGTTTTCAACGACGTGTTTTAAACGGTTAACAATCAGCATCTCTCCGGCGATGTTCCTGATCAGCCACGATGGTCTGCGGACTAGACGGTCCCCTACGATGACCTGTTTTGACCTGAGGCTATCGTGCCCGATTCCGAGTACTCTGCGCCTAACAGCTAGCCTGCAGACCAGCCTTCTCGGCCGCACCATCTTATGCCTTCAACTGCCCAGATCTAGGGGCCTGAGCCTCAGGTATCTGCCCCTGGTGATCTATATTGGTCGTATAGTTTCCTGGAGAACCGCGCAATACCTGACATTTTTGTACCTGCTCATGATGTTCAGGGTCTGAGGACATTCAGTCCGTGCAACAAGAAGAGACCGTGGACGACCCGGCAGAGGCTCCGGCCGATTGGAACATATCACCCAAGGATGGGATTATGCGGGCATGGCCCTTGAACAAACGGACGGACCCTGGGTGAAACATTTCGAAAGGCTCTGAAGCTGGCCAAGAGTTGGATGGCGGCACCTAAAAAGTACCGGCAGGGATGTTGAACAGAACGACCCAGCCAGACACGGCCTACGGGTCTGTTTGAGACTGATCGGCTCAGCAGCAGCAGCGACCGTCTGTTTTCCACAAACCGTGGCTCAGCATCCCGGTCATCAAGACTCTGGGCGACTTCCACATCTTTCTGGCTTTTCACCAGCTTTGTACAATATGCTGTCGACGACCTGAAAAATGAACGTTCTATTCAGGAGTCGATCGTCCAAACCTTTTATCTCACGGACACTGACTCTTACTCAAAAATACGTGAAATTGCCGAGGCTTTCTCTAAATGCCATTTTCCGGACCTGATAGGTTTGATGGACCTTAGGGGTTTCACAGGGTATACGAAAACTGGAAAATCAGATGAAGTGTCTGAACTGAGTGTCCCTGTGAGATCGCATGTTTTTTGTCGGCTTTTAATCACGCTGTTTAGTTGTAATGTTTTGAAGTGGTTGGTAAAACCTCTCTGAATTTTAATATTATTTTGAAAATGACCAATAAAGGACCATTTGATTTTTAAACCCTAATTTCTTTCATCATCGAGGATGGTGGGTGGTTGAAAGAAAACGTTTTTTTTATACTCTTTGAAAAGAGACTCCCGCCCCACCGGTCTGATTGGTTCAGGAAACTGTCAAGAGCATTTTGATGGATGCCTCTTATTCGGGTCAGTGAAAGGTACTTTGGCATAAAAACCTAAGGTCTCGGGGGTATGGTCGTTGTGAATAGTGAATACATTAAAGAGAATACAGAACACACGCCGCACTCGTCCTATCTCTTTTGAAAAACCCTAGGTGAATTTTGAACATCACGTCCTATGACCGGTTAACACTGCGGACCCAGGCGCGAGATCTCCGTCATATGGACCATTACAGAGTAAAGATTAGAGAATCTTTTGCAGTCTCCATTACAAGATCCATAGCACCCGCAGGAAGTTGGACAATTAAGTGCAGACCCCTTTAGTTGGTCAGAATCATGGGGGTTAGTGCCCAGGTCCATATTCTAAAATATCTTAGATTAGATCTATTTAGTTAGCATGTCGGCGCTGTTCGATTTCAATATAGGTGGTATATTTCCCTGACCAGGGGTTTCTTGTCAAAAGGTTAAACTAAAACAGAGATCCGAGATACTCCTATTGGAACAGTAACATTTTGTTATAGAGTGTGAGAGGTTTGTCTTGCATTCTAATTCTTAAAGCTCTATCAAACTATTGTTCATTTCAAAGCAAAACGCCACCAATCATTTTGTTTATAACTAAACCTTATAAACCTTCTAAATAGATCCCGGTGCTTGATAATACTTAACCATAATTGATATCATTAAATGATACTTCTGTGTTTTATTCAGATTTAATATTTTTAATTTGCCTTTTTAAGCTTTATTTAAAAAGGAACTCTTTAAGACACGTTCAGACTATTCCAGACTGCGCATGTCAAAAAAAGCTTATTATTTATTTCAAATGTTTTTATACATCACGGCGGTTTTTCAAATTGTAATCACTCCACTTTTTCATGTGGTTATTTACTTCATAGTTAACTTTATTTAATTATTTTGGCACAAATGTCCTTACCATCAAGACTACCAGTCTAGTTCATATTCTAAACTCCAATATTTAATGTTCTTCCTGAATCAGGAGGAACACAAGCCTCACTTTTAGTGCCAGATAAGATTCTAACAATAACCGGCTCATGTTAATTAGCCTCATACTAGCAGATGTTCAATAATGTTTTCCCCAACTCTTTGCAATCCCGTGGAACTGCCTACATAGATGACAGTTTAGCTGATAATATATCGCAGAACACCTAGGTTCTGTTGTAGTGTGCGGTGAGCTTGGGGTGATCCGGTTTTAAGATGTTTTTTAATCTCCTCTGCGACTTAGTATTTGTACATTTTAGTTTGTACTGTCTTATCTTTGTGATAGGGGCGAGTCAATGTTTCATTTTGGAATAATAATGTCTAGCTTAACTGCCCCTGACTATGATCCCTGCACAAACCCTGGTCCTTGGACTCGTATTCAAGACGTTTGCAGACACTTGGAATCGCAGTTCAAACTTACATCCCCTTGACCCTGAATGCTCCTAAAACCAAGGAAGCTTTTCACAAACAGAGTAGAAAAGCAGTTTTCAATGATAGTTCAATGATAGACAGTTTTAGTAAAACTTTAATCCTTGTGCGAACTCGTATAATAGATATGATGTAACTAGTCACTAAAAACATTTTCCATCCTGATTGGCCTAACGTGTCCAAAATAAGCCTAATCATCATCAGCCCTGTAGTGTATAGGCTCCTATAACCTACAATAACCGATCTTATTTTCAGGGGATCATAACTGCTGTAAAATGGAAGGCTATTGCCAAGCATTCACAGAATTTCTAAAACGTTGTATTATACAAAGCCCCGTGAGTACCAAAGTGGTTATAACCTGTTGATGAAAATGCTGTTTTAAATTAAAGCCTGAACAAGATAACTGTTTTCTAATCATCATATAAAATGTTTAGTAAATAAAGAGAGACTAAATACAATTTATAACAAAAATGGAACACCGATGGACGGCTGAATAAACAAGGGAATCTAACTTAGCTTGAAATGCCGTAGAGTGTTTTACAAAATAAAACCCTACACAGTGGTTGTCAAACTCTGGGCGGACCCCACTAAGGTGCGCGAAGTAACAAAAGGGGGACTCGAAGATGTGAAAAAAGAAAACAAGAATCGAAAATATGAAAAATACATCTATTGAACCCAAAACAAATGAACTTAAACTACCTTCTGATACAGAAAAATAAATATAGAGATAGATAAATGTCGATACAAGTTAAGTAGGTATAATAAAATATGCAAGTAAAGTGTCATGGGAATAAAATATGATTTTTTCATGATTAGCAGGCCAAAGATTTGGCCATTTGAGAAAAAATAATCGTACATTTGTGTTGTAAGCAGAATCTGAATGACTTGGGCCGGCAACAAAAGATATAGGATAGAAGATATCAGATGTCTCCAGTTCCTTTAGGGACTTTATACTGGCTATTATCATTTAAAAGGAGTACAGAAATTAAGTTCTATGCTTTGTTTAGGGTGGATGTGATCAGAAAGGCACTAATGCTTCTAAAGATCCGTCAAGAAAACTGTTGGAAAAATGGGCAGAACTCTTTTGGAAACAAGGATCTTTTTTATAATGTTTTTAAATCGGACCTTTACAAAGATGCTTTTAGATGTTTTATTTTCTAAAGATGCTTTATTTTCATGTTAAAGCAACCGGTCGTTTTACTTGGCTACTGAACATGTATTTTTGTTCACTAACGCTTTAGTGTTTCATTAAGAATTACCTGAACATTTGATCATTAGTTTAGGAAGAAAGAGTAATTAGCTCTGCTATTTTGTGAGCTATACAAGCGTGCTGAGCGGTTGGCTCCCATTTATGAGGTCACTAGCATGAGCTAAAGCTGCTGCTTTTTAAAACATGATTTTAGTTCGATGAACTTCAGAGGTGCAAAAAGGGCTTCTGACATCCCCTGCCTCTAGGTAAACCAGCAAACCTCGCTATGGCCTCCTGTGCATTCTTATAAATCTCCGTTTAAATGCACAAGTGTATTTACAGAGTTTTCCTTTGTCAGATGGCTCCTAGGTGATAGAAATGAGCTAAGCAAAAAAAATTTAAAATCACTGACCACAGCAAATCCTAAAACACACGTGGAATCTGTCTCTCTTGTGCGGTGGGGGGTTACTTTTCAAAATAACTTCATTATATTATACTTACAAAATGAGTAACCTAGAAATGTTATGTATTTTAAGGTACGTCAGGTATGGGACGGCATCTCGACATGTACAGGACCTTGTTCATTAGCCTGGGTGCAAGCCCGTATTAAACCTGAGGCCACAGAAGGAATAGAGAGCTTTTACAGACAGAAGTGTTCAAAAGAGACACAATGCGTTTGTAGCATGAGACTGCTCCATGTCTTTAAAGGTGATAAATCAAAGTGGAGTTTGTACGTGACCTAATCCTAACAAATTCCTGAGACTACCAGCCGGTGAGCTCTCCGAGGGTCACCCAGCTGGGGGTTGGGTGCTCGAAACGGGCTGGCTCAGTTGTTTGCAAGCGAACTCACAGAGTCCTTGCCCCGAGTGGGGTGCTTGCAGAGCCTGACTTTACTTTCTGTGTGTAGAGAGAGAGCAGGGGCTGCTTGCAGGGGGGTCGGCTAAAAGCTGACTGCGTCTGCCACTTGGTTTTTCTCTCTGGGAAATCAGCTTCATTGCTAAAACTGCTTTTTACTGCAGAGTCCGTCACTGGGAAACCTGATTTAGCTGAAGTGTGAAATCGGCCCGTGCTGGAACCATCACCCGTTCCCTGAGCCATGCGGGCCGCTTGCTTCCACAAGATGTTTCCTTAGGGTCAGCTGAAGATACCTGTATTTAAAATGTGGGGTGAGTTTGAATAGAAAAAGGTCTTGTTTTAGATCGATTGTTATACAAATTATATTAAGTAATATACTTACAAATTATACAGCCCAGGCTAGATTTTTTTAGACGTCTCAAACGTGATTTAAAAGGGAACTACTGCCTATTAATTAACTATGTGTGCTTTTTAAAGGGCTAAACTAGCAGTTATCTCAAGCTTTACAAGCTAATCTTTAAAAATCCCTTAACTTTAAAAGATCCATCCGTCATGGGCAGAGGTCTGTGCGGTGTTCACACTTTATTTTATTTTATGACACTGTGTATTTGACCTATAATCTTCTCTTGCCTGTCATGGAGCTCTGTCTAATTACCTGAAGTTACAGGAATTGGGAAGTGATGAACTATTTTGGTAAGAATTGTTTTAAGGTCTACATAAGTAAGAGTATAAAGGGGAAAAGTGTCACCCTAGGGCTCTCCCATGACAAAACAAAAATCATAATTGGGCTTTTCTGTTTTTAACTTTTTAATTAAAAATAGTAAAATGATTTCTAATTATCACCTGTGTAAACAGAAATAATTTTAGTTTTTTGAGTAGACAGAAAATATCAAAATTTTGCACTAGTGTAACAGTAAGTGCTTTTACAAGCCCGTACAAAACTGGGATAAGGTAGAAAACCTGCTTTCTTATAAATATCCGTTGAAATGCACAAGTGTATTTAGAGAGGTTTCTTTTGTCTGATTTTTAGACAGACCCCGGACAATAAGCCCTAAGGTTAAGCTCTGTATATATGTGAACATTTTTGATATCAGCCACCAATCAGCCCAGGCTAGACGTCTCAAACGTGATTTAAAAGGGAACTGCGGCATATTATTTAACTATGTGTGATTTTTAAAGGGCTGAACTAGCAGCTATCTCAAGCTTTACAAGCTAATCTTTAAAAAGCCCTTAACTTTAAAAGATCCATCGACAGAGGGTCTGCGCGGTCTCGAGCCCGCTGACATATGGGGGTAGGGGAGTTTACCGACAGCTGCTGACAATCGGGCGATCTCGCAGGGATCACCCAGCGGGAATGGGTGCTCGAAGCACACAACTATGTGAAGGCGATCGCGCTCCACGCTGCAGCAGGGACTGTCTCAGAGAGAGAGAGAGACAGAGCACACAGGCCTGCTTGCAAGGGGGTCTGCTAAAAGCGGGGCTGCTTGATTTCTTTCTGAGAAACCTGCTTCATTGCTAAGAATGTTTTTACTGCAGAGTCTGTCACCGGGAAACCTGATTCAATGTTGGTTGAGGAATTTCTGAGAGATAGAAAAGGAAGGACCTGTAAGTGATAAAGCAAAGATGAGATAGATATTTTAATTGCGTGTTCATATTAAAATCATAGATAGAACTGAAGAAAATGCTTTGCTTTTTGATACAGCACTTTCAGAAGTGCCTGGGAAGTGGTAGGGAGACCGACCGCTAGGTGCGGCCTGACCCCGCGGGGCCCAGAAACAGGGTGCGATCACGCTGACTGACTCAGACCGTGTCTTTGATCTCACAGTTTGTTATCTGTGTGTGAGATGGATAAAAAGCAGCTTGACTTAGTTTGAAGCAAAGATGAGGACAAAATGCTTCGCTTTTTAGGCTTTTGGCAGGGAAGTGTGGGGGACCGGGCAGTGTGGGGAGGCCGACCGTCAGGTGCTGGGTACGGATGGGACCGTCCTCGGACCGGTGCAGGACGACTTTGGGCTTGTCTGATCTGGTCAGGACACGCCACGGCGTCCTTTCTCTATTTAGATCCGAATATTGTTGCGGCCAGACCTTGAGTTGCCCAGATAAGGGATGGTCCTAAACTCCCTTAAAAGAGATGAAAAAATGACATAAGCAGCTTCAAAGTGCCTTTCTTTACTCCCCGAAGGACCTCAAAAGAATTCCTCAGCGGCGTGGGAGTCATCCTATGAGTTGCACAGCTCAAGGATGCAATCATCCCTGCCGGAACCTAAACTTCACTTTAAAAATGAAGTACAGCTCATGACTTTATGGTCTCAAGGGGGATGGGTGCTCGAAACGACCAGAGAGAGAGCGCTTGGCACGCGGCAGTTAGGGGTGTGAGGGTGAGTTTTACCAGCCCCGTGTCAGCGTTCTGAAAGCTTCAGGAGCCGGCACGCGTGCAGACTTTCCTTTCTGTATGTAGAGAGAGAGCAGGGCCTGTTCGCAGGGGGGTCTGTTAAAAGCTGACTGAGAAATGCTGACATTTGGTCTTTCTCTCTGGGATTCTCTCTAGGATTTTCTGTGAGATGGAAAAGGCATCTTGACTTAGATGAACCAAAGATGAGATAGATATTTTAAATAATAGATACAGGGGTTCTTACCCAAAGCAGGAGAGGCTATAAGGTAGCTCGACCCAGGTACAACGCTGGGATCTAGGGCCTAGATTCCATTTTCCCTGCCAGAGTCTTTACAAAATGCTTGGCTGTTTTATTCCGCCCTTTCAGAAGCGGCTGGGAAGTGTGGGAAGGCTGCCCGTCAGGTACGGCCTGACCCACGGGGACCGAAACAGGGTGCGATCGCACTGGCTGGCTCAGACCGTGTCTTCCAGCTGACAATTTGTTGTCTGTGTGAGGGGCAAAAAAAAGCAGCTTGACTTAGAGAAGACAAGATGAGATAGATATTTTAATTTCGTGAACGTGCTGGGACTGGTGCAGGGCGACTTTGGGCCTGTCTTAGCTGGTCAGGACAGGCCCCGGGCCTGTCTGGGCTTGTGCCAGAGAAAGGGCGGGGGCCGAGGCAGCCCCCGGGCATGTCTGGGCTTGTGCTAGAGAAAGGGCGGGGGTCGAGGCAGCCCCCGGGCCTGTCTGAGCTAGTCAGGGCAGGCCCCGGCATGTCTGAGCTTGTCGAGGTAAAGGTTATCACTTGCCCGGGCTTGTCTTTCGGGAGAGGGGGGCTAGGAAGTGGGTGGGGGCCGGTGGGGAGTTCAAGGAGGGGGTAGACATCCATCAAACTGCCCTTGACAGTTTCCTGGGCAGGCAGGTGGGTGTGGGGTGGGAGCGGGTTCAAACAGCGGTCAGACATCCATCACACGGACCGTTGACAGTTTATTTCACAAAGGCTGTAACATGCCCGGGCTTGTCTTTCGGGAGAGGGGGGGCGGTGGGGAGTTCAACCAGCGGTCAGACATCCATCAAACGGACCTTGACAGTTTATTCGACCAATCAGGAGCCAAGGGCGGGTTCAAGGAGGAGTCGGGGCGGGGACGGGGGGCCCTGGACCAATCCGACGCCGGGGAATTCCGCCGTGACGTCATCAGGAGGCGACGGGGCGGGACTTCCGGTCTTGCATCATCGGGGCGGGACTTCCGGTGTGACGTCATAGGGGGTGGGGCTTAAAGGTCATAAATCATTATGATTGACAGCTCTAATTGCGATTTTGACACATGCCGCCCTGCTATAACTACTTATACTGTATAGCAATTTAAAGAAAGCCAGCAGCTCCTCATATTCGATGTCTGGCCACATGTACGCTGAGTAACCTTGTTTCACTGTACGGAACTGGATGAGCTGCCCTGCTTGCTTATTTAGCTCACTCACAACTAATATGTCGTGATTCATGGGCAGACCGAAATTCTGTAAGAGAACATCTTATCTGATCAATCTGCATTGTACCCTGGAGATCAGTGAAGGTCAGCTTTTAAAGTTGCCCAAAGCCTAGAAGACGCACATTCAGAAATTATGTCAGTGTTTAAGGTTAATATAAAATAATAACCATCGTAGTTAAACTAAAACTGTATAATGTTGTCACGGACCTTTTCTGAAAATCTGTCGCTTGTATAACACGACCTACTCTGTTTTTTTAGGCGCCTTTTGTTCAGACAGCCCGCATTTTACATTCCTATCATGTAAAATATTCTGCGCTGCAGTTCACTAGAGACAAGTAAACTCGGGGATGATGGTATGAGATTTGTAATCGCATGTATAACGGCACATGAGTAGAAGAGGACTCGATGTAACCCGCAGGGTCCTGGGCTGCAGCCCAGATTACCTCGTACAGGATTCAGGTGCGCGTGAATGTGACCCGGCCAGTGATGCCACATGGTGAGCGAGTGCGCTGGGCAACGTTTCTTGCGAGCCCTAGAAGTTCCAGTTTCGGATGAAGGTTGTGCCTAGTTCATGTGTTTAGTTATTAATGTTAAAAGTTTAAAGTGGCAGCAAAACGAATGACGCAATTCTAAGGAAATTATGCGCCGCCCACGCCTCTTCAATACTGGCTATTGGGGGAGCGTCTCGCATCGATTCTATCAGACTGAGTCAGGAGGCTGTAAAAGTTTAAAGTAACCAATCGTAAAATGTGGCTATCTTCAGTTTTTTCGTCGTTGGTGTGCCTGTGTATGTATTCATCTATCAACACGAACAGGTATTTTAAATTTATATTTTCTAGGATAAGTTTGTTGTATGTTGCAAATCTTGCGTCTGAGATGGGATGGGCTGTTCGTTTGAAATTGTTCAAGTTTAAATAGTTATTTTTGCAATTCTTATTTTTTATTTATTTTTTCATGTCTTCATTTCTTTGAACAACAATGATATTCTGTAGAGTTAGTAGGAGAATTTAAGTGTTGGTCCCTTTCACCTTATTAATCAAACATGGATGACGTTGAATCACCTTTTCTGTTAGAACCGTATTCTATTCACAAGTCGGCTATTTCATTTTGAATATTCGTAGGGTTTTGAATCCGAATACATCCACGTCGGATCCTTGAAAATAACAAAAAATAAATGGATCAGCCGTTTATGTTGTTATTGAAATTGGGGTAAAATGGTATATGGTTTAAGCCAAGCGCCATAAAATGGGGCTTCGCGTTCTTTTCTGTGTATTTTAACTTTACTTCTTTTTCATTAACTTCTTTTTCACATTGGAGACTTGCATAGTTGTATTAGTTGTACCGGCTCCGTTTCTGAAGTTCCGAGAAAAAATGTTTCCTCACTTATTTAGTTTAGTGTCGCCTTTGACTTTCAACGGAGAACCATGGAAATTGTTAGCATTTGCAGGCACATTTACTATGAAATATATGTATGTCCCAGGGAACACAGTGATTCGTTCATGCACTTCCAGTCCTGTTAACTTGCAAGCTACAGAAATCTGACATCTATGATGACATTTTCTATTTTTTATCGGGGAGGCAAGTCCTCCGAAATGTACAAGCATTTTTTCAGATGTCCCAAGATTATCGTAACTTTCCCCAACGCAACCATGTGTTATAAAGCTATCGTTGCCCCGAGGAATTTAGTGCCTCCTTTGATTTAGCGCATGGCACTTAGTGATTAGTTCTCCGTTTAGCCTTTTGTTGTCACGCATGCTCCGTGCCGAACACCGTTATGCCCACCTGCATTGCGCACGCGCACTACTCCGGCATTTTGTGCTTGTCGGTGTGTTATGCGTTGTTATCTTAAAAACGGAGTGCTGTTTCTTGAAATCTAACAGTAAACTTTGTTAAGGTGGTGTACAAAAATGCCAGTTTTCAGAAACTGGTTTAGCAATGCATAATTCTTTAACGAAATCTTATAAACAAAGAAGCATACGATGTAATCGTAGTAAAATAAGTGTTACTAATAATTACCCTGAAGAAATGCTTAAAATATTTTAGAGATAAAAAAAAATTTGGTTATCGTTTTTCCCTATATAGGTGTTCCTTCGCTGTTATTTGGACAGTTTCCCTGTTCTACTAGAAACCTTTGTTATTTTTTTACAAAGTCCTATCATATAAGTCAGGCTCCTGATGTGGATTCTTAACAATTTTTAACTTGTGCTTAGTGAGCTAATCAACAAGTATCAGAAGAAGAAAGTGATTCACTGCACAGGTGATTAAACATTACAAACCTATAGACATTTTTTTTACATGTAGCTATTAATTCTGTCCTGGAACTGTACATAACATGTTGGTCCTTCTTCATACATCCCATAACTTGCCATAGTCTGATAAATTCCATGTCTGTTAGTGGCCTCCTCATTCTGTGCATCTGTGACTGTTACTATATTGCTAGTCAGTTGCTGAAGATTCTTAAACATAAAATTTTAGATATAAATATTTTCTTTGTCCTTTAAGTTTTGCAAACCTACTGGAGAAGTTCACTGCCTATTTACTGTACATTATAAGTGATACGTTGTGATGCACCACCCTAATAAAGAGTGATTATTTTTGCTGGTCTCACAGTTAAGTTTTTCTCACCCAGATGGTATCCCATCCCACACCCTTTTCATATTCCATACTCACCCAAGGCTTATAGAAGCCAAAATGTAATCAGAAATTGACTTAAGTAACCAGGTAAGTGAGTGTGTATCCATTCCTAAGTCTTTATTAAAGATTATGATCCTTCCATGTTTTATGAACACAGCAATATGTTTATCTGATATACATGAACATTCAAAGTTAAGAGTTCTGCTGTTCATTGTGAATTTTTAGCATTACATATGAGTGCAAATTCATTTTAGATAGTGTCAATTTAGATTAGTTTAAATATATTTTATTAATCCAATGGGAAAATTAAGATGAATACAGCAGAAGAAACATAAAAAACAAGCATGCCAGACTCACAGGACAAATAATACAGTTAATCAAATAATTGATAAATCAATAAATATGGTGCCAATCTTTCAAAATGAACTTAACAATTATGTCAGTAGGAAGCATTGAATTGCCTGACAGCAACATGCAGAAAAGACCCCCATAGGTGCGTCTTAGCACACCATGGTGGAATGAGCCTGTGGCTAAAAGTACTCCAAGAGAGCACCTCCTGGAGGGGATTTTTCATGATGGCATCCAATTTTGCTACCATCCTCTTTTCTACAACAGCTTCCAGTGTATCGATGATTCACCCTGTGATGGTGCAGGCTTTCCTAATAAATTTGCTTAGGTATTGTGCTTCTTTGGAACTCAAGTTGCTTCCCTAGGAGACTCCAGTGTAGAGCACGACACTGGCTACTATGGATTGATAGATCATTTCTAGCAGCTTGCTGCATACAACAAAAGACCTGAGTCTCCTTAGGATGTACAATCTGCTCTGGCCCCATTAGTACAGTGTCACTCTGTTGTCAGGCCAGTCCAGGTATTTGAAGCTCTGCACCACTTCCACGTCCTCCCCCTGAATGATGTCTGGTCTTAGAGGCTCTTTGGCATCACCAGCTTTTGTCTTGCTAGTGCTGAGTTGCAGGCATCACAAGGTAAAGTCCTCCACAACCTTCCTGTACTCTGACTCATCTTCATTATTATGTGGCAAGCACTGGTATTGTACTGGAAGTCTGTTGCGTAGAGGGTGAAAAAGAAGGGAGACAGGACAGACCCCTGAGTTTCCCCAGTATTACACACCAGTCTTTCTGACAGACAGTCCCTGAGTCTCACAACCTGCTGTCTGTTGTTCAGGTGGTCATGATCAGGTAGACTGTGGGGGCATCAAGAGTCAAATCCTTGATCTTTTTCCCCAGTTGATGAGTCAGAATAGTGTTAAAAGGCATTGGAAAAGTCAAAGAACATGATTCTGACTGTGCTGCCGGCTTTGTCCAGTAGAAGTAGGCTCTGTGGAGGAAGTAGATGAGAGCATCCAGCACACCTACTGTATCTGAGTCTGACAGGCAACCTGCAAAGAATCCAGATGTTCTGCAACCAGGAGTCGTAGCTGTTTTAGGACCAGCCTATTAGAGGTCTTCATGATGTATGAAGTAAGAGCAACTAGTCTAAAGTCAATGTAAATACAAAATCATAATTCAATCTCAAATCTACTCAGTCCAATGGAAACTTTCTTTTTATATGTTTATTATTTAATTTCATAGGAATAATTTCTACACATCATGTTTATTATGTTTTCCCAAGCTATAAAACTTTTAAAAGATTCTTGTAACATTCTACTTTGAATCAATTTTTGAAAGGTAATATGTTAGTAATGCTTTTACATTTGAAACAGTTTTTAAGGTAAAGTAGCAAAACTGCTGCTGAGGTTGGCTTTTTACTTTGGAGCCATCTTTTGTCTCAGAAAAAAAGACAGTTTGACCCAGAAATATTTTTCACAGTGAGGGGATTCTTAGCCTGGGACTGTATATATGTGGGTCTCACATTCACCACAGAGCGTTTCCCTATAATGAGATGGTAACCCATTACTGATGCATGTCAGACAGCTACAACAGTCAGTGGCCTTTCTATTAGGTTTGTAAATGGAGATTGGATCATATTTGCCTTCTGTTCCTTGTAAAACTGCTCTGTATGTATGAATATATTTTACTTTGAGAGTAACAATACGATTACATGCATTTCAAACACCCAATTATTCATAGAAACCTGATTTGTAAAATGCCATGTAAACCCTTTTTCTGATTAATGAAAAGAGGGTTATTGGCCAATACGAATCCTAATTAATGGAGGTATATTTCGCCTTGAATAACCCAGTTACATGGTCGTAGTAAACTCTAAATCAGGTTATTGTTAAGGATTTTGTAGCTTGCGCATGACCATTGAATTCTGTCAGCCAGAGCATGTATTAGCTTCAGTAGCCACAGGTAGAAGTGTCCACAACATACATTTCCAGAGGCAACTGTTTGGCGATTGCATTATTTCTTCTCATCACTGAAATAACCTGTCTCAATATTTCAAAAATTGCTAAATTAGTGTTGATGAGCTGAATATACAGTGCTAAACTTAGCAACACAATCTAGAGAGCAGTAGTGTAACACATAAAAAATAATGCGTGTTATGTAGTTCAATTACCTTTTAAAGTAAGTAGGGGGCTCTGCCCCCTGCTTGCTTCGCTCCCCCACCCTGAATATACAATTTAAAGAGATTGTTATTTTCATGGGAATTGTTGAACATGCATTATTTTCACTTTTACTTTAAAACTTTTGTAAAAACAATGCTTTTCCTTTATTTCCAGCCCCGGGCGTGGTTAAATCTTTCTCGCAGGACAGATAATGCTGCTCTTGTTGTGAAGTTAGAGCGACTGAATGCACACTAAAGAGATGCCGTCGGATCATCTGCTGTATTTCTGCTGATGGCGTGCTGTGTGTTCTTTTTGTCGCGCTGCACGTCGATCATTTAAAAGTCTGTACAGCAGCTGTCCTTTTGCCACTTCGCGTCTCTGCCGCTCGCATTGTGAAAGGGGGTGGGGGTGGGGTGGGCTGAATGCATGCTAAGAAGAAGCGGTCGGATCATCAGCTGGCTCCCTGCTGCTGCTGCTGGCAAGCTGCACATTCTGCTTGCCACTTGTCGTTGTTTTAAGAGCTGGGAGCACATCATGTCTGCCTGCCAAAAGCATTCCAACAACTGCTAGGTTAGATGTCCGTGAACTTGATTTAAATGTTGTCTCACTGCCTTGTCTTGCGTGACGTTTAAGTGTCTCTTGTGGGACGTCAAATTGTCTTCTGAGAAGATCACGTCTCGTCTCCCTAGTCTCCCTCTCAGGATTTTTTTTTTTAATATTAGAGAAATGAGTGAACTAAAGCTTGTCTTATTGTAGCAAATTACTTGCATTATTATTATTATTTCAGTAGCAGTTTTTGTAAGGCAAGAAGCGCACGTATCAGGTAGGTCCTTTGCAGGGTTCAATTGTACAGCCAAGCAGAAAATAGTGTGCTGTGATCCTGTAACAGAAACGTGTCAACATTAATTTGACTAAACAAATTTGTAAAACACAAGAAAATGTTCACAGGCATCATGCTTATTTTCTGATTCATGTTTGCTGATGATGACGTTTAACTCTTTTTTTGTGCGGCTTAACGATGTTAGTGTTTTGACAACGGAGATCTCCAGATTACTTGTATTATTAAGAAATCAGTGTTTATATTTTTATTTAGATATTTTTCAGTTGAAGAGACTTTTAAAAGTTGAATTGTTAATCTTTATTTTCATGCCGGAGAAAGCTTTTAATTTTTTTTTTTTTGTTTAATTCTTAAGTGCATCACAGGGTCATTTTAAAATCTCTGTGGGCAGTTAGTGATTTGCTCATAGACCTTTCCTGGTTAATAATGGCCACCTCACAAGAAGCATGATGGTTTGTGTCACAAAGACTTGCTTATAAATTCCAACACAGCACTCTGGTGCTTTGGTTTAAGATTCATTAATTTCTTATCCTAAATCCATCCCTTTTCTTAGTGTTTTGGCTGCATCAATAATAGTGCTCTAGGAAATGTCCGTCAGTCAGTCATTGTCCAACCCGCTATATCCTAACACAGGGTCACTGGGGTCTGCTGGAGCCAATCCCAGCCAGCACAGTGCGCAAAGCAGGAAAAAAACCCCGGGCAGGGTGCCAGCCCACCGCAGGGCACACATACACACACACCAAGTACACACTAGGGACAATTTCGGATTGCCAATGCACCTAACCTGCATGTCTTTGGACTGTGGGAGGAAACCCACGCAGACACGGGGAGAACTGGGAAGCGAACCCAAGTCTCCTTACTGAGAGGAAGCAGTGCTACCCACTGCGCCACCATGCCACCCTGCTCTAGGAAATAGTTTCTTGCAATTCATGAGCATGTTTAATCCCTTGGTTTTCTTAGCAAGTCACAGTCTCTTGAGAAACCTGTTTTGTTTTTAGTTATTTCGGTAAGTCATGAGCATGTCCTGGTCTTCTACTAATTCTCTCTTAAGATCATGTCACGTTACACAACTTTGAGAGTGATTTTCATTTGTAGCCTACATTGACATAATCTTTGACAGTGCTGTGGAAAGTGCTCCAGTGACCTGCCCAGAGTCTCACTTCAACTGTTCTGCTTTTTACTCCGATAAAATCAAACAAGTTCAAATTTGTTGTAGGGATGAGCACTGTGTGCATGAGAGCTGACAACCAATGAGTGCTCTCCTGGAGGTACAATGCATATAATAAGCAGCAACGAGGTTTTTTGAAAATGGGTGTTTTGAAGCTAGGATAAGCTTGTCTGTCTGATGTCCTGTGTTTTTGAAGTTGATTTAATTGACATTTTCCGGCAAGGAGATCAGCAACTGTGGTCAAAACTGACTAGAAGTTGTGTATTTTGACATTGGGTTTAACAATTGGTCTCTCTCTCTCTTTTTGTGAGGGGACTATTTGAAGGGGTAAGCCGGAGATAAAAAGGCAGGTTGTTAGCATCATGGATAGAGACCAACCAAACCAATTTCGATTTTTGCACCTGGCATAACACATTAAAAGGAACAGAGAACAAATTAAAGATATTTCTCCCTGCTAATGCAGGAGAAAGTAGGGTGAAATGACACCTTTTATTGGCTAACTAAATGGATTACAAATGCAAGCTTTTGAGGCAGCTAAGGCGACTTCATGCTAATAGTCAGTGTTGTTTTTAAAGTTCCACCCTTTCTTTGTCTAATTTCTCTTTCAGGTTTCTAGCAGAAAGTATGTTGGCTTTGCCAGTGCATATCATAGGATTCAAAGAAGGAGGGGAACCTTTTGACTTCACTGGGTACAAAACTGGTGCTCTGTTGGAGAAGATTGCTGTGTGGGCTGGTGAATCACAAATAAAAGGCATCCAAATCTGGCTCACTAATGGAGAAACTAAACAATTTGGATATAACTATTATAGGTCTCCCGTTGAATTTAAATTTCAGCCAGGAGAGCTCTTTACTTCTCTCTCGCTTTGGGCGAATAAATATGAAACACGACTAGGAGCCATCATGTTCAAAACCAATAAAAACAGA
>JANRMT010062817.1:21726772-21741246 GCA_026402145.1 Polypterus bichir lapradei
TTTTGACTTCACTGGGTACAAAACTGGTGCTCTGTTGGAGAAGATTGCTGTGTGGGCTGGTGAATCACAAATAAAATGCATCCAAATCTGGCTCACTAATGGAGAAACTAAACAATTTGGATATAAATATTATAGGTCTCCCGTTGAATTTAAATTTCAGCCAGGAGAGCTCTTTACTTCTCTCTCGCTTTGGGCGAATAAAGATGAAACACGACTAGGAGCCATCATGTTCAAAACCAATAAAAACAGAGAGTTCCTTGCTAGGATGACTCGGTGGGAAGTGAACGTTGAATTTCAAGTTGATGTTGGTTCTGGTGTCTGTCTGGGAGTAATAGGCAGATCAGGATCAGAAATTGATGCTTTAGGCTTCATGTTCCTTAACTCCATCAAATCCATTGTGATGAAGAATGTTGAATACACAACTCTACACAAAGTCATTCCCTGTGTGACTGTGGAAGAAATTAAATCCATGACTTACAAAAACAAACTAAAAGTTGAACAACAGTACACACTGGACACCTCCACAAAAATCACCAAAAAGTCATCTTGGTCTGTCACCAACAGCCTGGACTCCTCCTTCAGTGTTTCTGTCCAAGCTGGTATTCCAGAAGTGATTGAGGTAAATCATCAGTTAAGTTTCAAGTTGGGCAACATCGCTACCTATGAATTAGAAACCATTGAAGAGAAAACTGAGCCTCTGTCCTATGTTATCAAGGTTCCTCCTGGGAAAACAATGAATATTAATATCACCATTGGCAAAGTAAATATGTATCTGCCATACAAGGCAACTGTTATAGTGACTGGTACTGATGGCAACACTTACCACTATATCAAAAATGGCACCTATTATGGAATCACATACACTGATGCAAAAGCCATCATAAAGGAGTCCAAAAAGAAACTTAACTGAGAAACTTACCCTTTAATGTATCTCATATTAAGCAATTGTCTTAATTACAATTTTATTTCTGAAGGTACATAAAGGTCTTTTTTGTGAAATATATACTCCTATGTAACCATACATGAGATCTACAGATTAGTTTTGCACACTGCAAGAAATGTTTGTGGGTCCTTTGAAATAATAAAAATGTATTGGATTTGGCTATTGTGTTGATAATTTACTTTCTATATCTGTCACTCAAATTTTCAAGTTTATTGATATTTGTCTAGACTATAATTAAATTTACACTCGCATGTCTCCCACAGTCTAATGACCGTAAATACGAACAATGACACTCCCCAAATTCTTAGGCACATTAAACTAACACTGGGAATGGCCTTCGTTTACTCCAAAAAGAGCCTCAATTCCTCATGGCATGGATTCTACAAGATGTTGAAAATATTCCTTTGAGATTCTGGTCCATGTTGACATGATTACATCACAGAGTTTTTGCAGATTTGTCAGCTGCATATTCATGCTGCAGATCTCCTGTTCTACCACATCCTAAAGGTTTTTTATCAGATTCAAATGCGGCCACTGAAGAACACTGAACTCTGTCATGTTCATGAAACCAGTTTGCGATGACTCTTTGTTTTTAACACAGTGCATTATCATGTTTCAAGTAGGCATTAGAAGATGAGTAAATTGTGGCTATGGTAGGATGCACATGGTCAGCACCAATTCTCAAATAGGATGCCTCATTCAAGCAATGATTGATTAGTATCAAAGTACCCAAAGTGTGCCAATAATCCATTCCCTGTACCATTACATCACAACCACCAGCCTGGACTGTTAACACAAGGCCGGTAGGGTGCAAGGACTCATGCTGCTAGTGCCAAATTCTGACCCTGTGTGCCTCAACAGAACTCAAGATTCATCAGACCAGGTGACATTTTTCCAGTCTTTAACTGTGACATTTTGGTGAGACCCACTGTAGTATCAGCTTTCTGTTCTTGACTAACAGAAGTGGAACCTGATGTGATCTTCTGCTGTTGTTGCCCATCCACCTCAAGGTTTAACATGGCTGTCCGTTCTGAGGTTCTTTTCTGCTCCCCACAGTTGTACAAAGTGCTTATCTGACTTACTGTAGCTTTTTTGTGAACTCGACCTAGTCTGGCCATTTTTCTCTGACCTCTGTCATCAACAAGGTGTTTCATACTGCAGAACTCAATGGATGGTTGTTGTTTTTCACATCATTATGAGTAAATTACATTGTGCCAGAAAATCCCAGGGTATCAGAAGTTGCAGAAATACTCAAACCAGCTTGTCTGGCACCAACAATCATGCCACATTCTTAATCACTGAGTTTTTCCCCATTCTGGTGTTTGATCTTAACATTTACTGAATAAGTAGCCTTATGACCTTTTCATATAAAATGTCATTGAATCTCATGGTGTGAGTGTTAAATGTCCTGTAACATTTGTCAGAAAGGAGAACAGAAATATATGAGTGGGCGGCAGGGCTAAAGGACTTTATTAATATGGTTTACACTGCTAAGACTGACTGTGTTATACAGTATAAAGTATGTTCTGAATATTTCTGTGCTAGTAATATTCTACACCAATTTCAGAGCTTTGTTGTCTTGAGCATAGTAGGTTCCATACAATGATGTTATTCAGCCATTGCGCAGTTTTTGAAATTATTAAGACAGATGGGTACAGAAGGCTTCCCTTAGGAAGTGAAGGTATGTTGAATGATTGCAACAAGATTTTTTGCCCAATTAAGCCATTCATAACGACTCTCTACACTGTGTCCCCATCAGTGTAGATGGGAATAAGGTCTCTCTCCTATTTCCTGAAGTCAATTACCAGCTCCTTTGTTCTGCTGACATCTTATAACTGTTTGTGATTAGGCCTTTGATGGAGATGCCATCAACACATTTAATGATAGAGAGGGAGGTAAGTTTGACCATACAGTTATAGGCAAACAGGAATATGGCAGTAACAGTGCAGTGTCTGCATTGAAGATCGGTGTTGAGGAAGTGATGCTACTAGTCTTCACATGCTGGGGTTCACCAATTAGGAAGTAAAAATCAAATTGCTGAGGCTGGCATAAAGTCAGAAATTTAGGAGCTTGGTATTGAGCTTTAATGGTACAATGATATTAAATGTTGAGCTGTAGTCTATAAGCAGTACTCTGGTGTAATAGTTTTAATTTTTCAGTTTTGTCAGGATGGTGAAAACAAACCAATAATTATTATTATCATTAATTAATACTATGATAATTTCTAATAAATATAAGTATCCATCCATCCATCCATTATCCAACCCACTATATTCTAACTACAGGGTCACGGGGGTCTGCTGGAGCCAATCCCAGCCAACATAGGGTGCAAGGCAGGAAACAAACCCCGGGCAGGGCGCCAGCCCACTGTAGTAAATGTAAGTGTACTAAACACAAAATCAACCAGGTATTGTTAAGCACAATTTAACCACTAAAGTGCAAAACAGACCTTCACTCTTATCAGAAAAAAGGTTTTCTAAATAATATATTTATACATTAAGGGAGATCAATATATACAGTACTAGGGGGTTTGCTCCCTGCTCACCAACCCCCTTTCCAGCCTGCGCTACACGCCAGCCACTTCGCATCTCTGCCGCTTGCGTTGTGAAGAGGGGGGCTGAACGCACCCCAAGGAGATGCGGTCGCTGCTCTGACACCCCTCTCTTAAAATGGTGATAAAATGGAAAACAAATACAGTTTTTTTTTTTAACTCCTCTTTGGCCAATCAGCTGCTGGCTTGCTGCTGCTGTCGTGCCACGTGATCTGCATCTCATACAGAGCATTGAACATTTAAAAGCCTGTACAGCATCTGTCCTACTCTTTGTCTTTTTTTTCTAGTCCCGGGCTTGATTGAATCTCTTGGCACAAAGTCTCGTCTCGCTGGACGTGAGTTCTTGATATTTATTAGTTTATAATTAAAAATGGAATAAGAATCTGAAAATCTAACAACATCACTATAAAGTTCGTTAAAACTCTGAAAAGAATGATACCAAACATATATATGTAGGTTTTAAAGTAAGCCCAATTCATAGCGTGACATAAAAATGTCGCATAAAATCATTGCACAAAATCATTGCACTTTTAGGCTTATGATTTTATATATATATAGTGTATATATATACAGTATATATATATATATATATATATATATATATATATATTGTCACGCATGCGCGAGTAGGAGACCGCGGATGGATCCGAAATCAATTCGAAGGACGTTCGCCGGTAGGGAATGGCGGGGTACTAACCTTTCTGCTCTTTCTTTCAGGAGAAAAGACGCTCCGCCATCGTAACCTGACCGCACTACGTCCACTTCCGCCCTTCCTCCGCCATCTTCTCTGACGTCAGCAGTCCCGTCATCCCTCACGCCTCCTTCCCAGCATTCCTCCACTTCCGGTCCCTCCTATATAAAATGGCCGCCGACGCCCGTGAAGGCATCGCGTACTTGAATGATATTTGTGTTTGTTCAAAACGACTGTATAATTGACAAACTGCTTTTTTTTGTTTACAGTATACGGGGCCAAAACCCCAACCCTTTATGCTGTGGTTGTTTCCTTCTTTTACAATATATATATATATATATGTCCTTCTCAAAAAATTATCATATTGTGATAAAGTTCATTATTTTCTGTAATGTACTGATAAACATTAGACTTTCATATATTTTAGATTCATTACATACAACTGAAGTAGTTCAAGCCTTTTATTGTTTTAATATTGATGATTTTGGCATACAGCTCATGAAAACCCAAAATTCCTATCTCAAAAAATTAGCATATTTATCCGACCAATAAAAGAAAAGTGTTTTTAATACAAAAAAAGTAAACCTTCAAATAATTATGTTCAGTTATGCACTCAATACTTGGTCGGGAATCCTTTTGCAGAAATGACTGCTTCAATGCGGCGTGGCATGGAGGCAATCAGCCTGTGGCACTGCTGAGGTGTTATGGAGGCCCAGGATGCTTCGATAGCGGCCTTAAGCTCATCCAGAGTGTTGGGTCTTGTGTCTCTCAACTTTCTCTTCACAATATCCCACAGATTCTCTATGGGGTTCAGGTCAGGAGAGTTGGCAGGCCAATTGAGCACAGTAATACCATGGTCAGTAAACCATTTACCAGTGGTTTTGGCACTGTGAGCAGGTGCCAGGTCGTGCTGAAAAATGAAATCTTCATCTCCATAAAGCTTTTCAGCAGATGGAAGCATGAAGTGCTCCAAAATCTCCTGATAGCTAGCTGCATTGACCCTGCCTTTGATAAAACACAGTGGACCAACACCAGCAGCTGACATGGCACCCCAGACCATCACTGACTGTGGGTACTTGACACTGGACTTCAGGCATTTTGGCATTTCCCTCTCCCCAGTCTTCCTCCAGACTCTGGCACCTTGATTTCCGAATGACATGCAAAATGTGCTTTCATCTGAAAAAAGTACTTTGGACCACTGAGCAACAGTCCAGTGCTGCTTCTCTGTAGCCCAGGTCAGGCGCTTCTGCCGCTGTTTCTGGTTCAAAAGTGGCTTGACCTGGGGAATGCGGCACCTGTAGCCCATTTCCTGCACACGCCTGTACACGGTGGCTCTGGATGTTTCTACTCCAGACTCAGTCCACTGCTTCCGCAGGTCCCCCAAGGTCTGGAATCGGTCCTTCTCCACAATCTTCCTCAGGGTCCGGTCACCTCTTCTCGTTGTGCAGCGTTTTCTGCCACACTTTTTCCTTCCCACAGACTTCCCACTGAGGTGCCTTGATACAATACTCTGGGAATAGCCTATTCGTTCAGAAATTTCTTTCTGTGTCTTACCCTCTTGCTTGAGGGTGTCAATGATGGCCTTCTGGACAGCAGTCAGGTCGGCAGTCTTACCCATGATTGCGGTTTTGAGTAATGAACCAGGCTGGGATTTTTTAAAAGCCTCAGGAATCTTTTGCAGGTGTTTAGAGTTAATTAGTTGATTCAGATGATTAGGTTAATAGCTTGTTTAGAGAACCTTTTCATGATATGCTAATTTTTTGAGATAGGAATTTTGGGTTTTCATGAGCTGTATGCCAAAATCATCAATATTAAAACAATAAAAGGCTTGAACTACTTCAGTTGTGTGTAATGAATCTAAAATATATGAAAGTCTAATGTTTATCAGTACATTACAGAAAATAATGAACTTTATCACAATATGCTAATTTTTTGAGAAGGACCCTGTACATTTTGTCTAGGCATATATATATATATATACTAGGCTGACCCGCCTTTTAAGGCGACCGACTTTTAAGTTGACCACTTCTTAAGGCAATTCAATATGTAGATCAATTTGATATTTTATACAAACTCATTAATTTGGTTATATTGCATTTGAGCGGTATTACTTTAATACTCGTAGTTTCTGTTATTTTTTGTGATGAAATTTAAACTTTTTTTCTATATTGAGGTCGCCCTTTTGAACCCCCCTGATATTTACTACGCGGTGAGGCATTTGTACTCCATCAACATTAATTATTTCCAGAGGCATAATTTTGTCTATTTTTCCAGTGCATCGCGCACAAAAGCAAGGGAACAATGGGAGCACCAGAACTCTGCTCACATCATGTCGCTTCGTACTGCAAGCTGCAAGTAGTAAGTCTGTGATAAGCGGAATACCGCTACGCTTTCCACTCACGGGACGGAAGGACAATCCCGACCGCTTTTATATAGTAAGAAAGAAGAAGAAGATATCGCACAGTCTGAAGTAGAAAATCATCTTTTACCTGGAAAAACGAAACTACAAATCCCATCGTGCAAAATGGACGGGGCGTGTGTGAAACTCCGCGCCTGCGTAGCACTCACGGGACGGAAGGACAATCCCGACCGCTTTTATATAGAAGGATATATATATATATATATATATATATAGGAGAGAGAAAACCAAAGACACCAAGCAAAAGAACTGTCAAAGAACAAGTTAGGGCCTGAGGCAAAGAAACAAAATGAGCACAAAACCAAAATGTAATTAGTTGCACTTTTGAATTGAAGACCCACCTGTCCCCCTCAATCAAGTGTGACTCAGGGTAAAGGGGCTTCCTGTTCATGTGTTTCCTGATCTCCCATCCTCCATTGCCTTGTCATAGAACGCCATCCATAAGACTATCACTCTGACCTCAAGGAACCCTAGTCAACAGCATCCTCAGTTTAATTTTACCCATTGTTTTTATCTTACCCCAAGTAAATGTTTTGCTATGGGTTTATCTACTGATCCACTTTGTCACTTCTCCACCTTAAATGCAACCATGCTCCACATTCTTTGGAACTGACCCAATGTCACTCCCTATTAGCTTGCTGTTTCAAATTCCCTCTCTTCAATGCCCTTTGTCCAGATTCCACCTTCACCTCATATATTCCTCCTCCTGGACCTGTCCACATTCTTCTCTCAGTCCAATCCAGCAGAGGTTGTTATCCCTGGGTGCTTTCTGTAAACTCTTGAAATCTTCTTTTTTTAATCTAACTCTTCATGAACTCTTGACATTGAGCATTAACAAAGTAACTGACCCCAACATCAGGTAATGACTTTTGGTCATCAAGCTGGCTACTTATTAGTTATCTGGTAAACAGTGATGCTGGTAACCTAACCTTCTTAATCCCTTTCTTTTTCTATCTGGCTGTGAACCACCACCCTTCATGATTATGATGCACGTTGCATTTCAGTCACTTTCCTCATTTCTTTTTATTATTGCTTCTCACGGGTTTGAGAAAGAGGGGAGCTAGTTTGATTTTATTATCTTGTTATTACTTTCTTCTTGTTTCTTTTTATATTTTGTTCATTTTCTCCAGTCAAAATTTGTTCACCAAAAAAAGTAGGAGTCCAGTACCAGCAATGGTGTTTTATCAAGAACAACATGATGGCACCACTATAGAATACTGTGTAAAATGGCAGCGAACATGGGGAAATTTCTTATATAAAATGGTGCCAGGATGACATCACAGAATAATCAAAACAATAAAAAAGCAACAAAAGCTACAAAAGCTGTTACCTCCTGGGATGCCCAAAACCTGGCTTTGTTGTCCTATCACCATCCCTCAGCATAAGTGAGACAACCCATGAAGCCCTCAGTTGCTCCTCCTTTTATTGAAGCTCAATGGGAGTGACATGTCCCTGGTGTGCCATTCTTCTCACTCACTTTGGGGACTCCAGCCACCTTGCCCCCTGTCCACCACACCGGCTTATTCCTGATTTCATGCTTTGTACTTTCCAAACCATGTTTCTTAATTTTCCCCCATTTCTTTCTGTTTCTTCGTTATCTCTTTCTTTATTGCTATTGTCGATCCTTCTCATATTCCTTTTATACTCTGTGGGTGTTGGTGCTTTCGTTTCCTTGGCATGTAGTCATACTCACAAAGTCCGAGTCGCATTGTTTTTATAAAAAAATGATGCACTGTCATGGACCCTCGACTTGCTGTAGCACAGGACCTTTGTCACATATGGTACAACCTGTTTTCTAACTGGTCTGTGAAATTGTGTTATCCATCCATCCATCCATTTTCCAACCCGCTGAATCCGAACACAGGGTCACGGGGGTCTGCTGGAGCCAGTCCCAGCCAACACAGGGCACAAGGCAGGAAGCAATCCCAGGCAGGGTGCCAACCCACGGCAGGAAATTGTGTTATTAATGTGTAACAACATCATGGATGTTTGTGAATGTTTCTCTTTTTTCTAAAACAAAGCTATTTTGTCAAACTCTATGGTTATTGAAAAAAAACTACTAGTGTTACCCAAAAATAATCTATAAAAAGTATACTATGGCTACATGTGCTTGTCATATTAGAATGGCTAAAGCAAAAGATTGATTTAGAGAAACTTCATGAGTTAACTTAGACAGAGTGAAAATTTCTTATTGCAGAAAAACATCTTGTGATGCTTACCCACATATGAACTATGTATGAGACAAGAAGTGAAATTACTGGGATGTTTCATAACAAACTGTGGCAATAGGAGGAGAACATCAGTCCACCAGCTTTTTATAATGCTAAGTTTAAGAGCCTATGTCCTAAGGAGATAAGCCTTGACAGGTCAAGATAACCATGATGAACATGACAGCTGCAAGGTGGAAGCTTTCCTTGTCCATGTGGTCTTATTTAGAGCACAGAATTAGTGAATGAGTAAACGCCACTGTCTAACAAAAGGAGATAGACATTATGTCAGCAACCGTACCACATACACTTTAGAAAAAGTCAACCACCTGAAAAGAGAAACATGTTTGGACCCGACCATTATTTGGAAGGGAGATCATCTAGGAAAAGCTTGGGTTGTTGCTGGAAGAGGTGGTGGTAAGGCCAGCAGGGGGCACTTACCCTGTGGTATGAATGTGGATCACAATACCCCAGTGCAGTGTGTGCTGTAAAAATGGTGCTGTCCTTTGGGTGAGGTGTAAAACTGAGGTCCTGTCCCTGTGTAGTCATTAAAGATCCCTGAGCATCCTTTGTAAGGAGCAGGATGTATCCTGATGTCCAGGTTGAATTGTTCTCCATGGCCTAGTCATTCTGGTGCCCTATTCATAACATGTCTCTAATTGGCTATCTCCTTCTCACCACTTCATCCCCTAATAGCTCATGTGTGATGAGCATACTGGCGCAAAAATGGCTGCCATTGCATCATCCAGGTGGATGCTAGACATTAGTGGTAGTTGAAATGGCTCCCCATTCACTATGAAAAGTACTTTGAGCAGTGAGAAAAGCGCTATATAAATGTAATGAATTATTATTATTATTAAAGAAAAAAACACTATATATTATTTGCATTATTTATTATTTACATTTTTTTATTTAAAGTTTCTTAGAGAAAAGAGGAATTTACTTGTAATGTTTAAAAAGAGGACCTTTACAGAGACACTGTAAAATGCTACAGATTAGAGAGGTTGGGAGCATGCACTGGTACAACACTTTGCCGTACCCACCACATGACGAACTACCTTAGGACCCCAATTAGGACCCGAGTGTAAATGTGCAATGGGTGGCACCTCAGCACCACACTGGTTCGAATGGAATGGAATAGTGTGAAGTTTTTTTACAGTGGCTGGAGTGCCAATCTTGCCACTAACCATCAAATTTTCCCATACACATTGAAGGACCTGCTTGCAGGGTTGGATGCTGGTTAACATCTTTAACCAGGATGGGGCAATTGCAGGTTAAGGGCCTTACTGAGGGGTCCAATGGAGTAGAATCACTTTTGGTGTTTACAGCATTCGAACCGGCAACCTTCTGATTGACGCTGCAGATCCCTATTCTCAAAGCCACCACTCTGCCCAGATTAGGTAGATTACAAAGGCTGAACAGAAGGCTCACCAGCGCCTGATCTTTTTGCGGAGGCTAAAGAGGGCCCATCTCAGCAAGTCAGTCCTCACCACTTTCTACAGAGGGACCATAGAGAACGTGCTAACCAGCAGCAGCTCTCTGTGGCAGGAGAGCTGCAGCACTTCGGACTGGAAAGCACTGAGGAAAGTGGTGAGGGCTGCTGAGAGGATCATTGGAGCCCCGCTGCCTAATGTACAAGACATGGCAAAACAACGCTGTCTGGCCAGAGCCGTGCGTATCTCCAGAGACCCCACTCATCCTGCCTCTGAACTCTTTTCCCTCATGCCCTCATGCAGAAGGTACCGCAGCCTGAAATGCAGAACCACCAGGTTTAAAAACAGTTTTTTTCCTACCACCGTTCATCTTTTAAATACCATGTGTTTTTATTAATGTCTTGTGCATCGTCTTTTCGTTCTGCAGCACATCTTGCATGTTCTGCTGAATGACAAATAAAATTGAATTGAATTGAATTGAATTTATTTTGTTCATTAATGCTTTGGTGTTGGTGTGGAAAATGTAATTAGATGTTCTGTATTGGCTATGCATGTTTTTTGCTGCTTTCCATAATGCAAAACTGATACTATGATGCACACATGGTTTCATAAGCTGTGTCTGAGTTTATTATATCAGCATGTTGCATCATTGGCTCACATCTAAGATGTCAGAAGTGAGAGCTAAAGCAGCTGGTTTAAAACCATGACTTTAGTTTTATGAACTTTGGATGATGACATGAGAGTGTTTCTTACAACCCCCATTCCTAAGTTACACAAGCCTCTTCTCTAGTGTATGTCATCTGAAAGACTTTTCTTAGACAAGAATTTTAGTTTCGTTATAGTACTAGGGTGTTGTACTGTGTTAGCCATTATGAATGTAGTGAAAGGCAAGCAAAATGACACCTTTTATTGGCTAATAAGATATTGTAATCTTTCTAGTTAGCCAACAAAAGGTGTCATTTTGCTTGACTTTTCACTAGTTTAGTTATATAAAGTGTACTTTCCATGCATGCTAGGTGAAAAGGCTCCGGGAGAAATAGCTGTGAAGGTGATGTGGAGGCATCCCATGGGTAGAAATGTTGCAGGCAGTTTAATGCAAGTGAGAAGGCCTGTCACTTCTTTTAACGCTCGAGTGCTGGCAGGCCAACATCTCAGGATTACTTTGTGCCATACAGGTGAAGGACGTTCATTTGGCTGAGCGAATCATGGTACAGTAACTGGTTCATAATAGATGCACGTAAACCAGGCATGCAGAGGAGCCGTGAGATAAGAAGTCCCAGAGAAGGAATAAAAGAGAAAGCATCTTTAGGAAGCTGCCTGAAGTTGGAGGCACGTGAACTTGCTCGTGTGTATGTTGACAGCCTCGCGCCTGTGCACGAACAAGATGTTCCAGAAAGAGAAAAGCTTCAGCCTAGATTGAGACTGCAGGGGTGGAAGGTCACAAGTGGCATCACTCATTGGATTATGTTGGGCTGGAGTTAATGATTGACCGGGTAGATTTTTAAATTTAAAAAAAAAAAAATTTCATTAAAAGCAAATAACAATCCATACATTCAAATCAAATTTAACAAAACCCCAAAAGAAAGAGAGGAGAGCCAGCCAACAAAGCAAATCTTTGAAGCAGCAAGGAAGGAAGAGTATCCTTTTCCACAATATAGAAGCTCATTCTAAAATGTTATTGATTAGAATCTGCCATATTTTAAAAAAGTTGTGAACAGATCCTTTCTGTGAGAATTTAATGCTTTTCAATTTGAAATAGGATAGCACAACATTTATCCAGTGGTGGGTTGGGACTCATTTGGTTGAGCAAGATAAGTCTAAGTGCTAGTAGTGAGGTAAAGACGATTACAATTTGTTTGCCCTTCTCCACTTTAAGCCCATCTGTGAGTACACCAAACACAGCCATTAATGGGCTAGGAGTGATTGAGACACCAAGGCTGTTTGATAGGGGTTCAAAGATTTTTATCCAAAACAATGTTAATTTGATGCATGCCCAAAACATATGGCCCAGTGAGGCTGGAGCTCGATTGCAACGTTCTCAGGTGGGATCTTTCCCTGTAAACATTTTGAATAGTTTTAATTGAGATAAATGCGCTTGATAGAAGATTATAAATTGAATAATTGAGTGATTTGTGCATATGGAGCTAGAGTGTATTCTATGCATAGCCGCCTTCCACTCCTTTTCTGAAATGTTAAATGAAAGATCCTTTCCCCATTGTGCCCTGGGACCTTTGAAAGGGAGGGACTTTAACATGTTTTTATAAATTGTGGAGATCCTATCTGAGTCTTCATGACTGATCAATGTTTCTTCTGGAACAGAAATAGGTGGAAAGTGAGGAAAATTGGGCAGGTTCCGTTTAGCAAAGATTCTAGCTTGAAAGTAGTGGAAATATTGTGTTGATGAGAAGTTAAATTTGAAACTTAATTGTTCGTAGGATGCAAAAACATTATTGATGTACTAGTCTCTTAAATGTTTTAATCCCAGACATTTTCCAAACATTAAATATTGTGTTATATTTAAGAGAATGTAAAAGAGTGTTTGTCATGTAGAGGTGCAACAGACAAGACCTTCTCTGTCTTAAAGTGCTTCCTGCATTAGTTTCATATTCTGGGTGAATGAAGGGCAATTGGATTATTAGTGTATTGACGATAGTTTGTATTCACTGTAGCATAGAGCAGGGAAGTAAAGAAGTATTGCAAGATGTTAAATCTACTGTAGACTAGGCTTGTGTGTATTCATTGATTTGTGTTTGTGCTCAGGTCTTTATGACATGTATATTTGCTACACAGTGTTAGAATTGAAAGTTAGCTAGTTCCCTTTGGATGTGTGGATGTTTTGAATTTCAAATAAATGAGGTTGTGATTGAAGCTTATTTTTTAAATAAAAAATTGGTTAATATATACTGCTCAAAAACATTAAAGGAACACTTTTAATCAGTGTATAACATCAAGTCAATGAAACTTCTGGGCTATCGATCTGGTCAGTTAAGTAGCAGAGGGGCTTGTTAATCAGTTTCAGCTGCTTTGGTGTTAATGAAATTAAAAACAGGTGCACTAGAGGGGCACCAATGAGACGACCCCCAAAACAGGAATGGTTTAACAGGTGGAGACCACTGATATTTTTCTCCTCCTCATCTGTTTCTTCACTAGTTTTGCATTTGGCTATGGTCAGTGTCACTACTGGTAGCATGAGGCAATACCTGGACCCTACAGAGGTTGCACAGGTAGTCCAACTTCTCCAGGATGGCACATCAATATGTGCCATTGCCAGAAGGTTTGCTGTGTCTCCCAACACAGTCTCAAGGGCATGGAGGAGGTTCCAGGAGACAAGCAGTCACTCTAGGAGAGCTGGACAGGGCTGCAGAAGGTCCTTAACCTAACAGCTGGACTGGTATCTGCTCCTTTAGGCATGGAGGAACAGGATGAGCACTGCCAGAGCCCTACAAAATGACCTCCAGGGCACTGGTGTGAATGTCTCTGACCAAACAATCGGAAACAGATTTCATGAGGATGGCCTGAGGTCCCGACATCCCCTAGTGGGTCCTGTGCTCACTGCCCAGCACCGTGGAGCTCGATTGGCATTTTCCATAGAATACCAGAATTGACAGGTCCACCACTGGCACCCTGTGCTTTTCACAGATGAGAGCAGGTTCACCCTGAGCATGTGTGACATGGAGAAGCCATAGGAAATGTTATGCTGCCTGTAACATCGTTCAGCATGAGCGGTTTGGTGGTGGGTCAGTGATGATCTGGGGAAGCATATCCATGAACTGATGCACAGACCTCTACAGACCAGAAAACGGGACCTTGGACCCATTGTCAGACCCTATGCTGGTGCAGTGTGTCCTGGATTCCTCCTGGTGCATGACAATGCCCAGCTTCATGTGGTGATAGTATGCAGGAAGTTTCTAGAGGATGAAGGAATTGATACTATTGACTGGCACCCACTCTCGCCTGACTTAACTCCAATAGAACACCTCTGGAACATTATGTTTCGTTCCATCCGACGCCGAAAAGTTGCACCTCTAACTGTCCAGGAGCTCAGTGATGTCTTGGTCCAGAAGTTTGCATTGGGATGGTTTGAAATAGAAAAAAGCTTGGGAAATGATGCTCATAATAACAGTGTTGATTCTCCCTGCTAATCTCAGATGGAGGGTGGACTATCTATTCACATCTTGTTTATTTTTTTCAATGAAGAGAGCAAAATTTTGATGAAAAAGAGCTTTATAT
>JANRMT010062817.1:21741256-21757315 GCA_026402145.1 Polypterus bichir lapradei
CAAAGATGAGTGGGCCAAAATTCCTCCAGAGCGCTGTAAAAGACTCAATGCAAGTTATCGCAAACGCTTGATTGCAGTTATTGCTGCTAAGGGTGGCCCAACCAGTTATTAGGTTCGGGGGCAATTACTTTTTCACACAGGTTTGGATTTTTTTTCTCCCTAAATAATAAAAACCATCATTTAAAAACTGCATTTTGTGTTTACTTGTGTTATATTTGACTAATGGTTAAATGTGTTTGATGATAAGAAACATTTTGTGTGACAAACATGCAAAAGAATAAGAAATCAGGAAGGGGGCAAATAGTTTTTCACACCACTGTAGTTGTATAAGGCTTACCAGAGATATAACTCTAGTTGTAACTGTAGGGAATACGAGAGCATGAGAGCAACAGAGAAAAAAGACATCAGGGAAGCTAAAGGTAGATCGAGAGAAATATTCTAGAAAGGATAAAAGATTACTCAAAGAGATTGTCATAAAGTTTAGGTAGAATATAAGGGCAGTGAAATAGGAAATGCTTTGAAATTGCATTTTTTTGACGTTTATACATGTGAAAAACTGGCTAACATCCTGAAAAGTAGCAGGGACTACTAAGGAGGTACTTAATGATTTGGACATTGTAGAGAGAAAAGAGCTGCTTGGAATAAATAGGCTGAAATCTGACAAATCACCAGTATTAGATAACATTGATCTTTGATTACTTAAGAAGCTTAGTGAGTGCATATATAAACCCTTGACGCATATTTCTGCACACTGGGGACATTCCTAAAGACTGGAGGCTAGCAAAACATATTCCACTGTATATAAAATGTCATCAAGCGGATCCAAGTAACTATAGACTAGTAAGCTTAATGGGCATTAGAGGTAAATTATTGAAAGCGAATATTGAGTAAAAGATCAAGCAGCACATTCTAAGAACAGATGCGTTTATGAACAGTCAACATGTGCTCAGGCAGAGAAGGCTGCATTTCAGTACTATGCTGGAATGCTATGAGAAAACAATAAAAGCATATGATGACAGAGGTGCATATGATCTTATTTATCTTGAATTTCAGAAGGCCTTTGATAAGTTACAACATGAAAAGTTAATGAACAAACTAAATGATGTGGGAATTTTAGGTGGATACAAAATTGATTCAAACAAAGGAAGCAAAGTGTTATGTTGAAGGGAACTTTTTAGAATAAGGTGATGTTAAAAGTGGTGTTAGGCAGGGATCAATGATGGGGGCCACTGACATAAATGAACAGATCAAGAATATAATCAATACACTGGTTAAGTCTGCAGATGATATCACACTACGTGGAAGGGCAAATCATGTAGAATCAGTTAAATTGTTACAAATGAACTTGGACAACATACTAGCTTGGACATATTTATGGTAAGTTAAATTTAAAGCAAGTAAATGTAAAGTATTACAAATGGGAAGTACAAATTTTATACTTGAATTAAAAACCGGGGAGTATGAGAAGAATTGGCACTCATAAAAATAAAGGTGCCAAAGTAGTTCTTCAGAGCAATGCCATAGGTGAACCATTTTTGGTTCCCAACGGATCCATTCATATGTAACCTTTAACAGGTTACAGGTTCCATAAATAGCCATGAACAGGTGATAACAGATTTATGCACTCCCAGTAGTTTAAAGATTTTAAATGGACTCTTGCCACATATAATAACACAGATTAATGTCAGGTTTTCTTGATCTGTTTTTATCTTATATAGCTAACTATACATTAAAGATTTCTGTTTTGCCCATCCACCATCTATCCATTATCCAGCCCGCTATATCCTAACTACAGGGTCACGGGGGTCTGCTGGAGCCAATCCCATTCAAAACAGGGCTCAAGGCAGGAAACAAACCCCGGGCAGGGTGCCAGCCCACCGCATCTGTTTTGTCCACTTATTAAAAAAATTCAAAGCCCAAAGACCCAATTTCATATGCAAGCAACTCTTCCCATAATGAAACAGTTCTTTGTCAAGCAATGGGTCTGTGAGGAACCACACAACCCAGTAAAGTATTATTAAAGAAACAGTGTTTTTAAGAGTGTATCAGAGTCAAAGTGGACTTCTCACTATCTACATCCACATAGTGTATAGATACGATCAATAAGGATCATGGGATGTCAGGTTATAAAGCATGGCGTGCTGAGTACAAGTCAGAGGAGGTTATACTTAAGTGAGGCCTCACCTGGAGTACTGTGTTCTGATTTTTCATGGGGTAAATTTACATCTTATATTGTATTTATTGAAGAGGTATATTTTTAAACTTGGAAATGATACACTTTACACTGTTCTGTTTTATAATTCTGTACCTGCCATTTCTTTTTTTTTCTTCTTTTAACCTTTTATATATGTTTTGCCCTTTTTGCTTAATTTTTTAGAAGAATAAAAGTTATAATTTTTTTAAAAAATCTTATCAATAATGGAATAATATTACATATATTTCTGTAATTGTTTTTTTCTTGGAAAGAGGTTTGGGATGCGGAGAGTGTTCTCATGTTGGGCAATATGTAACAAAGCAAGGTTTGGTTGCAAGTTGCATAAAAAGAGAAGCATTTGAAACCACACTGTCCTTTTTTGATCATTGTGTACGTGTAGAGTCCCCTCTTTTGTATTGTTTGTGCAATCTTGGAAACACCTTTTTCCCATAAAGGAATTTGATGTATTTATAAAAGTAAAGCATGTGTTGAAAGTGTCAATAATTTCATGACTGAACTGTTTTTAAATGGTCTCTTTTTTCTTTTTTTGTAGTTGTAAGTTATCAATACACTAATTCCTGCACTGATAGATTCAATACCCTAAATTGTTTTTATTTTATTTTCATTGCTTCACATAACGTTCCCATTTTAAACTGTTAATGGCAATGTTTTCCAGTACAGCTTTGTTTCACCATCATGAGGTTCTGTCTTCTCACTGACCTTCTTCTGCCAGATGCTTAGCACTGAAGTTTGCCTGTGGCTGCATCTTGTCTAGCTTTTGACCAAGACAAAAAGTGAGATGTAATACAGGTGCTGGTCATAAAATTAGAATATCATGACAAAGTTGATTTATTTCAGTAATTCCATTTAAAAAGTGAAACTTGTATATTAGATTGATTCATTATACACAGACTGATGTATTTCAAATGTTTATTTCTTTTAATTTTGATGATTATAACTGACAACTAATGAAAGTCCCAAATTCAGTATCTCGGAAAATTAGAATATCAATTAAGACCAATGCAAAAAAAGAATTTTTAGAAATGTTGGCCAACTGAAAGGTATGAACATGAAAAGTATGAGCATGTACAGCACTCAATATTTAGTTGGGGCTCCTTTGGCCTGGATTACTGCAGCAATGCAGCGTGGCATGGAGTCGATCAGTCTGTGGCACTGCTCAGGTGTTATGAGAGCCCATGTTGCTCTGATAGTGGCCTTCAGCTCTTCTGAATTGTTGGGTCTGGCGTATTGCATCTTCCTCTTCACAATACCCCATAGATTTTCTATGGGGTTAAGGTCAGGCGAGTTTGCTGGCCAATCAAGAACAGGGATACCATGGTCCCTAAACCAGGTACTGGTAGCTTTAGCACTGTGAGCAGGTGCCAGGTCCTGTTGGAAAATGAAATCTGCATCTCCATAAAGTTCGTCAGCAGCAGGAAGCATGAAGTGCTCTAAAACTTCCTGGTAGATGGCTGCGTTGACCTTGGACCTCAGAAAACACAATGGACCAACACCAGCAGATGACATGGCACCCCAAACCATCACTGACTGTGGAGACTTTACACTGGACCTGAAGCAACGTGGATTCTGTGCCTCTCCTCTCTTCCTCCAGATTCTGGGACCTTGATTTCCAAAGGAAATGCAAAATTTACTTTCATCAGAGAACATAACTTTGAACCACTCAGCAGCAGTCCAGTCCTTTTTGTCTTTAGCCCAGGCGAGACGCTTCTGACGCTGTCTCTTGTTCAAGAGTGGCTTGACACAAGGAATGCGACAGCTGAAACCCATGTCTTGCATACGTCTGTGCGTGGTGGTTCTTGAAGCACTGACTCCAGCTGCAGTCCACTCTTTGTGAATCTCCCCCACAGTTTTGAATGGGTTTTGTTTCACAATCCTCTCCAGGGTGTGGTTATCCCTATTGCTTGTACACTTTTTTCTACCACATCTTGTCCTTCCCTTCGCCTCTCTATTAATGTGCTTGGACACAGAGCTCTGTGAACAGCCAGCCTCTTTGGCAATGACCTTTTGTGTCTTGCCCTCCTTGTGAAAGGTGTCAATGGTCGTCTTTTGGACAACTGTCAAGTCAGTTGTCTTCCCCATGATTGTATAGCCTACAGAACTAGGCTGAGAGACCATTTAAAGGCTTTTCCAGGTGTTTTGAGTTAATTAGCTGATTAGAGTGTGGCACCAGGTGTCTTCAATATTGAACCTTTTCACAATATTCTAATTTTTCGAGATACTGAATTTGGGACTTTCATTAGTTGTCAGTTATAATCATTAAAATTAAAAGAAATAAACATTTGAAATACATCAGTCTGTGTGTAATGAATGAATCTAATATACAAGTTTCACTTTTTGAATGGAATTACTGAAATAAATCAACTTTGTCATGATATTCTAATTTTATGACAATCACCTTTATATAATATATATATATATACACTATCAGTCAAAAGTTTTAGAATATCTTCATTTTTGTCAAATTTAATCAGTTGAAACCCGACCTGTCTTAACATCTGTTTAACGTGCAATAAAAAACAACAAATAGGGAAGCCTATTAGATATTAAACTGACAGAAATACAACCACAATTGCAATCTTAACTAGGAAAATGCCAAAACACAAAGCTGCTTAACTGTGTCTGGTCTGGCGGGGGCACTTGGTCTTCTCCAGATTGGAGGTACCATTAAGGAGAAAGAAGCAAGCAGGCTAGAAAGCCAGCAGAGGTGCTTGAAATGAGAGAAAAAGAAAAGACGCAAGAAAGAAATGGGTGTGAAACATTCAGTAAAGGCAACACCTCATTTGCACTGATCAATGAAAGTGATCTGTGATTGGCCAGCACTGTTTACCTATCTAACTGCCTAGCTAACTCTTCCTTAGTTAATGGGTTGGTGAGACGTCTTTTTTAGAAGTACTCGGCTTGGAGGAACGAACCCAACCTGTCTTGACCACTCTTCTCAGTCATTTGTTTATTACACTACCAGTCAAAAGTTTCAGAACACATCAGCTTTTCCAGTTTTTCTTAAAATTTGATCAGTTGAAATGCATGACCTAAAATGGTGAAAAGGTAAGCAGTAAACTGCAAGAGGATGCGGCACCACTGTACCACCAACAACAATAACAATGCATCAATAATAATACTCTTTAAAGTGCAGCGTAAAAGAAACAGACATTACAATATAAAATTGAACTATGGCAAGAGGACTGCAGCTCTTGAACACACTGCTAAAGACTGAAGACCAAATGGGCTTATATTAAACCTTGTGTTAAAACTTAACAAAAATGTCTCTCTTTTGTTCACCAGTATCTATAAGATTCACTTTTGACATGCTAAAACTCTGTGAGGTCTTGGCATTGTTTGGAGAGTTATATGCCATTACTTGTATTTATACAAGTATAGGATACAGTCAGTATGAATCATGGGTAAAGATTCCTATTTAAAGATAATGACTATACTTCAATTTCATTGAATTTTGTGATCAAATTAAGTTTGTCAATTTATTCTATTAATTTCAATTAAATTTATATGCTATTGAGCTGCCTACCTGCTTTGTGAATTTCCCCTTGGGATTAATAAAGTATCTATCTATCTATCTATCTATCTATCTATCTATCTATCTATCTATCTATCTATCTATCTATCTATCTATCTAATAAAATTGTAAGTATAATGTTGTCATCATTGTTAAGTACATTTTCACCAAGAGGTTTAAATATAGACCTACAAAAGTTGAAGAATGATTATGTAACTATCATTTTCTTTAATTTGAACAAAAAAAAACAAAACATTAAATGCAATAAGTAAATAAAGCCTGCTAATACAACCCATTTCCTAGTCGTTATCTGAAATGGTACCCCTCAATAGTGTATTTTTCTGAAACAGCCTTTTAAGCAGACATTGCTCTAAGTAATCAACTGCCCCCCTTGACATTCTCAAATTGTAAATTCATTGTTTTGTATTCAAACCCTCCTTATTTCACTGTCCCCAGTCTTGGCTCCCCTCTTGTGCCTCCAGGTTTCTTTGTATAGCTCTGGCAGTGATGATTCCACTCAAACCAAAGGGGATGGCAGGTTGCTATTTACAGCTTTACACAGGGCAGCAAAAATGTTTGAGCCAGCTTGGGTAGCTGCAAATATGTTTGGTATAATAAGACTAACAGAAACTTGTTTAAATAATAGAGTTTGGCTAAGTATTACAGGGGCACACTGTTAAAAATAAAGCTGCCAAATTGGTTCTTCAGAGTGATGTCACAGAGGACCCATTTTTGGTTTCCAAAAAGCCATCCATAAGAAGTTTCCAGAAAGATCCTGTCATTTTGATTCATAACAGTTTCCAGAAATCATGAAGAGAAGATAACAGATTTGTAAAATACCAAATGGTTACTGATTTTTAAAAGACTCTTGTGGCATACAATCTCATAGGCTAAATTCAGGGTTTCTTGATCTGATAGTATCTTACTATTTAGCCTACTATACATTAAAGATTTATGTTTTGTCTACATATTTGGAACCTTTTTAAAGTTCAAGGAGTTAATTTCACATACAAACAGTCTTTACCAGGATGAAATGGTTCTTTGTCAAGCAGTGGTTCTACGGCGAGGATCCATATAACCAAGATAAGCACCATTACAGAGCCGCTATTTTTAATAGCACAGGCAAACAAGATTTGAATGCAAGTCTTCTTCAGTTAGATGGTGAGTCAAAGGTTACTAAGGATCAATGAATTATATTAAGAGTATGTTATAGACCCCCTAAATAGAAAATAGTGTCAATTTACATCTTTCTTAGCGGCATCAAAAAGGCAAGTTTTGAGAAGGATGTCACAGAGGACTTCAATTACCCAAATGTTAACTGGGTTAACCATACAAATAGCAGATTACAGAAACAGGACTTTTTGGAGGTAATCAATGATGTTTTTTTTATTTTTTTTTATTAAACAGTGTGTTAAAGCACCAAAAGGAGAGAATCCTGTCCAGATTTGTTTTGATAATCAGGATAGGATTCACAGGGTAGATGTGAATGAACCATTTCAATTTAGTAACCATTATTTAATAGATTTCACAATGTTTTTGGAGGAGTGCATTTTAGAAACCAAAATGGTTAATTTTATCAGGACAAATTTTGAGGAGATGTGTCAATGCCCAAATAATATACATTGGAATAAGCATATACGTGACTGTATACAGTGTTGCAAGACAAATAACTACAGTGGTAACTGTAGGGCATATTAGGGCATGACAGTAACAATAAAACTAGAAGGAAAACTAGAAGTCAGTTGGAGAAAATTATTGCAGAAAAAGTAAAAGATTAGGCAAAGAGATTCTTTCAATTAAAGCTCAAAGAGGAGGTGAAGCATATTAGGAATATACCGTACAGGCAGCAAAACAGAAAATGCTTTAACATGGATTTTTCTGTTCACAGAAGAAATGAATAATTCCCCCAAGGAAACGGGAACTACTAAAGAGGTACTGAGCGATTTGGAAACTATAGAGGGAGAAGTGTTGCTGTGGTTAAATAGGCTGAGATTTAACAAATTACCAGGACCATATAATATTTATTCTCAAGTGCCTGAGGAAGTTAATGAGTTTAGATGTACACCCTTGACACATACTTCTCAAAAATCTCTACACACTGGGAGAATTCTTAAAGATGGGATGCTAGTAACTATTATCCCATTGTCTGGTTATGAACTATAAGAGTCCTCTTGTGGTCGACAATCTGGACCCACTGCTGTTTGCCTATCGGACAAAAATTGGAGTGGAGGATATGATTATCTATCTGCTTCACAAGACTTTTTCTCACATGAACAAATCTGGCAGCATTGTGAGAATTATGTTTGTTCATTTTTCCAGTGCCTTCAATACCATCCAGCCATTCCTGTTAAGTGGATGAGCTTGTGGTTTCCTGGATAATGGACTATCTGTCAGGAAGACTGCAGTTTGTAAAGCACAAGGACTGTGTCTCTGATACAGATGTGAGCAACAGTGAGGAACACTGTTTCTTGGCGTAAAGAGAATTGTCTGCATCTTAATATCAGCAAAACCAAGGAATCGCTTACTGACTTTTGCCCCACCAAAGAGCTCCTGTGTCTGGTCACTATTCAGGAAGTGGATGTAAAGGTGGTCAAGTACTTGGGGGTCCACATTAATGACAGGTTGGACTAGTCTCAGAACACAGAGAAACTATATAAGAGGGCAGAGCAGGCTATTTTTCCTTAGGAGACTGCTTTCTTTTAATGTGGAAGTGACATCCTTCACATCTTCAATAATTCTGTGATGGCCAGTGTGATTTTTTATGTTGTGGTATGTTGGGCTAGTAATATCACTTCAAGAGAGGCCCACTGAATCAACAAGCTAATTAAAAGGGCAAGCTTAGTTATAGGATGCATTCAGGACTGCCTGGAGGTTGTAGCAAAGGATAGAATTAAAAAACTGAGTGCCATTATGAACAATGTTGAACATCCTCTCTCTGACACAATACAACTGAGAAATTCCAGCTAACGTTACTGGGGCTCCTTTATAACAACAGCAATATGCCTGTATAGCGCTTCACTACTATAGCCAAATCAGAAGTTATTTTTCTTTTTAATTTTCTTGGTTTATAGTTATTTTGGTGTGTGTTCAGACCAATGTCTGTGTGTATATTTATTTACTTACTTATCTACCCTATTTATGTATTTATTTATTTAAATAACTTCTGTAAAATGTCAAATTTCCACCTGGGGACAAATATCTATCTATCTATCTATCTATCTATCTATCTATCTATCTATCTATCTATCTATCTATCTATCTATCTAGAAAGGGTAATTAAGTTGATCCATGCAAGTATTGGCCAGTAAGCTTAACACACATAAATATTAAGGAAACGATTGAGCAGCACATGCTTAGAACAGGGGTGTTAGCAAATAGTCAACATTTGTTCACAAGAGGAGGGTTGTGTTTCACTAATATGATATTTATCTTGATTTTCAGAAGGCTTTTGATACGGTATCATGTGAAAGTATATTAGAAAGTGCATTAGAACATTCTAGATGAGAACAGGCCATTCAGCCCAACAAAGCTTGCGAGTCCTATCCACTCATTTCTTCCAAAAAAACATCAAGTCGAGTTTTGAAAGTCCCTAACATCTTACTGTCTACCACACTACTTGGTAGCTTATTCTAAGTGTCTATCATTCATAGTGTAAAGAAAAACTTCCTAATGTTTGTGCGAAATTTACCCTTAACAAGTTTCCAGCTGTGTCCCCGTGTTCTTGATGAACTCATTTTAAAATAACAGTCTCGATCCACTGGACTAATTCCCTTCATAATTTTAAACACTTCAGTCATGTCACCTCTTAATCTTATTTTGCTTAAACTGTAAAGGCTTAGCTCTTTTAATCTTTACCCATAATTCATCCCCTATAGCCCTGGAATCAGCCTAGTCACTCTTCTCTGGACCTTTTCTAGCGCTGCTATGTCCTTTTTGTAGCCTGGAGACCAAAACCGCACACAGGACTCCAGATGAGGCCTCACCAGTGCATTATGAAGGTTGAGCATAACCTCCTTGGACTTGTACTTCTTAATGGCTTCTGAACATTGTCTGGAAGTCGATAGCTTAGAGTCCACTATGACTCCTAAATCCTTCTCATAAGGTGTACTCTCAATTTTCCGACTGCCCATTGTCTATTCAAACCTAACATTTTTACTTCCTATGTGTAATACTTTACATTTACTGACATAAAACTTCATCTGCCACAAATCTGCCCAAGCCGGTATGCTATCCAAGTCCTTCTGTAATGATATAACGGATTCCAAATTCTCTGCTAATCCACCTATCTTGGTATCATCTGCAAACTTAACCAGCTTGTTACTTATATTCCTATCTAAATCATTTATATATATTAAAAATAGCAGCAGCCCTAGCACTGACCCCTGTAGAACACCACTCTTAACATCGGCCAGATCTGATGAGGTTCCTCGCACCATCAGCCTCTGCTTCCTGTGTCTGAGCCAGTTCTGCACTCATTTAAAAACATCACCCTGAACTCCCACTTCTTTTAATTTGATGCCCAACCTCTCATGTGGCACCTTATCAAATGCTTTCTGAAAGTCCAGATAAATAATATCATAAGCTCCACTTTGATCATATCCTTTTATTGCCTCCTCATAGAATTCCAGCATGTTAGTAAAACACGACCTCCCTCTTCTGAACCCATGCTGACTGTTCAGAATAATTCCTGTCCTTGCCATGTGTTGCTCAATCTTATCCTTAATAATTCCTTCCATTAATTTTCCTGTGATGCATGTTAAGCTTACTGGCCTATAGTTGCTTGGATCTGCCCTGTCACCCTTTTTATATAATGGGATGATATTTGCCATTTTCCAGTCCTTCGGAATCTCTCCAGTGTGCAGTGACTTCCTAATAATGTGTGTCAAGGGTTTATATATGTACTCACTAGCCTCCTTAAGAACACGAGGATAAATATTATCTGGTCCTGGTGATTTGTTTGAATTCAGCTTATTTAATCTAAGCCGCACTTCTCTCTCTACAATTTCCAGATCCCTCTGTACCTCCTTAGTAGTTGCGTTTACCTCTTGGAGGTTATCCACTTGCTCACTTGTAAACACCTCAGAAAAATGTAAGTTTAAGGCATCCTCTATTTCATTGTCTGTATCTTTTAATTCCCTTTACTATTTCTGATGCACTTCACCTTCTCCTTGACTGTTCTTTTACTACTAAAATACTGAAAGAATCTCTTAGGGTCTTCTTTCGCTTTATCTGCTGTATTCCTCTCCAACTGTCTTTTAGCCTCCCTGATATCCTTTTTAATGGTTGCCCTCATGTTCTCATACGCTCTACAATTCACTTTGCAGTCATTAGTCTTACAGTATATGCCTTAAAAAGCAGTTTTTTCCTTTGCAACTTCTTTTTTTAAATCTTTATTAATCCACCATGGAGTTTTTTTTTTAGTTTCCTATTAATTCCAAATTTAGGTATGTATCTGTCCTGCATTACATGTAAAACATTTTTAAACCTGTTCCACTGCTCCTTGACTGTCTCCACACTTAAAAGCTTATCCCAGTCTATCCTACTTAGACTTTGTCGCATCTGCTCAAAATTAGCCCTACCAAAGTTCAACTTAACAATTTTAGTCTTTGCATCTGCACTCTTACAAAATACTGAGAATTGTATTACATTATGGTCACTTGACCCTAGTGGTCCAATCACCTCTACACCCTCAATTCTATCCTGATTATTACGAAATACTAAATCCAGACAGGCTTCACCCCATGTTGGTGCTTAGTGCTTAGTGATGAAACTAAAAGACGTGGAAGTTCAGGGTGTATAGTGTAGATTGATACAAAATTAGCTCAAATCAAGGAAGCAATATGTTATGGAGAGGGGAATTGTTTCAGAATTTTGTGATGTTAGAAGTGGTGCCACTCAGGGTTTAATGCTCAGGCTGATACTATTTTTTATATACAATACTTAAACAATCTGGACAAGAATATAATCAATGAGCTGGTTTAGTCTGCAGATGATACCAAAGCAGGTGGGAGTGCAGATCATATAGAATTACCAAATAATTAAGTACGAATTTGGGCAGCATACGGGCTTGGGCAAATATGTGGCATATGTAAGCAATGTAATGTAAGTAATGTAGGTAAATGTATAGTATTACAAATAGTAAGCACAAATGTTAGATGTGAATGCACCATGTGAAGTCTGAACCTTGAAAGTATACCTCATGAGAAGGACCTGGGAGTCATATTGGACTGGTCATCTCAACATCCAGGAGGACTACAAAAGTGATGAATAAGTTTTGTAGAATGTTAGGTTATACTGTATATCATGAGGTATGGAGTACAAGTCAAGGGAGGTGTGACTGATTGGGGGTGCTATTGCTCCCTTGAACCCTTGACCAAGACGTCAGACACGATGTAAAAGTCCAAATAGTTGACTTCTTATTATTAAACAGTACACAAAGCACCCTCCTCTCCACAATACTCATAAATTAAACACAATACTCTACAATAAACAATTCCTCCACTCCCAGACGCGTTGCCACCCTTCCACCCAGCTCAGCTCGTTGTCTGGGAGTTCCCACAATCCTTTATAGCCCCTGACCCGGAAGTGTTCCCCATCCTTCAGTCCATGATTCCTTATCACTTCTGGGTCAGATAAAAGTCCTTTTCTTCACCCCCGAAGTACGTCATCTCTCCTGTCGCTGTTACTAAGACGCACTTCCGGATTACAGGGCACAAACGACTCTCTGGGCCTCCCTGCAGCGTCCTCTGTTGGCCCCTGTGGTATCCAGCAGGGCTGTAAAGGAAAACACCATTGTCCATGATTCCTTGCTGGTATCCGGGGTACCTCCATGCTGCAGGGAGAGCTCCATCAGGCGGCCTGGGGGTATTGGCTGGGATGAAAAGCCGGCCATGGACCACAGAGGTTATTCTTATGTTGAATAATATATTAGCAAGGCCTTACCTGGAGTGCTATGTATACTGCGGCAAATCTATATCTAATATTATATTTAGTCAGTTATTTTCCAACCCGCTATATCCTAACAAAGGGTCATGGGGGTCTGCTGGGGCTAATCTCAGCCAACAAATGGCGCAAGGCAGGAACAAATCCCTGGGCAGGGCGCCAGCCCACTGCAGGGCACACACACCAAGCACACACTATGGACAATTTAGGATCGCCAATGCACCTAACCTGCATGTCTTTGGACTGTGGGAGGAAACCCACGCAGACACGGGGAGAACATGCAAACTCCACGCAGAGAGGACCTGGGAAGCGAACTCAGGTCACCTTACTGCGAGGCAGCAGTGCTACCATTGTTATATTCATTGAAGTGGAATATTTTTAATTTGGCATTTGTATAGGTTTTATTGGTTTATTTTATTACTAGCAAAATACCCACGCTTCGCAGCAGAGAAGTAGTGTGTTAAAGAAGTAATGAAAAAATAAAGGAAACATTTTGAAAATAACGTAACATGATTGTCAATGTTATGAGTATTGCTGTCATATATATATATATATATATATACACATACATACATACACACACATCATATATACAGTATATATATCTATATATATATCTATATGTAATATCTATATATATATATCTATATCTATATCTCTCTCTATATATATACACATACATACTGTATATACATACACACACACACACACACACACATTATATATATATATATATCTATCTATCTATCTGTATATCTGTATATCTATCTATCTATATATATATATGTATATATGTATATATCTATATATATATATACTGTATATACACATATATACACACACACATTATATCTATATCTATTTATATATATATATACAGTATATATATATATATATATAGCAAAATACCCGCGCTTCACAGCGGCGAAGTACTGCCTTAAAAGTTTTATTAAGAAGGAAATGAAACCTTTTTAAACTGAGGGAAAATATACCAATAATTATTTGTTTAGGATCTCTTTGTATACCACATTGTGAGTTTGGTCCTCCGGTTGTAATATGACCAAGCTGTGCGCTGAGCTTACTCTTGAGCATGCAACGTACAGTTAGCCATGTGAACAGTAATCTTGTTTCAAATCTCACAGCTTGGATTGCTGCTGTCATAATCGGTTTGAGTTTCATGGTTTGTTTCAATTACGACAGTATTTGCAGGACTTGTTTTGAAGAGACATTCGGCATCTGTCAAGCGTTGTAAGTATACAACCAGTTTCATTGATAACTTCACATCCAGCTTTTGAGAGTTTAAACATTCATAAACATCAAAGTGTCCACTACTGAAATCGTCACCTGTGAATCTAAGATGTTTAAGAGGTATTGGCGGTTGTCCAAAGGTGTAAAATATTTGGCCATTTCGGTACACTTGAAAGCGACAACCGAACAATTCAGCGGCAGCCATCAACTCACATGCAGAACCATAGGTGAAGGGCTTAAGCATTTCACTCTTATAGTGCTCCTGTGTAGTATAATTATCTCCTGTACCGTCAGCAGTCCACACCTTGAACCTGTCCCAGTCATTCAATACATAAGACACAATGTTTCTCCAGATATCAAGAGTGAGCCTGATATGGCAGTGCAATATGTAACACAGAGAATGGAAAAGATAAGTGCCATCTCCGGACATGGAAACCACTCAGTAAGTGACAGTTCTTTGATCGATGGTGATCACCTCGATAGACATGTTAATGCGGGTACGGTTGGAATGATAAAGGAAATGGGTACCTGAACAATGTAAAGTAAGTCTAAAATACCTACACAATAACTATAATCGTAATAAATCTATACTAATAAGAGGCAAAGCCCTCACTCACTGACTCACTGACTGACTGACTGACTCATCACTAATTCTCCAACTTCCCGTGTGGGTAGAAGGCTGAAATTTGGCAGGCTCATTCCTTACAGCTTACTTACAAAAGTTGGGCAGGTTTCATTTCGAAATTCTACGCATAATGGTCATATAACTAGAAGCTATTTTTCTCCATTTACTGTAATGGAGTTCAGCTGGAGGGGCGGAGTTTCGTATGACATCATCACGCCTCTCACGTAATCACGCATTACGTAGAAAGCCAGGAAGAGCTACAAAACGCGCTTTAGAAAACATGCATTATATAATTAAGAAGGCAGCGAAACAATTAGAAGCGAGCGAGTGACATATAAAACCATATTCAGCGGCTCACGTGAACTGACGCAGTGCACAGACAAAAAGCAACAGTTCCAAAGAGTGCTGAACAAAAACCGAATTACACTGCTACGCTCAAATAGATACACCACACGCCGTGGCGTGATTGTTGAGCATTCGCCTGTAGCGCCCACGTCCGAGGTTCGATTCCCGAGAGGGGATTCACTAAGTATGTACACGCGCTTCTCGATTTATTTTAACCTCGCATCCCCTTAGTTTGAGACGTATGAAAACGCAAGCGGTTAACGCAGAAAGACAGATCACCTATTGAAGCTTTGTTTACTGACATTGCCGGTAAACCCGTGTGTCTCATTTGTGGAACGTGTGTACAAAAACTGGGGTCTCCTTCCCAGCAAAAGTCGAGCAGCCGGCGCGCTTCTGCCTTAAATCAAAGTGAGCACTTTTAATTTTTTTCATGCTCCCCCTGAGCTATAGCCCAGACAAGTGCAAACACGGGACCCCTTTTCTACACCACAGCAAAATAATATTAAGGCGATTCACACTTTCTTTTGCACGTATACGATTATGAGGTCCTCAGCTCGGATTATGAAGACACGCACACGAGTGAAGGACTGACAGTGCCATCACAGCCGATTAATGGCAGAGACGTCTCACCAGTCTACACAAGACCCACCGCGACTGTCCCCAAAAGGCGATCATAACGTCACCGAACACATCTCTCTATACTATATAAAAGAAAAATGCAACTTTCCTTTCTTTACACCTTTTTTCATTTTATCCCAAACCAAAGCCTTTCTCTCTTAACACTGCAGAGGACACAAAACAATTTTTCTTTAATTACTGGTAATACCGTTAAGGCACATTACCAGAGGCAGAAATTTGAACGTTCACATAGAAAATGTAATTTCTATACCACAGCCGTCGTGTAGCGCCTTTCAAAAGGGATCAACTACCGAGAGATGATCCATATACATTTTAGCTGCTGTTAGTACTACTTACCTGTTCTGTTATACCGTCTTTTAAAATGTAGTTTACCCGCAACCACTCGAGTAGTGCTTAATGTACCTGTACTTCTTAAAACGTTAATGTTTTACTGTTTAATAACTAATAGACTATATTTTATTATTTTTCCCTTGCACTCAGTGACCAAAGCTATACACACACATATAGACACATACATATATATACACATATATA
>JANRMT010062817.1:21762638-21783040 GCA_026402145.1 Polypterus bichir lapradei
TATCTATCTATCTATCTATCTATCTATCTATCTATCTATCTATCTATCTATTTATCTATCTATCTAGAAAGGGTAATTAAGTTGATCCATGCAAGTATTGGCCAGTAAGCTTAACACGCATAAATATTAAGGAAACAATTGAGCAGCACATGCTTAGAACAGGGGAGTTAGCAAATAGTCAACATTTGTTCACAAGAGGAGGGTTGTGTTTCACTAATTTGCTGAACTACTATGGGTAGTCAGCAAAAGCATATGATAAGAGAGGCATATATGATATTTATCTTGATTTTTCAGAAGGCTTTTGATACGGTATCACGTGAAAGTATATTAGAAAGTGCATTAGAACATTCTAGATGAGAACAGGCCATTCAGCCCAACAAAGCTTGCGAGTCCTACCCACTTATTTCTTCCAAAAAAACATCAAGCAGAGTTTTGAAAGTCCCTAACGTCTTACTGTCTACCACACTACTTGGTAGCTTATTCAAAGTGTCTATTGTTCTTTGTGTAAAGAAAAACTTCCTAATGTTTGTGCGAAATTTACCCTTAACAAGTTTCCAACTGTGTCCCCGTGTTCTTGATGAACTCATTTTAAAATAACTGTCTCGATCCACTGGACTAATTCCCTTCATAATTTTAAACACTTCAATCATATCACCTCTTAATCTTATTTTGCTTAAACTGTAAAGACTCAGCTGTTTTAATCTTACCCCATAATTCATCCCCTGTAGCCCTGGAATCAGCCTAGTCGCTCTTCTCTGGACCTTTTTTAGCGCTGCTATGTCCTTTTTGTAGCCTGGAGACCAAAACTGCACACAGGACTCCAGATGAGGCCTCACCAGTGCATTATAAAAGTTGAGCAGAACCTCCTTGGACTTGTACTCCACACATTGTGCTATATAGCCTAACATTCTGTTAGCCTTCTTAATGGCTTCTGAACACTGTCGGGAAGTTGATAGCTTAGAGTCCACTATGACTCCTAAATCCTTCTCATAAGGTGTACTCTTGATTTTCCGACTGCCCATTGTGTATTCAAACCTAACATTTTTACTTCCTATGTGTAATACTTGACATTTACTGACATTAAACTTCATCTGCCACATATCTGCCCAAGCCGGCATGCTATCCAAGTCCTTCTGTAATGATATAACAGATTCCAAATTATCTGCTAATCCACCTATCTTGGTATCATCTGCAAACTTAATCTGCTTGTTACTTGTATTCCTATCTAAATCAGTTATATATATTAAAAATAGCAGCAGCCCTACCACTGACGCCTGTAGAACACCACTCTTAACATCGGCCAGTTCTGATGAGGTTCCTCGCACCATCACCCTCTGTTTCCTGTGTCTGAGCCAATTCTGCACTCATTTAAAAACACCACCCTGAACTCCCACTTCTTTTAATTTGATGCCCAACCTCTCATGTGGCACCTTATCAAATGCTTTCTGAAAGTCCAGATAAATAATATCATAAGCTCCACTTTGATCGTATACTTTTGTTGTCTCCTCATAGAATTCCAGCATGTTAGTAAAACACAACCTCCCTCTTCTGAACCCATGCTGACTGTTTCTAATAACTCCTGTCCTTGCCAGGTGTTGCTCAATCTTATCCTTAATAATTCCTTCCATTCATTTTCCTGTGATGCATGTTAAGCTTACTGGACTATAGTTGCTTGGATCTGCCCTGTCACCCTTTTTATATAATGGGATGATATTTACCATTTTCCAGTCCTTCGGAATCTCTCCAGTGTGCAGTGACTTCCTAATAATGTGTGTCAAGGGTTTATATATGTACTCACTAGCCTCCTTAAGAACACGAGGATAAATATTATCTGGTCCTGGTGATTTGTTTGATTTCAGCTTATTTAATCTAAGCAGCACTTCTCTCTCTACAATTTCCAAATCCCTCTGTACCTCCTTAGTAGTTGCGTTTACCTCTGGGAGGTTATCCACTTGCTCACTTGTAAACACCTCAGAAAAATATAAGTTTAGGGCATCTGCTATTTCATTGTCTGCATCTTTTAATTCCCCTTTACTATTCCTGACGCACTTCACCTCCTCCTTAACTGTTCTTTTACTACTAAAATACTGAAAGAATCTCTTGGGGTCTTCTTTCGCCTTATCTGCTATATTCCTCTCCAATGGTCTTTTAGCCTCCCTGATATCCTTCTTAATGGTTGCCCTCATGTTCTCATACGCTCTACAATTCACTTTGCAGTCATTAGTCTTATATACCTTATACAGACGTTTTTTCCTTTGCAACTTCTTTTTTAAATCTTTATTAATCCACCGTGGAGTTTTTTTTAGTTTCCTATTAATTCCAAATTTAGGTATGTATCTGTCCTGCATTACATGTAAAACATTGTTAAATCTGTTCCACTGCTCTTCGACTGTCTCCACATTTAAAAGCTTATCCCAGTCTATCCTACTTAGACTTTGTCGCATCTGCTCAAAATTAGCCCTACCAAAGTTCAACTTAACAATTTTAGTCTTTGCATCTGCACTCTTAAAAAATACTGAGAATTGTATTACATTATGGTCACTTGACCCTAGTGGTCCAATCACCTCTACACCCTCAAAATTCTATCCTGATTATTACAGAATACTAAATCCAGACAGGCTTCACCCCGTGTTGATGCTTAATGCTTAGTGATGAAACTAAAAGACGTGGAAGTTCAGGGTGTATAGTGGTGATTGATACAACATTAGCTCAAATCAAGGAAGCAATATGTTATGGTGAGGGGAATTGTTTCAGAATTTTGTGATGTTAGAAGTGGTGCCACTCAGGGTTTAATGCTCAGGCTGATACTATTTTTATATACAATACTTAAACAATCTGGACAATAATATAATCAATGAACTGGTAACCAGATGATACCAAAGCAGGTGGGAGTGCAGATCATATACGTAGAATTACCAAATAATTAAGTACGAATTTGGGCAGCATACGGGCTTGGGCAAATATGTGGCATATGTAAGTAATGTAATGTAAGTAATGTAGGTAAATGTATAGTATTACAAATAGTAAGCACAATTGTTAGATGTGGATGCACCATGTGAAGTCTGAACCTTGAAAGTACACCTCATGAGAAGGACATGGGAGTCATATTGGACTTGTCATCTCAACATCCAGGAGGAATACAAAAGTGATGAATAAGTTTTGTAGAATGTTAGGTTATACTGTATATCATGAGGTATGGAGTACAAGTCAAGGGAGGTGTGACTGATTGGGGGCGCTATTGCTCCCTTGAACCCTTGACCAAGACGTCAGACACGATGTAAAAGTCCAAATAGTTGACTTTTTATTATTAAACAGTGCACAAAGCACCCTCCTCTCCACAATACTCATAAGTTAAACACAATACTCTACAATAAACAATTCCTCCACTCCCAGACGCGTTGCCACCCTTCCACCCAGCTCAGCTCGTTGTCTGGAAGTTCCCACAATCCTTTATAGTCCCTGACCCGGAAGTGTTCCCCATCATTCAGTCCATGATTCCTTACCAGTTCCGGGTCAGGTAAAAGTCCTTTTCTTCACCCCGGAAGTACGTCATCTCTCCTGTCGCTGTTACTAAGATGCACTTCCGGATTATAGGGCACAAACGACTCTCTGGGTCTCCCTGCAGCGTCCTCTGTTGGCCCCTGTGGTATCCAGCAGGGCTGTAAAGGAAAACACCATTGTCCATGATTCCCTGCTGGTATACGGGGCACCTCCATGATGCAGGGAGAGATCCATCTGGCGGCCTGGGGGTATTGGTCAGGATGAAAAGCTGGCCATGGACCACAGAGGTTATTCTTATGTTGAATAATATATTAGCAAGGCCTTACCTGGAATGCTATGTATACTGCGGCAAATCTATATCTAATATTATATTTAGTCAGTCAGTCATTTTCCAACCCGCTATATCCTAACAAAGGGTCATGGGGGTCTGCTGGGGCCAATCTCAGCCAACACATGGCGCAAGGCAGGAACAAATCCCTGGGCAGGGCGCCAGCCCACCGCAGGGCACACACACCAAGCACACATTATGGACAATTTAGGATCGCCAATGCACCTAACCTGCATGTCTTTGGACTGTGGGAGAAAACCCACTCAGACACGGGGAGAACATGCAAACTCCACGCAGAGGGGACCTGGGAAGCGAACTCAGGTCACCTTACTGCGAGGCAGCAGTGCTACCACTGTTATATTCATTGAAGTGGAATATTTTTAATTTGGCATTTGTATAGGTTTTATTGCTTTATTTTATTATTCTCTACCTGCTGTGTATTTTTTTTTACCATTTATAGACATTGGAGTTTTTGCATACCAGTTGGAAGGATAATAATTATCATTTTTTTTAATTTTTATTTAATCAAATACATTGACAATATATTATTTTAATGTGTATTTCTGTAGTTGTGGTTCTTTTAGTAAAGGATGTGGTATTTGGGGAATCTTTCTTGTTAGGCACTGGGTGACAAAGCAGATTTTGTCTGCTAATTGCATAAAAAGATAAGCATTTGGAACCACACAGCCCTTGTGTGTTTTCTGTGTATGTACAGATACTTTTTGTGTTGTTTGTGCAATCTTTGCAACATCTCCTTTCTCCTATACTGGAATTTATTCATAAAAGCTACAAATGTGCTGCCGGTGTCAATGATTTAATCTCTGCACTGTTTCAAAATGGTCACTTTTATGCTTTTTTAACATTATTTTATTTATAGTCCTGTACTGATATTTCAAATTCCCTTATATTTTTTATTTAATTCACATTGGTTCATATCAAATTCCTATTTTAAACTGTTAACTTTTCAATGGCCCCTTAATGATAAGGTTTTGAGGCACAGTTTCATTTCACTTGTTTGAGGTTCTCTCTTCTCATTGACCTTCTTCTGTCAGATGCTTAGCTTTGAAGTCCTCCTATATCATTGCATCCTGAGTAGCTCTTGGCCACAATGCCCCTTATAATGACCTTGCTGTCACAGATGATTTGCACATTTAGGGAAAAATATCCTTTTTGATGGAGGATTTAATTCAAATATCTCAGTCCTTAATGAGACAAATATGTGGAAACCCACTAATTTCATGGAAAACGTCTTTGGCTGTCAGCAGGATATCTTATACATACTGTAATATAGTGGGTGTCTGGGTACATTGGTACCTGTGCAGCTTAATAAAGAAGTACTTATTCCTAGTGGATCTCCCAGAACACTATGAAAATAGCACCATTAAGGTGTTATCCTGCTGGATATCTCTACTGATATGGACTGGATAATGTGTTAGGAACAAAAGGATGCCACATTGTTTGATGGAAATAAAAATTATCAACCTACAGAGGACTGAATTCAAAGGGACCCCAAAAATCAAGGTGAAAAAATGATGTGGCAGGCTAGTCCACTTTGCCAAAATTTAATTACAGCAACTCCAAATCATACTCAGTAGTTTGTATGGCCCCCTCATGCTTGTATGCATGCTTGACAATGTTGGGGGATGCTCCTAATGAGATGGCGGATGGTGTCCTGGGGGATCTCCTCCCAGATCTGGACCAGGGCATCACTGAGCTCCTGGACAGTCTAAGGTTCAACCTGGTGGTGTCGGATGGACCAAAACACCCAGAGCTGTTCTATTAGATTTAGGTCAGGCTAGTGTGGGGGCCAGTCAATGGTATCAATTCCTTCATCCTCTAGGAACTGCCAGCATACTCTCACCACATGAGGCTGGGCATTGTCATGCACCAGGAGGAACACAGGACCAACTGCACCAGCATAGGGTCTGACAGTAGTGCAAGGATTTCATTTCGATACCTAATGGCAGTCAAGGTGCTGTTGTCTAGTCTGTAGAGGTCAGTGCGTCCCTCCATGGATATGCCTCCCCAGACCATCACTGGCCCACCACCAAAGCAGTCATGCTGAATGATGTTACAGGCAGCATAATCGTCTCCACAGCTTCTCCAGACCCTTTCACGTATGTCAAATGTGAACCTACTCTCATCTGTGAAAAGCACAGGGCGTCAGTGGTGGACTTGCCATTTCTGGTATCCTATGGCAAATGCCAATCGAGCTCCACAGTGTCAGGCAGTGAGCACAGGGCCCACTAGAGGCCACCCTCATGAAGACTGTCTCTGATTGTTTGGTTAGAGATATGCACACTAGAGGCCTGCTGGAGGTCATTTTGTAGGCTCTGGCAGTGCTCATCCTGTTCCTCCTTGCTCAAAGGAGCAGATACTGGTCCTGCTGATGGGTTAAGGACCTTCTACAGCCCTATCCAGCTCTCCTAGAGTAACTGCCTGTCTCCTGGAATCTCCTCCATGCCCTTGAGACTGTGCTGGGAGACACAGCAAACCTTCTGGCAATCGCAAATGCAAAACTAGTGAAGAAACAGATGAGGAGGGAAAAATGTCAGTGGCCTCCACCTGATAAACCAATCCTGTTTTGGGGGTCATCTCAGTCTTGTCCTTCTGTGCACCTGTTGTTAATTTCATTAACACCAAAACAGCTGAAACTGATTAACAATCCCTTCTGCTACTTAACTAACCAGTTCAATATCCCAGAAGTTTCGTTGACTCGATGGTATAGTCTGATTTAAAAGTGTTCCTCTCCATTTCTTCCAAAAAAGATCTGGAATGCTTGTTTGTCTAACTACATGTTTGCCTCCGAGCCCAGAGAAGTCAATGCCTCTTCTGGGCATGGTTAACATAAGGCTTTCTTTTTGCACAGTAAAGTTTTAAGTGGCATTTGTGAATGTAACTCCATATTGTAGTGCTTGACAATGGTTTGCCAAAGTAATCAGGCCTCGCCATGTGGTTCTATCAGCTATTGATAAGTGTTGGTTCTTGATGCAGTACCTGCTGTCTGAAGGATCGGAGGTCACGGGTGTTCTGCTTAGGCTTGCACCCTTGCCCTTTATGCACTGTAATTCCACCAGATTCCTTGAATCATTTAATGATATCATGCACTATAGAGAGAGAAATGTGAAAATCCCTTCCAATCTTTCTTTGACAGTTGTCTGGGTGAAAATGCTTTGGTAATGCCAGAGGCCTGAGGAGAATGGCCAGACTGGTTTGTGCTGATAGAAAGACAACAGTAACTCAGATAACCACTTGTCACAACAGAGGTATAGAGAAGAGCATCTGTCAATGCACAACACGTCAATCCTTGAAGCAGATGGGTTACAGCAGCAGGAGACCAAAGCAAGTGACAGTCTTGTTAGCTAAGAATAGGCAACTTAGGTTACAAATCGCATGGGCTCAGCAAATTTGGGCAATAGAACATTAGATAAATCTTGCCTGGTCTGACGCATCTCGATTTCTACTATTACATTTGGATGGTAAGGTCAGAATTTGCCTGGTGGTGGTGGTGTAATGGTGTGAGGGATATTTTCTTGACATTGTTGGTCCCCTTAGTACCACATGAGCATTGTTTAAATGCCATAGCCTACCTGAGTATTGTTGCTGACCATGTCCACCCCTTTATGACCGCAATGTTCCCAGCTTCAGATAGCTACTTCCAGCAGGATAATGCACCATATCACAAAGATCAAATCATCTCAAACTGGTTTCCTGAACATGACAACGAGTTCACTGTACTCAAATGGCCTCCATAGTCATCAGATCATAATTCAATAGAGCACCTGTGGGATATGGAGGAACAGGAGATTCACATCATGGATGGGCAGCTGACAAATGTGCAGCAACTGTGCGATGCTATTATATCAATGTGGACCAAAATCCCTGAAGAATGTTTCCAGCACCTTGCTGAATCTATGCCATTAAGAATTACAGCAGTTCTGAAGGCCAAAATGGGATCCAACCCAGTACTAGCAACGTGTACCTAATAATGTGGCCAGTGAGTGTATGTCTCTCTATTATAATAAAGTTTTCTTCACTTTAAGTTCCTAATTAAGGAAGACATATTATGTCCAAATCTTATTGAAGAATTTCATCACAAAGGGTTATCAACAGAAAAAGGGAGTACACAGGCAATCCTAGCACTGAGAAACGATGAAGTCAAACGATTTAACGCCAAAAATGACGATCGGTTACATGGCAAATTGGTTAAATGCGTATCAATAGATTATGCTGAAACAGTTGGTGGTGATGGTGTGGAAGATGAAAACATCAGTTTACAATATCCTGAAGAATATCTACAACCGTTAACACCGTCCAGTCTTCCACCACATAAATTACTGTAGAAAGAAGGATGTATCCAAGAAAGGTAATGTAGTACGCGGATAACATTAGACCCCAAAGGAGATCTTGATATGCCATTCGTATTAAAACGTGAACAGTTTCCCATTAGAATACCTTTTGCAAAGACAATTAACAAATCTCAGAGCCAAACATTTGAAAAAATCTTTTTATTTAATAGAGAGAAAGAAATGAAATTCAATCACAGGCAGTTATACATTGCATTGTCACGATGAAAGTCCAAACACAGAATCAAAATTCAATGCGATATTGATGAAAATTTAATTAAAAAAATTGTTTTTACTGAAGTTTTACAGTAAAAGTGTAAGTTTAAAAAGTATTTGCATGCTAATTTCAAATCCAAACAGAACAAAATTGTATAACGCAACAAATAACTCTAATGCAACATGAAACATAATTTACTTTCAAATTATTACATTTTACTATTTTTCAATATGATTAATTACTCACTATTATAAAATAGTTCTGTTATGCATATGTAATATAGCAACCACAAGGGGGTGCCAGAAAGCCACAAACCACAGACACAGTAAAGTCACACACATTATTAGGATAAAATAACAGACTTTTATTCTCTAGAGCAGGGGTGGGCAAAGTCATTCCTCGAGGGCCGCAGTGGCTGCAGGTTTTTGTTCCAACCCAGTTGCTTAATAAGAAGCACTTACTGCTCAAGTAACAATTCTGCTTCACTTTAGTTGTCTCGATCATTATGATTCTGAACCCTTATGCTTGTCTAAGTCTTAAACAGCTGTTCTCTTGGTTTAAATGGCTTTTTATTAGCAATAAGATTCAAATGACATTTGGCTTGTTACCAATTTACACCTGTGTGTATTTATCATGCACTTTTAGGCTTAATTAAATACTTGGAAGGAAAGTGAAGAGACAAAAGTGAAAGATTGAGTATAACTCATCCATTTTAGCCTTCAAATTATTTGGATGATATCCTTACAAAGGGGAAGAACATCTAGGAAATGAGAATGTACTGATATGGGAGAGTTAAAGCACTAACAAGCCATGAAATTAAATTATTGGCAAGGATTGTTTTCTAATTAAGCAACTGGGTTGGAGCAAAAACCTGCAGCCCCTGCAGCCCTCCAGGACTGACTTTGCCCACCCCTGCTCTAGAGGCACTTCTTCACAGACAGCTTAACAATGCTCAGCCACAATAATACAATAAATCAAACAAAATCAAGCAATTATCTCTTCTTCTCCACCTTTATTGCCCGCTGCATCCTGACTCTGAGTTCCTGATGTGAGGCAGCAGACTCCTTTTATGTCTTCCAGGCAATAAAGAAAGTAGGAATGTCTTCCGCCGACAGCACCCTCTAATGAGACCAAGGGACCCGAACAGGGCTCTACTTTTGGTCTCTAACTCCCAAGCACTCCTGCAGATGTCCAAGTTGGACATATAGGCATATAGGGACCATTCCCTAATCTCAGATTCTAATGGTCTGTCCATTATTTCCTACCAGCTAGACACCAAGTTATTTCTCCAATCCATTGACCAATTTACTTTCATCGTCATGTTGGCCTTAAGTCCAGGTAATGTATTTTTCTCCATCTTATCCAGGATTCTCGTTCTTATCCTACTATATCTATCTATCTATCTATCTATCTATCTATCTATCTATCTATCTATCTATCTATCTATCTATCTATCTATCTATCTCTATGTTATATAGTGCCTTTATCTATCTATCTATCTATCTATCTATCTAGCTATCTATCTATCTATATTCAGGCTTTTGGTTCAGTAAAACCTGCAATCTCTAATGAACATATTCCCAGGGAGCGTGTATCCCCTGCTGAATCTACCATGTCATTATTATTAGCAACTCCCATTATTATGAGAGGAACTATTTCATAGATCTTACAAAGAGCATGATGCTTCCAAACATAGTTCATTCTGTTATGATAGCTCTTTAAATTTGCCTACACATCTTACAGCCTACACTTTCTTGTGTTATTTGTCTTGATTTTGATCCATGACTACTAGATATTTTTCCAGAGGTGATGTGGGTTGAGTTTTCATTGTTTACACTGGAACAAATTCAAATAATGTAGAACATCAGTTTCCCACTGACTTGGTGGGATTCTTCCAGTTTAGCAAGATAAGTCTATCTGCTAGCAGTGTAGTGTAGGTAAATACAATCAATTTATCCTTCTCTACTTTAAGGCCATCTGGGAGGTCACCAAACATGGCTGTTGATGGGTTAGGAGGGATGGTAACACCAAGAGGCATTCAAATATTTTTGTCCAAAATTATGTTAATTTGGTGCACACCCAAAACAGGTGGCCCAGTGAGTCTGGAGCTTGATTGCAATGTTCACAACTTGAATCTTGGCCTGAATACATTTTGGACAATTTTAACCCTTAAACTGCTACATACTTGGGGGGTTAATTCACCCCTGGATGCCAAATACTTTTTTGCAGCACTTTTTAAGTAAATCTCACAACTCACAAAGAAAAAGTGAAATTTTAATGGAACACTTATTTTTTTCATGCAAAGATCATCACAATTACTGCAACACTGATCATTTTACACACTGCCAATGTACCGTAAAAACTATATAAAAACTACTGCAGCAATCTATTATTACATGTACACGGTGCAACTGACGCCATTGATGAAAGTCAGTAAATCACAGTGGAAGCTACACTTAAACTGGCTGCACACAAGAACACAGAGGCCAACGCAGATGCTTGCAGGCTAGTCTAGTGCAGCAGCTGATTCCCAAGGACAGTGATGCTGATTTGCTAGGGGGCGGCAGTGGTCATGAGCTGGCTGCTCAACGAATGTATGGGACGGATTGATCAACTCTGGCGTGCTGGCAAATTGCACTGGGAACCGACTATAGCCGGTTGCGACATTCAAGAAATGTACATCACCAAATATACTTGGCTCCGGCGTGCTAGCAAATTGCATTGGAAACCGAATATAGCCAGTTATGGCGGTTTAAGGATGAAACAAGATAAATGTGATCAATTAAAGATTTTAAGTTGAATGATTAAATGCTTTGCTCATATGGAGCTAGAGTGTATTGTACACATGGCTGAGATATTAAGTGAAAGATCCTTTCCCCAGCATACCCTGGACTCTTTGAATGGAGGGGACTTCAAAATATTTTTTATATAATATTGAGATGCTGTCTGATCAGTATTTCTTCTAGAATAGAAATTATAGGGAAGTGAGGAAAATTGAGCAGGCTCCTTTTAGCAAAGTTTCTAATTTGAAAGTTTTGGAAAAATTGTGTTGATAGGAAGTTAAATTTGAAACATAATTATTCATAAAATGCAAAGATATCTCTCGATTATAAAAGAAAATCTTGAGACGAGACAAGACTATTGCCAAAAGATTTTTTCAAGTCCCGTCCTCCTCTCAACCATTTCCAGTTACCGGCCCACGCCCACGGTTCTCTCACCTCTCATTCGTATGAATGCTTTTGTCAGACACAGTTCCTGCGCTCTCAGCTCTTATAAATGTTTATATTTTCCTCACTTTATGTTCCCAATAAAAGTAGACTTATTATGTCCAAATCATAATGAAGAATTTCATCACAAAGGGTTATCAACAGAAGAAAATGAGTACACGGACAATCCTAGCACTGAGAAATGATGAAGTCAAATAAGCTAATGGAAAAATTGTCAACCGTTTATACGGCAAATTGGTTAAATGCGTGCGGAAGATGAAAACATCAACTTACAATATCCGTTAACACCATCTGGTCTTCCACTGGCCGAAATACTGTTGAAAGATGGATGTATCGTAATGTTATTGTGTAATTTATGTCCGAGTGATGGGCTATGCAATAGGACAAGATTAGTTGTATTCAAAATTGGTCAAACAATTCTGACATTTAAAATTTTAACAGGTGACAAGAATAGTAATGTAGTGCATCTTCAGGGGATAACATTAGACACCAAAGGAGATCTTGATATCCCATTCATATTAAAATGTTTACAGCTTCCCATTAGAATAGCTTTTGCTATGACAATTAACAAATCACAGAGACAAGCATTCAAAAAAGTCAGTTTATTTATTAGAGAGAAAGAAACAATATTCACTCACAGGCAGTTATACGTTGCATTGTCACGATGTAAGTCCAAACATGGAATCAAAATTCAAAGCGATATTGATGAAAATTTTATTAAAATTATTGTTTTAACTGAAATTTTATAGTAAAAGTGTAAGTTTAAAAAGTATTTGTGTGTTAATTTCAAAGCCAAACAGAACAAAAACATATAACACAATGAATAGCTCTAATACAACATGAAACATAATTTTCTTTCAATTTATTACATTTTACTATTTTTAATTACTTGCTGTAATGTAAAATAGTTCTATTATGCAAATGTAAGAATTCCCATTAAAATAACAATCTGTTTAAGTTGTACATCCGCTTCCCCATATGAGAGCGGCAGAGTCGCAAAGTGGCAAGCACATAGCACCCTCACGGGGGTTGGCAAGCAAAGCGAGCAGGGGGCAGAGCCCCCTAGTTATTTATATACAGTTCTCTAAGTGTTTTAACCCTGGACGTTTTCCAAAAATTAAATACTGTGTAGGTTTGTAGGGTCATTTTCGGAGGGTGGGACTGGACCGTGCATCTGCCTGGGGGGTTGCAAACCGGGATCCCGAGTTGTTTTGTCGTGTAGTGGGTGCAGCAACGTACTGTACCAGTGCATGCTGCCCAACTTGACTTCACTTAGGTTTGAGAGGTTAGAAAAAGGTGATAAGCATGTAGATGAAGTGTTTCCTGCATTGGTTCCATATTCTGAGTGATTGTTGGGCAATTGAATTATTAGTATATAGACAATAATTTGTATATACTGGGGCACAAAGCAGGGCATATAAAGAAGTACAGCAAGATTTTATTTCGATTGCAGACAAGGATTGTGTATATTCATCAATTTGTGTCAATTTCCAAGTCTTTATGGCCTGTATATTTGCCACCCAGTAATAAAATTGAAAGGTAGGTAGTGCCATGCCACCTTCTGCTTTAGGGCATTGTAGAGTCAACCTTTGAATGACTGGGTGTTTCAAGTTCAAAAATAAATTAAGTTATAATTGAGCCTAATTTCTTGAGGAACAATTTGTTAATGTACAGTATATGGAGATGCTCTGAAATAGAAAAAACCTTTGGAAGGATGTTTACCCTGACAGTGTTGATTCTCCATGCTAATGAGAGATTGAGGGTAGACCATCTGTTCACATCTTGTTTAATTTTTTCCATGCTGATAGCAAAATTTTGTTGAAATAGATTTTACATTTATTTGTGATGATTACCCTAAGGTATTTAAACTGATCTGTTAAAATAAATGAGAAGGTGTGTAGTCTAATATTGTGTACTAGAGAGTCCACTGGAAAAAACACACTTTTATTCAAATTAATTTTGAGTTCAAGTATCTTTAGAAGTTCTGCTACTGCGTTTTAGAATTTTAATAAAAATAAAACTTTACACAAAAATGCTTCCATTTAGCCTCCTTATTCAATCTTAAAGACACCATAAGAAACAATAAGTTGTAACTGGAAAAAAATCACATTAATGAAAATTATCTGTGGAAGATGTACTTTTGCATGACTTCAGCCCATTTACATTAAACCTGGACAGTACTTATGTTTTATGGTGTCATCAGATCGCTTAACATGGAAGGTACCAACTAACCGCTTAGGTTCTTTTCTCAAAGGAGAATATAAATGAGTGCCAAAACCAGCTATGTACCTGTAACCTCTTACCTGTTTCAATGTCCATGCTGTACCCCGCATATTTAAGTCTATCAACGCCTAAAGCAGGCTGTTTGCTGACTGGGTTGTCTTTACTTTCAGTCCTTTACTTCATCCCAGTTTACCACCAACAGAGGGCTTCACAAGAGCGACCTCTTGTGCCCTTAAGGGACCATAGTTAGAGAAAGAAAGAACAATTTAAACATCTCAACAATGCTAGTAACATTCAGACAGACACACTTGCTTTAAATTTTGACTTAAAAATTATATATTTGTTTGCATTAAAGCTAGTAGTAGCAAATATAAAGCAATACATAGAATCATATAACCTGGGTGTATTATTCTTCATGCAGTCCCAACAACAAAAAAACTGATGGGCATTCCCAGATGGCTTCTGCACTTGCAGATTATGTGAGAAAGACATAGCCCTTTTGAAGAAAGAGAGCTCTTTGAAAAAAAAACGGTTTCTAAAACAAAGGCCTTTTGGGGTCTCAATTGAAATGTATCGTCTTTAACAGAAAACAGCATCAGTTTTCATTTATTCTTGAGCACAGTCATCTGGCTTACTGGTTTGTATTCTCTGTTAGCTGGGCATATTGACATTTTTGCTCTTTCTCACAACACAGAAAACGTTACAGAAATCATTTTCACTGACGCTCAAGGTTAGTTTCCTGAAATTCAAAGTTAACTGAGAAAAATACTCTAGAAGCCCACTTTGAGCTCTACCTCCGCAGCATGCAGTGCACGTCTGTTTAGCTCGACAAGACTGCAAATTAAAATAAATAAATCCTTTTTCACTGAGCAGTTTAGAGTATTTCCTGCAAACACAATTTGAAAAGTACTATGAATGAACATTAAAGGTACACATGTAAATAAAACAATCATCTTAATATTACAAAAAATGCATTCTGCTAAAGTTGTTTGTCAGATTCCTTAATGACAGCTTTTGCATCAGTGTAGGTGACCCCTTTATAGATGCCAGTTTTCTCGTACTGGTAAGTGCTGCCATCCGTACAAGTAATGACCACAGTAGCCTTGTACGGAAGATCAATATTTGCTCTGCCAATGGTGACTTGGATATCCATGGTCTTCTTTGGAGGAACCTTGATAACATAGGACATGGTCTCAGTTCTCTCTTCGGTGGTTTCCACTGCATATGTAGAGGAGGGGCTCAGATTGAAAGTAAATTCTTGCTCCACCCCTGCCACTTCAGGAATACCAGCTTGGACTGACATACAGAATGAGGACTCCAGGCTGGTGGAGACAGACCACGATGACTTTTTGGAGATTTTCTTGGAGGTTTCCATTGTATATTGTTGCTCAACTGTAGAGCTGTTCTTATAACTCATTGATTTAATATACTCTACATTCACAGTAGGAATCACCTGAAACAGAGTTGGGTACTCAATATTTTTCATCTCAGTGTGTTTGATGGAGTTGATGAACATAAAGCCTGCAGAATGGATACCTGCACTTAATCTTCCCTTAACTCCCAAGCAAACTCCAGAGCCAACATCAATTGGATACTCTGTCTTTAAGCCACGGTCAGTCATTTTGGCAAAAAACTCTCTACCTTTAGTAGTTCTGAACTTGATGGCTCCAAGACGTAACCCAGCTCCATTATCCCAAAGTGAGAGACAAGAAAAATACTCTCCAGGCTCAAATTTAAACTTAATATAGGGGTATTGCCCTGAAATTCCAAATTGTTGAATTTTCCCATTAGTTAGCCACACTTTCATAGCCTTAATCTGCCAGCTTCCACACCAAACACCAATTTTCTCTAGTAAAGCACCACTGCTGTACCCAGTGAAATCAAAAGGAGTGCCTCCACAGCGACCTCCTATAATGGAAACAGGAAGTGCCATCTTGGTCTGTCAAAGGTGGAGCCTGTTAGTGCTAAAAAAAGGGTAAAGAAAACAAATATATGTCAAAATGCTAAAAGATAAAGAACACGTGACATGTTACATGTTGATTAGCACCAACAAGTAAGTATTCCACTGCATTGATGTAAATATGTAGCAGTACAGTTATGACTTTGAAAAATCGAATTATATTTTATGATTTGTCTGGTTTCACCCAAGGATAAATGTTGAAATTCATCCATGGGGGAATGGGGCAGAGGTTTGGGTATATTGTTTGAAAGGTGCCTTTTTACAAATCCCATCAGTGTTTGAAGGAGAGCTGGTGGAGACTTATATGAACTGTGATGGGCAGCCGGGTCCCATGCCCGGCCAGGATGCACCTCTGCATATGTTCCGGGGGAGCAACCATGGACAGCTCAATACCTCCCCCGGGACGCTTGGTGGCAGCCTCCTTGGCCGACGGTGATCCCCCAACCTCCTGCTTGGCTCCATGGGAGATGGAGTCCTTCACAGCCTGGTTGGGAGCTGGGATGGCCGCTAGGGGGGGCTGTCTGGAATCAACAGCCTGGCTGGATTTGTCTTCAGCCCCACCCAGAAGTGCAATTGAGACCAGGTGGTCAAGCACCTGGAACACTTCCGGGTGGGTGATAAAAGGAGCCAGCCACCACCACTCGAGGACGAGGTTGCCTGAGAGGAGTGGTGGTGGGACACGGGGAAGAAGTGCCCCACGGCTGAAGAAAAAATAAAAGTTTTGTTATTTGCCTCACTGTGAATCTGTGCCGGGTCGGGCGCCTATATAGCGCCTTATTCACAGGACATACTTATTTATGTCTGTGTCTTGCTGAACACTCTTAAGAAAACAAGGCTTCAAGAAATACATATTTTTTTAAATAGAATTTGTTTCATTAAGATAAATTTTTCATTCCTCAGATCTATTTGATTAACATATACAAATCATGGCAATATAATGTCCATTAAAATTTTGAGATTTTAGTAACTTAGCCATGTAATAGGACCTGTCATTTGCAGAAGGTTGACAACAGGGTTACATGCAGAATTCATTCTGAAGAAAACAAGTATGGATTTGGAGGTTAAAACAGAGCTCATGTCCATTTTTTATGTCTACATCAGGAAAAACAGTGACCCAGTAGATTTTGATGCTCTGCTGACTCCAATCCTTCTAATCTTCAGGCTATTATAGTCTCAAAAATCCATCAAATGAACATTAGTTGAGGCAACTCCTGAAGACAGCACCTTCATGTACCTTTATAAAGGAACCCCATTGTGGTGCAAGCCGTGTCATAGGTCTGTAGTGAATCTACAAGATCTGCAGTTTAAAGACAATCAGCATACCTTTGATTTGCAACTGTGCGTAAGGAAGAAAAAACATCTGTAGCCATGGATCATTTGTGGAGAGACTGATCTGATTAATTATTCACACATGCAGGAGAATGATCAGCCCAGACAATCCCTCACCAGCACTACCATGGATCGCTTAGAGCAGCACCAGTACTCATAGGTATAAAACGGTCTGATTCAAGGGGAGAGAAAAAAGGTTTGAAACACTAAAAGTCAGAAAAGAATCAGAGGGAATTGGAAAGGGGGTAAGGGGGAGAGGGTGGATGTCTGGAGCAGTCACGGTTGGATCTCCGGGGAAGTGAGGTGCCCTGCTCTGGAGAGGAGTCAAGCCTAATGAACAGTTTTATGGAGCAGAGGAGTTTGAGGGCTCATTACTACTACTGTATGCGGCAGAGGTGGCAGAGTTGAAGGAGAGCTGTGTTCGTAAAAGGGCTCAGTGGTTACTGAAGGAAGTAGAAGGATGAGAATGAGCCAAGGAGAATGCACCCTAAAATGTGTCCAGGCTGCTGAGCATTTTTAGGGAGCAGAGAAGATTGGATTTTCACTAGTCAGGATCTTTGGGAGGAAAGAGTGACTTGTTTTTAAATGTGTATTTTAGCTGTTTATTCTACTTTATTCACAGCACTGTTCTCATGGAAACATTTATTAGGGTTTCTGTTTGATTAAAAAAATTGTTTTTAAATAATTTAATTTAATATAATAAAAAATAACTGCATTTTAATCAACTTTTATGTATTTTTCTAACATTTCTGAAAACTGCACAAGGTAGCAACACTAAACATTACATAACTGTGCCACCTAAAGGTTAATAAAACTGAATAATTAAAAAATGAAAGTATATTTTATTAGTTATTCTCAATCTATAGAGATTTACGTTGGTGCTGAACAAAAAAAAGGTCACGTCTAATGTTTGTAAGTTATACTTGAAACTAAATGCCTTTCATATCTATGGATCTATCTATGTGTAACATGAAGACCTGTACACTTTTAAAAGACTCACTGGTGATGCTTGAAAATATTTAAGGAAACCAGCACATTTAGCTGTTGAGTTATGTTTTTTAATGCAACCATAGGGGTAATTTTTTCTGTTCTGCATTATTATTATTAACTAAAGGAATATTCATCTCTAATTACATTGTCACATATACAGCGTGCAGTGAAATTCCTCCATGCATGTCTGAGTAGCATCTTAACATGTCACCACTCTTTAACACCATGAAACTATGATTTTTATTTGAGGGGTCATTGGATAATCTTTCACATAGCCAGTTTCTATACCCACTTATTCTAGCACAGTATATGCTCTACAAAGCAAAACAAATTAAGAGCTTTGTTATAAGTTCAGATCTTCTACTTTATTTTAAACATGTTTAGAAAAATTAGTTGTTTATTGATATGCACCATTCTTAACCAAGATGACATTGAAGTTAAACAAGGTGTCGCCATGTGAATGTGGGTGAATCCTGAAAGGATCCTGACTTTCATCCAGGTCTAGATCCTTCCTCTAAGCTCATACTGCCTGCATAGGATCCATGCAAGCTATGATTGTAGTACTTGGGTTCTGTCAATGGACGGTGTGGCAAGCAGCTGGGGATTGTACCCAGCCGGGGGACACCCAGAAGGACCGGAGGAGGGATTACTCCTCCAGAACACGAGAGGGCAACCGCCCTGGTGTCTTTGGGGATCATGGGAACAAAGCTTAGAAGCTCAACCCTATAGGGGTCCATGGTCACCGTCAGGGGGCGCCCCAATGCCTGACGAGCCCTGGCCCTCAGCACTTCCGCCAGCATTGGCTCTAGCAGACCCCCGTGACCCTGTAGTTAGGATATAGCAGGTTGGATGATGGATGGATGGATGGAGTAATGCTAACAAACTGGCCTTTCTTAGAAAAAAAACTGGGTGAGAAGGTGCCAACCTCTCTTCTCTCTCTTCCAAGCTATTCTTTTCAGTTTTTTTCTTTTCTGTAACCCGGACTTTAGCTTTGACATTACAATTTAAGCAAAACATTAGCTATTAACTGCATAGAGTGCTGCTCTGTAGTTGAAGTTCAAGAGGTTTGGGCTGAACCTGGATGGCTACTTTTGACCAAAGAAACAAGAAAACACCAAACCTATTAATTTTTAAATCTGTTCGATATTTTTAAGGGACCCTGTCATTCAGAAACACTTTGAAATGTTTTAAACAAACCACCACCACAACCTTTATGGCACCAGTAAGCAAGTTATTAATCGACCACCAACTATAGTACCTGATACAGTATTAAATCAAATATTACTTATAACAGGAACACCTGATAGAAAAAAATTAAATCAAATATCAGATTTAATAGGGAAACCCGAAAGAAAAAAGTGTTTATTTTAAACAGTTGATTAAAAATGTGAACTAGAACTTGATATAGACCTGCCACAACAAACAACTAGTTATTGCAATTTTTAACATCATTTAAGTTTGAACCCAGTGTGTATGAAAGTTATTGCAGACACCACAAGCATATCTGGGCTTGGTTTTAAGATAAATGGTGATGAAAAATGTGTGCTCATGACTTATCTAATCTCTTTCATTGTTTCATGGAGTTACTGTACTACACATACTAACTGATTCCTATTGCTGGACAAAGTGAAAAATTATGCAGACAAGCCTGTCAGAAAAAATGGCAAGATAGATATTTCAGGTAAGAAAAACAGAAGTTTGGAGGTAAAGTAACTAAACTGATTAGTCATGGCACCAAAGTGCAGTGATGTGTGACGTTGATCAGCACATTCAAGTAAGAATGAGTTTGTAAACGTTACAATAAAAACCCAACAAACCTTTAAACTACGTGCAGCGTGCGCTATTTGTTGAAGGCTAAGACTGGAAGAAACTGACCTGAATAAATCTCTGTAGCTGTATTACAGACTTTTTAAACATACTACACGATTATCTTTGTGTATCTTTCGAATAAGGTGCCAAATCTTCTAGAGAGTAAGATCCAAATTATAAATCTTCCTCGAGGTACATCACCTCGTTTTACTAGAAACTTCCTTTTACATTTTCACACCCAAATAAACGTTTCCTACTGATAAGGAACAACTTTGAATTGAGGAAATACACAGCAACAAGTTTACTTAAGACTATCATTTCTAAGAAAAGCATATCAGCGCACAATAAAAGAATAGCATTTACCTGATTGGCACCGCAGAAGTCAAACCGCAAACTGCCGCCGCTGCTGCCCATTTATCAGCTTGGGGAGTCAAACATGGGTGGAGATTTAAACAGCTACAGGGCAGGAATT
>JANRMT010062817.1:21803411-21815744 GCA_026402145.1 Polypterus bichir lapradei
CTATCTATCTATCTATCTATCTATCTATCTATCTATCTATCTATCTAAAGGCTGCTATTATGTACCTGAGTTTGAAGGTTCAAATGCTATGTCATGTATTTGTTGGTCTGGCTGTGAATTGATAAATGCCATCTCCTCAGCCATGCCAAAAAGCAGAAGTTTCTGTACTTGCCTCTTTAGATTGAAGAGGAGTTGTGATAGCAGGAGCCATGGATGCCCACTGGTACAATGTCTGCCCTTACATCCACTTTTCCAGGTTTTCCTGCACTTCTGAATGAAATTTAGAGCTATTTTTTTAGTTTGGCTGCTTACATTGCATTGAATATCAGCACTTTATAAAACAGCACAGATCCGGATTTAACCAGTTTCACAGACGCTATGCAAGGGATGGGCACAGAGACGGACCCTGCAAGCCTTCTTCCCCAGGCATGTGGCATGCATGGTCTGGAATGTAATAGGTATCTCAGTCGCTTTAGACTCTGCTCCTGCGTTTCCGCCCTTATTCCTCCATGAAGAAAACTAACACAAGGGAACATTTGGGAAGATTGTTTTTCTGCTTTATTGTTTCTAAGGCAATGCAGTTCAACAGCCCCGCTGCATGGTCCAAGGCCTCATAGTGGATGTTCTTGTTTCTTTGCCAAAAGACTAATTTATTGTTTATCATGTGTTAAATATGACTGTTTGACTAAGTCTGGGGCAGATTAATGTGTAACCAGCAATATCATTTAGATTTTTATCTAAAGACATAAATTTACTAATAATAAGCAGCAACGCATTTCTGTCAGTCAGTATCATTAAAAAAATAAAAATGATGAGTCTCAATTAAAAGTAACATTTCTATTTTATTGATTTCATCTTTTACATTTGTCATTTGCTTTTGTTAATTATTGTGCATGTGGTGACAGTAAGTAGCACTGCTGTTTCAAATATCCAGCATTCAGTTTTTGAATTCCTGGTTTTATCTATGTAGATTCTGCATGTTCTCTCACTGTCTGCATGAATTTACTTCAGGGTACTCTGGTTTTATTCACACCTTTCTTCACACCCCCAATGACATGTGAGTTAAACATGCTTTTTCCAAAATGGTCTTGCATTAGTGTGCGTGTTGGTTTGTGTGTGGAGCTTGTGATAGACTTACATCCTTGTCACGTACTGCTTTCCGCATCACACTTGCTTCTGGTGTCAAAGTCAGATTCACAAAGCTAGTTAAGAACAGGAAGAATACCTTTATTGACATATACGTGGAGTTACTTGGTGGATGGAAGGAGATGGCTGACTTACTGATGCTGATTACACTTCTTAAATACACTTTGTCAATTAAAGAAGTACGTGGTTAGTTTCATTTTGTCCTTGCTAGTTACTGGTAAACAGGACCAATGGAGTCAGCATTCTTCTACACTTGATTATACTAGTTCTCTTATCAGAACTTGTCCTTGTGCTAAAGTAGCAGCAGGACTGGGTCACAGATCAAAAGGTTTTCATTAAAATTCTTCAAAAGAAACCTAAAGGCAAAAGCTAATAGTTAGTAAGTACAGAAGTCATTCAATATAATCAATATACAATCAAATTGTGAAAATAATAATTATTTGTAAAAATCAACTCTTACACCGGCTTTTGTGTCTACTGCATGCAATAACTGAATTAAGCAGGACTGATAAAATTATATTATGAAATGTGTCTATTCTAGTACTTTTTTAAAGGCTTGTTCCTGTTCTTTTGCCATCCAGTTAGAACATAAGAACATAAGAAATTTAACAAATAAGGTCAGTCAATCAAGCCAGTTTGTTTAGCTAATGGCTAAGCTGTCCCAAACTCATCCAGATTCTTATTAAAGATTGTCAAGGTTTCTGTTTCAACCCCATGTCTTGGTAGTTTGTTGCAGAGTCTCACAAGTCCCACTTTTAAATACACTTCCCCATAATTTCCACTGATGTCTTTGAGTACACGATTCACACTTAAGATGAAAGGATGTTGCTGGATCAACGTTATCAGTGATTTGAGGATTTTAAATATCTTGATTAGGTCCTCACACAACTTCTCTGCTCGAGACTAAACAGGTTTTATTCTGTGGGTAGGTCACAGTAGGCCGTGTCCTTTAGTGCTGGAATGCACTTGGCTGCTCTCCACTACACAACTTCAGGTGCTGTTATGTCTTTCTTGTGCTGTGGTGATTGTGGCCAGCTCACCATGGTCTCTTTCTCTCTTTCTCTGTAATCACAGGGTCAGGTACTCCTGATACCTGCTAAGTTGCTTCTCCTCTAGCATTTAGTGAGGACACTGAATGCTTCCTGTCAATGTACCTCTCCTTCTTTTCATCTCTGTCTTCCCTACCTTTGTGCCCCTGCCTGTTTCTCTACTATGATACCATGCATGGTTAACACAGGTTAACGCCCCCCCATAGTCTCCCCATGGTTACATACAGAGTTGTTTTCTCCTGGCCAGTCTCAGCCTCTTGCTCTGATTATTAGGCATTATGTGTTACTTTACCCTGCTCTTATGATGTACTTGATCTCCACCCCTCGTCTATTGAAAGATTACCTGTATTATCATGAAATTTGTGAGACTTATCAGGAACATTTATTGGGTTCATCTCTCCTCATCTTTGAAGATTTACACCTACACAGAAGTATACACGCACATGCACATAGTGATCCTATCCAGAGAAAGTCTTGAGTGGTGCCATTTGCGAGTCACTCCACAATATCCTGCATAAGATTCTCAATGTAGGGATTCACTATAACCAACTTTAAGAAACTCTAGGGTGTCATCGTGACACACAGAAAAACACAACTCTCTTACTAACCAAACTATGTTTTGCTTTTACCTCAGTTGTTCTAATTATTGAGGAGTGACCGCAACGGCCTTGATAAACCCTGCGAATAAAAAAAGTAGCTTCAAATTAACACATAATACTCATTTCAATCAGTCTATATAAAAGGCAAAGTATAGAAAATTTAAAAACAATGTGTTTTGTTTTTAATGTATAACAATACCAAATAGAAGAAAATATAATAGAAAAATAAAATCGATAGCAAAGTATGTATATAAACAGTCCTAGAAAAGCTTACTGAAAATCAGAAGTGTCAAGGAGTGAATGTTCTGGGGGGCTTTCGGTTAAGCTAACGGTATCGTCCATAGTTATGTTTTCTGACATCCAAATCTGATGATCAGATCTGACATCACCCTTGTGCCATTGTTTTTCTTCCTCTTCTTTTCTACTCTCTATTTGGTCCATCAGACGAGCCATATTAAGTTCAAATGCACACATGAGGTTTTGGGACATGTGACATTGCACATTAGAACATTAGAACACTCTAGACGAGAACAGGCCATTCAGCCCAACAAAGCTCGCCAGTCCTATCCACTTATTTCCTCCAAGAAAACATCAAGTCGAGTTTTGAAAGTCCCTAACGTCTTATTGTCTACCACACTACTTGGTCACTTATTCCAAGTGTCTATTGTTCTATGTGTAAAGAAAAGCTTCCTAATGTTTGTACAAAATTTACCCTTAACACGTTTCCAACTGTGTCCCCGTGTTCTTGATGAACTAATTTTAAAATACAAGTCTCGATCCACTGTACTAATTCCCTTCATAATTTTAAACACTTCAATCATGTCACCTCTTAATCTTCTTTTGCTTAAACTGTAAAGTCTCAGCTCTTTTAATCTTTCCTCATAATTCAACCCCTGTAGCCCTGGAATTAGTCTAGTTGCTTTTCTCTGGACCTTTCTAGCACTGCTATGTCCTTTTTGTAGCCTGGAGACCAAAACCGCACACAGGACTCCAGATGAGGCCTCACCAGTGCATTATAAAGGTTGAGCAGAACCTCCTTGGACTTGTACTCTACACATCGTGTTATATAACCTAACATTCTGTTAGCCTTCTTAATGGCTTCTGAACACTGTCGGGAAGTTGATAGCTTAGAGTCCATTATGACTCCTAAATCCTTCTCATAAGGTGTACTCTCGATTTTCCGACTGCCCATTGAGTATTCAAACCTAATATTTTTACTTCCTATGTGTAATACTTTACATTTACTGATATTAAATTTCATCTGCCACAAATCTGCCCAAGCCTGTATGCTATCCAAGTCCTTCTGTAATGATATAACGGATTCCAAATTATCTGCTAATCCACCCATCTTGGTATCATCTGCAAACTTAACCAGCTTGTTACTTATATTCCTATCTAAATCATTTATATATATTAAAAATAGCAGTGGCCCTAGCACTGACCCCTGTGGAACACCACTCTTAACATTGGCCAGTTCTGATGAGGTTCCTCGCATGATCACCCTCTGCTTCCTGTGTCTGAGCCAATTCTGCACCCATCTAAAAACATCACCCTGAACTCCCACTTCTTTTAATTTGATGCCCAACCTCTCATGTGGTACCTTATCAAATGCTTTCTGAAAGTCCAGATAAATCATATCATCTGCTCCACTTTGATCGTATCCTTTTGTTGCCTCCTCATAGAATTTCAGCATGTTAGTAAAATGAGACCTCCCTCTTCTGAACCCATGCTGACTGTTCAGAATAACTCCTATCCTTGCCATGTGTTGCTCAATCTTATCCGTAATAATTCCTTCCATTAATTTTCCTGTGATGCATGTTAAGCTTACTGGCCTATAGTTGCTTGGATCTGCCCTGTCACCCTTTTTATATAATGGGATGATATTTGCCATTTTCCAGTCCTTCGGAATCTCTCCAGTGTGCAGTGACTTCCTAACAATGTGTGTCAGGGGTTTATATATGTACTCACTAGCCTCCTTAAGAACACGAGGATAAATATTATCTGGTCCTGGTGATTTGCTTCATTTCAGCTTATTTAATCTAAGCAGCACTTCTCTCTCTACAATTTCCAAATCCCTCTGTACCTCCTTAGTAGTCGCGTTTACCTCTGGGAGGTTATCCACTTGCTCACTTGTAAACACCTCAGAACAATGTAAGTTTAAGGCATCCTCTATTTCATTGTCTGTATCTTTTAATTCCCCTTTACTATTCCTGATGAACCTGACCTCCTCCTTAACTGTTCTTTTACTACTAAAATACTGAAAGAATCTCTTAGGGTCTTCTTTCGCCTTATCTGCTATATTCCTCTCCAACTGTCTTTTAGCCTCCCTGATATCCTTTTTAATGGTTGCCCTCATGTTCTCATACGCTCTACAATTCACTTTGCAGTCATTAGTCTTATATGCCTTATAAAGCAGTTTTTTCCTTTACAACTTCTTTTTTTAAATCTTTATTAATCCACCGTGGAGTTTTTTTTAGTTTCCTATTAATTCCAAATTTAGGTATGTATCTGTCCTGCATTACATGTAAAACATTTTTAAACCTGTTCCACTGCTCCTCGACTGTCTCCACACTTAAAAGCTTATCCCAGTCTATCCTACTTAGACTTTGTCGCATCTGCTCAAAATTAGCCCTACCAAAGTTCAACTTAACAATTTTAGTCTTTGCATCTGCACTCTTATAAAATACTGAGAATTGTATTACATTATGGTCACTTGACCCTAGTGGTCCAATCACCTCTACACCCTCAATTCTATCCTGATTATTACAGAATACTAAATCCAGACAGGCTTCACCCTATGTTGCTGCTTTAACATGTTGTGTTAAAAAACAGTCGCTGATTACTTCTAAAAACTCCTGCTCTTGTGCTCCTCCATCTGCAAGGTTATCCCAGTTAATATTTGGATAATTAAAGTCCCCATGACTATAATATCCCCCTGTAAATTTGCCTTTTTAATATTACTAAAAAGATGTGTGTTGAAAGATTACTGTCTGAATTGGGTGGTCTATAACACACTCCTAAAATAAGACCTCTTTCCTTAATATTTACCAGGCGACACATGTCCTCACTAAGATGGGGCTCATCATCCAACTGAAGAGGTCTTACATTTAAACCCTGTTTGGCATAAACCGCAACCCCACCTCCTTTTCTGTTCTGTCTATCCTTCCTAAGAAATGTGTATCCCTCTATGTTACACTCATCTTACTCATGTTACACATATTTGATTAGCCATTCTGTCCTGGTGACAAATGACTCTGATCAAAGTGTAATTACCTCCATAGTCCTTCTTTTCCCAAGCTGTAAACTAATTTGGTAATTCCTAGTTCTATAGCAGCCATCCATTCACAGGTTATATATGAATTAAAACAGGTTCTGTGGCATGTGCTTAGCTAATAAGTTCATTGAAAAACAAGCTGAATGAAAGAAACTCATACATTATTAGTACAACACCAAAGGATTCTAGCAATGTCTGTAAGTCCTGTAAATTCAGTTCATCTTGGTTCATCTAATCAAAATGATTAAAATGTGAAGATTTTCCACTCCACAAAATCCCCTAATAGTTCCTTAAAACAACATGCATTCTTTAAAATGCAGCAATTACAATCTATTGCCACATATATTTTAAAAATTCCACTTTAGTTTAAACTATTCATTCTTTGTAATAATAATATGTCTGTCATCAACACCAAGACATTCCTATGACACAATATCCTATTTTTTCCAGAATTTGCTTTTTCAAATTTGTGCTAGTCAATAATATTTCCAAGGACTGCTGGACTGTTTATGTAAAGTTTACTGGCACTGGAATCTTCTTCTTCTTTCTCTTCATCTTTTTTCCCCTTCTATGTGGAGTCAATGTGCCTGACCAACCCTCTCCGTACAGCTCCTTCCTATACCTCCTTCCAAGTTAGACATCCATCCATTATCCAACCCATTAAATGCTAACTACACGGTCACGGGGGGTCTGCTGGAGCCAATCCCAGCCAGCGCAGGGTGCAAGGTAGGCACAAATCCCGGACAGGGTGCCAGCCCACCGCAGGACACAGACACACACACACACACTAGGGACAATTTAGGATCGCCAATGCACCTAACCTGCATGTCTTTGGACGGAAACCGGAGTACCCACGGGAGAACATGCAAACTCCACACAGGGAGGACCCGGGAAGTGAACCCGGGTATCCTAACTGCGAGGCAGTAGCACTGCCCACTGTGCCACCATGCCGCCCCAGTTAGACATGGAATATTTTAATAAATCATTAGATTTTTGGCATTATCCTGGGAATGTTAATAAAGCTGTCTACTCAAAAATAAATTTGGGTTGTGTATTTATGTAAAACAGATCTATCCTTATCATATTACTTTAAAGAGATGGCGGTTTCATTACATAAAGAGCAGTATTTAATTACACTTTAAATAGTCAGGCAATGTCTTATGTAATTCTTACTCTCTTTAAAACACAAAAATGGGCATGTACATTATATTTATAGTTAAATGTGTATAAATAGATTTTATGCATTATCAAACTAACTTAATGCAGTTAAGCATCAAGCTCAAGACAGAAACCATCAATGGACAGAATGCCAGCTTTAGGATGTGGAGATTCACCATATGAATTTGCAGCTGACACATCTTCAGAAATTGTGACATGTAATCATATCAAATGGACCAGGATCTCAAAGGAATGTTTTTTTTTTCAACATCTTGTGAAATCCATGTCACAAAGAATTGAGGGGCCATTTTAAAAGAAAAATGAAGCCCTAGCCAGTATTAGTACAATACAATACAATACAGTTTATTTTGGTATAGCCCAAAATCACACAGGAAGTGCCGCAATGGGCTTTAACAGGCCCTGCCTCTTGACAGCCCCCCAGCCTTGACTCTCTGAGAAGACAAGGAAAAACTCCCAAAAAAACCTTGTAGGGAAAAATGGAAGAAACCTTGGGAAAGGCAGTTCAAAGAGAGACCCCTTTCCAGGTAGGTTGGGCGTGCAGTGGGTGTCAAAAGAAGGGGGTCAATACAATACAATACACAGAACAGAACAAATCCGTTATACAGCATAATAATACAAATTTTAGAAGCACGGAGCAGAATTTAACTGTAGATGATATCCCATAATAAGATTTGGATATTTTTAGAGTCCTGGAGACCTCATCCGTCAAGCTGCCTCCCCATTTGGCCATTCCATGGCTGAAACATTGCTCAGCCAGCCAATCCGATGAAAGGACCCCTTTTTCCCATGATTCCTGTGATCCTCCATCAGGGATGACTTTACCATAGGCAGGCAACAACTTGGCAGGAGGGTCGTGGCACCAATTGCCACATTTGAGTACAGAGAACAGAAACAGAATAGGTGAGGGTTAGTAACAAATTATAACAATCATGTTACTTATGTTTTAGTGCTAATGACTAACAACAGAGATGCAGTATGTACAGTTAATCAGCAGCTCTAGTCAGAATATGCTAAACTGAAGTAGTGAGTCTTCAGCCGAGATTTAAAGGCTGAGACCGAGGGGGCATCTCTTATAGAAGCAGGAAGACCATTCCACAATTTAGGGGCCCTGTAACTAAAGGCTCGACCTCCCACTGTTATTTTATTAATCCTTGCAATCATAAGCAGACCGGCATCTTGAGATCTTAATGTGCGCTCAGGTTTGTAAGTCATGATAAGTTCAGACAAGTAAGCCGGACCTTGGCCATTTAATGCTTTATATGTTAAAAGGAGGATTTTGAAATCTGCCCTAAACTTAACCGGGAGCCAGTGTAAGGATTTAAGAACTGAAGTTATGTGTTCATATTTTCTTGTTCTTGTAATAATTCTTGCAGCCGCATTTTGGATTAACTGGAGGCTGTATAAAGAACAGTTTGAACAGCCAGTGAACACCGCATTGCAGTAGTCAATCCTACTAGAGATAAATGCATTAATTAATTTCTCACAATCCTGTTTATTTAGAAAGCGCCTTAATTTCCTAACATTTTTAAGATGGAAGAAACATATTAGTACAGTGGGACTAATAATTTGCCCAGCGAGTGTACGTAGATACTATGAACATTCAACAATAATGTCCATTTTAGCTTATGACTGTAAGAAGGTGTCAGCAATTATACGCTGATATGTTTTGCTTGGCCAACAAAGAGTAGACAAAAAGATGAGCTATTGCATTTATAAGACGTGTGAGTTTTATGAAACTAAATAATGCAGACATGCATTATTGATAAGATGATACAATTATAAACTGTAGGCAACAATATGTGGTTTTAAATTATTAAATGGTTTAAAACTTAAATGCTGCTGGTATTAAACAATTTGCAAAATATGGGGGTATGATCAAGATATCATTGCCCAGGGGAATCCAAAGCCCCTTTTGATTTAGTGCAGAAACATTAGGTTGTGACTCATTTTCAACTCTTCGTGCTCGAGCACCTTTGCACACTATTTCTGCGCTTTTTGTTCCAACACAACACTGTGCATTCTGAGATTTTAAATGCTGTACATGCTATTTTCATTTTAGCTGAGTGCTCGATCTTCTCAAATGTAAGAACTTTAGTTGGGACAAGTTTACAAATTTGTGACACTGGAAATTGCATCATTCCTTTTTTGTTGTCATGTCACGTTTGTGAAACTATTAATATTACTAAAGCTGTATAAGCAGTGACATGGAGGGTTGATCAATATTTGCTCTCATACTTGTTCTTTTCTGTAAGTTGGAGGTAATAACATCTAGTGAGTTAACATTTTAAAGACTGACACCTCATAAGTCTCATATGAAGGATGCCATCCTGAAGTATTTACATTGAATTACATCTACATCTAAATTCAATTCATCCTGTTTTGTTTGAGCAAAATTAATAAAATTTAGTTTGCAATTGAAAACGTAAAGATTTTCCACTCCAGAACATTCCCTAATAGTTGCTTAAAACAACATGCATACTTCAAAATTCAGCAATTGCAATCTATTGCCACTTATATTTTAATTAACAAAGTTCTACTTTAGCTTAAAATATTCATGCTTTATAATAATAAAATGTCCATCATCAATACCAACATATTCCTATGACAAAATATCCTATTTTTTTCAGAATTTGTTTTTTTCAAAAACATTTTAAAAGCAGAGATGGCTACTAGTCAATAATATTTCCAGTGACTGCTTGGCTGATTATGTAATGTTTACTGACATTGGAATCATCTACTTCTTCCTCTTCATCTTTTTCCACATCTGTGTGTGGTCGATGTACCTGATCAGCCTTCTCCAAACAGCCCAGTCTCACACCTCCTCCCAGGTCAAACCCTTTTTCTTCAGATCTTTTTTTACTTCATTCAACCATCTCCTCTTTGGCCTCCCTCACTTTCTCTTCCCCTGCACATCTATTCCTATCACTCTTTTGCCCACATCTTCATTGCCTCTCCACATCACATGTCCATGCCACTTCATCCTACTCTCCTGTACTTTCTTAGATATCTCTGCCACTTTCGTTGTACCTCTAATTGTCTCATTTTTTATTCTGTCTTTTTTTGTAACTCCATGCATCCATCTCAACATTCTCATTTCTGCCACATAGAAGTTCTTCTCCATTGCTCCCTTTACTGCCCATGTCTGAGCTCCACACATCATTGCCGGTCTTGCCACTGTCTTGAAAACTTTACCTTTAACCTTCATCTTAATTATTCAATCATATAATACTCCTGATACATTCTTCCAATTGTTTCACCCCCAGTTCGCTTTATGCATTATCTCTGCATCTAATTTTCCATTTTGGGCTGCCACTGATCCAAGATATTTAAACTTATTTCCTCTTTTCAATAGCCCTGCAAGATACCCTGTTCATGGTCTGTTCCTGCCTTGTGTAATTTACTAGCTTGGATAGGCTCAAACCCCCCCACGGCCCTGGTCAGGATTAAGCAGGTTGAAAAATTACCCTCTTTTTAACAGCTCTCCCTGCAGGCTAACGTCTGAATCCTGATCATCATTAAACCTCAAATATTCTGTCTTCTTCTTCTGTCTTCCAAAAGCTCTTCTCCATTCTTTCAACATCATCTCCACATCCTCTTTTCTGGTGCTACAGAACACAATGTCATCAGCAAAAAGCCTGCACCACATGGTTTGGTCTTTTATCCCACACATCCATAACCAGATCAAAGGTAAGGACTTAAAGAAGAAGTAAATACTTTATTCTGCATTCTGTAAAAAAAGTGTTTTTATGGAAACACAATCAAAGGAGTTGCTCGACAAAGCTAAGTTAAAGTTGCCCCTCTGATTTCTTTTACATAGTGAAAAGAATGAGGAATGCATTTCTGTCAGTGTAATTTATTTGATAATTTTAAGAAAAACATACTTTACATATAATCACTTGCACTGCTTTAATCATCATGTATAATTTCACATTGTTTTGTTTGTGTCACAACAATCTTTGTGTATCAAAAGTGTTTCCTCATGGAGGCCCCATGACTAACAGCAATAGAAGAGGACATCATTCTGAGCCATGTCATACCTTTTCCCTGGGTTAGCTCCTGCTTTGTGTGAATACCACAGTTACCAGTTTCACAAGTACAGTTTCCCCAGACCTGCCCTTGACCTGTGAGGGTGTCACCATTAGAACATTTGAACATGATATTGTTCGCTGCTGTGTCATCTGTATTTCTTTGTGGTGGCTCCACTTCCAGTGCAAATGCCTCGAGGAAGCCTTGGGTGCAATACTGTGAGCTTGTCTACGTCCCCCAGCTGCAGAGAGAAGTTACATTTTAATTATGTTGACACTCTGAGGTAATTTGGATTTACACATCTTGAGATTATACAATAATATCACACCAAATTCACTGTGCCCTAGACATTCTAAATTTTATGGATGTTTTCTGAGCCAAATGAAGAACACTAAGGAAAATCTCCTTGAATTAGGATCACTGAGATTCTTCCAATAAGGCCAAAAAGGGAGCTGCCAGAACCTATACTGACAATGCCTTCTACATGGAATAAATCATCTTTAGGGACAATATATGTCTATCAAAGAACTCACTTACACATCCACATCAACACTGTCAGGCAGCACACTATTGGCTATCAGAAAAAAGAGGTATGCACAAGTGTTCTGGAAGATCAGCGCTCGGTCAGTAAAGTAGGCATAGATTGTGATTATTTGTTGTGTGGCTTGGCATAGTGCAGCAACGAAATCGGTGACTGAGATTGGCATATCTGACATAATCCACAGCAAAAGTCATTTAATAGATAGATAGGAGCCAAAGTCGGGAGGAAGTGGACAAAGGTTGCTGGAGGAGGAGTGGAGGCAAAGAGAGAGTCAGAGTTGGAAGAAGAGGGACAAAGCTTGTATTGGAGGAGGAGGAGAGAAGGATAAGAAATTGTGTATTTGATGCTGCTTTGTATTGTGCTCCTGTGGGATAATAAACATGTGTTGTGTAGGAAATCGTGTCTCTAGGGATTAGGGCAGCTGGAGTGCACCTGGTTTCCACAACAGATAGATAGATAGATAGATAGATAGATAGATAGATAGATAGATAGATAGATAGATAGATAGATAGATAGATA
>JANRMT010062817.1:21828193-21840776 GCA_026402145.1 Polypterus bichir lapradei
CAGGGCACACTCCTTCACATACCCATAGTCACACCACACTAATTTTTCAGCTTTCTCAAAGTAATAAATGCACATCCTTGGGAGGTGGTAAGAAAAACCCTGGTGTAACCCTCGTGCAAAATGCAAACTCCATACAGACCACCAACAGGCTGAAATTTAATCCCAGAAGTGTGGAGTAGTGAGGCACCAGCGATAATCAGACTGCCATCATGCTGCCCAAGTGTGGGTTAACCACCAATAAAAAAAAGACTGCAACTTAATCCACTTGTCCTCTAGGACTGCAATTCCACAATTTACTTTTAATATCACTACAACAAGAAAATAAACAAGAGTTCAGTTCTCATCACACATGCAAACCCAAAAGACCCCCTTGTATGAACTGTGCTCCTGTGCACCATAAATTGAGGTTGCAGTACAACAATAATCTTGCCAATCAGTAATGGCAATTGCACATGGAAAAAGAAAAAGAAAAGAAAAACCTATCTAAGTGAACCAAATCAAAGAACAAGCAGGAAAGTAGATATCTATTCTGTGCAAACTGATCAGAAAACTGGCGCATCAACATCAATGAATCATTGACTTCATACACATTATCAAACATCAGTAACAAATACTGTAATAATAGCAAATTACTTTCTTTTCATTTTTGCATTACTTAGGTTTTTAAAGTAGCATTTACAGCCCTGCAGAACCAACAACCAATTCTTTTATTAACCATGCGCATTTTCATTTTGGAACAAGTCAATTAATTCATAAAAATATGGTATACAGTTTAAGTCAGACAGGTTTTTGGCTGAGGTCATTAACTGCCTGTACGTCACATTTAAACTTCAGATCTGAAAATTAGGAGGAGCTTTTGCGATGGAAACTGATTGGATGATATGCTGCAACTGGTGGTGTCAAACTTGATAACTATGAAGATGTGAGGTTAAGATGCCAGTAGTGCTAGAATATTTAAAGGCACCATTATGCACTCTGCTTATGCAGTCATCCAAAAGTACAGCCAAACGTTTTGAGAATGACACAAATATTAATTTTCACAAAGTCTGCTGCTTCAGTGTTTTTAGATCTTTTTGTCAGATGTTTCTATGGTATAATTACAAGCATTTCATAAGTTTCAAAAGATTTTATTGACAATGACATGAAGTTTATGCAAAGAGTCAATATTTGCAGTGCTGGCCCTTCTTTCTTTTTCAAGACCTCTGTCATTCACCCTGGCATGCTGGCAATCAACTTCTGGGCCAAATCCTGACTGATGGCAGCCCATTCTTGTATAATCAATGTTTGGAGTTTGTCAGAATGGGAGGGTTTTTGTTTGTCCACCCACCTCTTGAGGATTGACCACAAGTTCTCAATGGGATTAAGGTCTAGGGAGTTTCCTGGCCATGGACCCAACTTTTTGATATTTTGTTCCTCGAGCCACTTTTTTTCTCACTTTTTCTTTATGGCCCAGTGCTCCATCATGCTGGATTGTTCATTGTTCATCACCAAACTGTTTTTGGATGGTTGGGAAAAGTTGCTCTTGTAGGATGTTTTGGTACCATTCAGATTGTGTACAAGCAGTTGTGCTAGCCAAAAAATAAAAATAAAATGTTACACAAGCCTGCAAACAAAATATGAATACAACTCACCTTGTGAACAGCACTGAGACCTAAGGATTCAACAGATTTCAGGACTCTTATAGTGCTGCTTTCCATATTTAAGCACACCCATGCTGTTTTAATTAGCTGCCCCCAGTTTAATAAGAGGTGCTTTCTCAGAGATTGTACAGTGAGCAAGGGGCTTCAAAAAATAAACTAAAAAAAAAAACCATGCCGTAACTGTTACTTTTATGACTGAATTACAACACTATTTCTATTTGCCATCTGGACAGCTCGATCAAGCATTTGGCATAATTAATTACATTTGTCTGCTTATCCTGTACCCTGTACTTTCTTATGTTACTTATTTTGATTTTGATCCATGGCTTTGTGATTTTGTTCAGAGATGGATGTGGATCCAGTTGTCATTTTTGAGTCTCTTACATGGACTTTCCTCAGGATACTCTTAAAAGGAGTACCAATCGGATAGAACAGCCTAATGTCACGTCCTCATCAAGTTCCGCCTGAGAGATAAGTGATGATGAGTAATGAGCGGACGAAGGCCGTGAAACTTCTGAGTCTTCTTCTTGATTGTGAAGGTTAAAGTATCTGAAACTTCGAAAATAGTGACATCAGGTGAGTTACAGAAATTGGAGTGACCATGAGCTTGACACAACCCAAGTACCCCTCTCCCTCCCTTGTTAATCGCATTGTTACAATCGGGCAGGTGTAATTAAACACTAAAAGCCCATAAACTCCCTGGTTATTCGTTCTAATCTTATGATAATCATGTTGTCATTAGTCCTACAGATGTAATTTGTTGCCATTACGAATACTGTAGCACCTCACCAGCACTGAGTGCTAATTGACTCTGTCGCTCTTTGAATTGCTCTTGTCGGTAGCTCACTATCCTTAGAAGGACTGCTTGCTGCTGCAGCAAGACTTTAGCAGGCTTTCCGTTTTTCTGTGCTCCCCTAAAGCTCCTCATTTGTATTATGGAATGCTATTTAATGCTTTGGTAATTTATCTCCCAGGTTGATGTAGCTCATCAGCACCATTACGATAGCAATGCAAACCACTTAAATCCATCGGTACTAAGAGCAGGCGAGCACTGGCGGGACGCTGCAATACACTACCACTTTCTTTGTCATGTCAGTTTTTTCCTTTTTTTTAATGGAATGTGAAAGACTAAGGGGCAAAGACCATAAAGGAGTTACCAAATGTATGTAATGACAAGTTATAAATTTCCACTACAGAAAAATAGTATAGCCAGAAATAACAATAGCATCGCATTTGCAAGATTTAATCAGAGGCAAGAAGTTATTATCTATAAAGAAATAATCAATCCTTGAGTAGCAATGATGTACTGGTGAGTAGAAAGAATATATTCTTGAGTTTGGGTTTAAAAACCTCCAGGGGTCTGATAAGTTGTGATCAGTTTGTAATTATCTTTGCAGTGTTAGATGTCGTTCCCCCTTTGGTAGAAGTCCTATCTAAGAGTGTATTTAAAACACATTATAATTTTATGAGTGTTCAGATTGGGAATGGATGCAAATAAATTTTGTATAAATTCCTTATCATCAACATTAGGTGCATAAGCATTTATCAAAATCATTTTACAGTTAGATAAGTCTCCCTTGACCATCACATATCTTCCTTCATGCTATTGTTATTTCTGACCATGCACCTCTAATCTTGGAGCTAAAGTTACTATGCCCCTCACACTCACCCCGCAGATGGCGTCTCAACCCGCTTCTATTTGCAGACGAGAATTGTGCAGAATTTATATCCAAACAAATCAGTTTCTTCCTAGATACAAATACATCCTCAGAGATTTCTGCAGGAATACTCTGGGAAACTCTTAAGGCCTTCTTAAGAGGACAGATTACCTCATATCTATCCCACAAAAATAAATTAGAAACCAAGAAAGTAGCAGAGATAAAAAGCGAAATTACTAGAATAGATGAAGAACATGCCAGACTACCAAGCGAGGCTCTACATAGGAAAAGGCAGGCTCTGCATTCAGAACTACACCTCTTGACAACTAAAGAAACTAAACAACTAACTTATAAATCCAGACATCATTACTATGAACATGGAGAGAAAGCTAATAAGCTTTTAGCTCAACAAATTCACAAGCAAGAAGTCCGCAACACAATCCAAGTAATCACCAACACGAACGGAGACAAAATCATCGACCATAAAAATATAATGCACACATTCAGAGACTACTATAAATCCTTATATACTACTGAGTTTAAAGAAGACAATACACAATCTAATGCATTTCTGGATACATTACAGATACCACAAATAGACACCTCTGGCGTTATCAGAATTGCTAGATGCTATAAAGTCACTTCAAGGCGGGAAAGCAGCAGGCCCTGATGGCTACACTGCAGAATTTTATAAGAAATTCTCCGCTCAGCTAGCTCCCCTCCTATTAGCAACATTTACAGAAGCCAGAGATAACTCTTCCTCAAACTTTTCGCCAAGCACTAATCACCATTTTTCCAAAACAAAATAAGGACTTATTACAATGTGCATTATACAGACCAATTTCACTTCTGAATAATGATGTTAAAATAATCTCAAAAATCATAGCTAGAAGGATGGAGAAAGTGCTCCCCTCGGAAATATCACAAGATCAAACTGGATTTATCAAGGGCCGACACTTATCTTCATATCTTCAATGCTTGTTTAATGTAATATACTCACCAACTAAGTCAAACACCCAGGAAATATTATTATCATTGGATGCAGAAAAAACATTTTACATGATTGAATGGAAATGCCTTTTTACTACATTCGAGAAATTTGGGTTTGGCCCGAACATTTGTGCATGGATCAAATTACTGTATACCAATCCAGAAGCTTCAGTTTGTATCAACAACATTTGTTCAGACTACTTTAAACTAGAACGTGGTGCTAGACAAGGATGCCCCTTGTCACTGCTACTGTTTGCATTCGCCATTGAACCACTGGCAATACACTGTCGAAATACTGATTAGATAAAGGGGATTATCAGAGAAGGACTGGAACAGAAAATTTCACTATATGCAGATGATATGGTACTGTATATATCAGACCCACAAAATGCTGTGCATGCAGTCTTAACAGCACTTACAGAATTTCAAAGGATCTCTGGTCTCAGAATTAATCTGAATAAAAGTGTACTCTTTCCAGTGAATTCTCAACCATATAATATTAGATTAGATACCCTACCTTTTATCATTGCAGAACAGTTTAAATACCTAGGGGTAAACATCACAAGTAAACATAAACCTCTTTATCAACAAAATTTCGCCATCTGCATGGAAAAAATTAAGCAAGACTTGCATAGATGGTCAACCCTTCATCTCACTCTAGCTGGAAGAATTAACACTGTTAAGATGAATATTCTTCCTAAGCTCCTTTTTTATTTCAAAACATCCCAATATAAATAAATAAATAATTTATTAAGCAATTAGATTCAACAATAACCTCATTTATTTGGAACTCAAAACATCCACGTATCCAAAGAGCGACCCTACAAAGACAAACCGCAGAAGGCGGTTTGGCTCTACCTAACTTCCACTTTTATTACTGGGCAGGAAATATACAAGCGATAAAAACCTGGACACAAATAGAAGAACATACACAGGCTTGGTCCGCAATAGGAGTAAAATCCTGCAGTACTTCTTTATATTCCCTGCTCTGTGCCCCAGTAAATGCAAGTTATCAGCAATAAACTAATAACCCAATTGTGCTTCACTCACTTAGAATATGGAACCAATGTAGAAAGCATTTTAAGACGGAGAAGCTTTTATCTGTGGCACTTCTGCAAATGAACCACCTCTTTCAACCTTCATGAACATATGCAGTTTTTAATATCCGGAAAAAATTTGGGATTGACTTGCTTAGAGATCTTTATATAGACAACGTCTTTGCATCCTATGAACAATTACATTCCAAATGTAACATTCCAGCTACACATTTCTTTCACTATCTTCGAATTAGGAACTTTGTTAAACAGAACCTTCCCGATTTTCCTCATCTTGCACCCTCATCCATGCTGGAAAAAATATTGCTCAATCTCAAGGACTCAGATACCATCTCTGCAATATATAAAATCATTTTACAGTCCCTCCCTTTCAAAGATCCAAGAGGACACTGGGAAAAAGATCTCTCAATTAATATATCAGAAAAGGAGTGGAAAGCAGCAATGCAGAGAATTCACTCGAGCTCCATATGCGCAAAGCATACAATTATACAACTCAGAATTATATATCGAGCACATTTGTCTTGTCTAAAACTCTCCAAAATGTTTCCAGGGCAAGATCCAACCTGGGAACGCTGCAATCAAGTCCCAGCCTCACTGGGTCACATGTTCTGGGCCTGCACCAAATTAACATCATTCTGGACCAAAATTTTTAATTACCTTTCAGACAGCCTTGGTCTCACAATCCCTCCTAACCCATTAACAGCTGTGTTTGGGATTCTTCCAGATGGGTTTAAAGTGGAGAAAGACAAACAAACTGTGATTGCATTCACTACACTTTTGGCACACAGACTTATTCTGCTAAACTGGAAGAACACAAACTCTCCTCGTTTAAGTCAGTGGGAAACCAATATTTTATACTATCTGAAATTGGAAAAAATCAAATACTCACTTAGAGGATCTGTACAGACCTTTTTTAAAACATGGCAGGATCTAATCAGTAATATTTTAAAATAAGCTCTTAAAGCACAGAGGAAGCATTTATTTCTGTATTTCTTTGTCTTCTACATTCATCTCTATTGGCTTATCAAACTTATTAATTTACAGTAGGTATGTTTACAAGCCTTAAATTTTACGCTGTTTGCCTTTTTCTCTCTCTCAGTGGTGGGGTTCGACTTGTTCTTAATTTTACTTTTTGTAAAAATTGATTGATTTGTATGGAATGACTGCAATAAAATTAATAAAATTTCAAAAAAAAAAAAGTATAGCATAGTATTCACTTTATTGTTGGAATACAGGTTCCACACTTCTGGATTTCAAATTTATTTCTGTATCTTCTCTGAATAAGATACAAGCAATAGTTTCACATTCCCTTTCACAGCATGTTGGACAGCGCAAAGCTTCAAAACAGTCAGATCGTTACCTCATAGTTTACCCCTTCAGAAGCCATCGATCTTGTGGTTGTGTAAAGCTTTGCTACACAGCTTCGAAACAGTACGTGTCAATAATGTGATTTAAGCTTCCAAGCCTCGGTGTGAAATGTCGCATCCCCAGCAGGAGATTGAGCAGGAATTACAATTGCTACAGTAATTCCTCCATTTCCCAGCAAAGGATACCAAAACACCATTTATCCCTATCATTATCTGTATTTATTATTGAAAGATTCTTTGAAAATAGGAAGGCCTAAGAGAAGCTTTGTGGATGAGCTATAAATAAAATTCAATGTCTGTCTATCTGTCTGTCTATACGTCTGTCCTCTTTTCATGGGAGAACTACTTAACAGATTTAGATCAGGTATTTTTTTCTATAATTTGCTTGAATATCATAGTTCACTTGTGGTACTGATTTATTTGTGCAAATCCAAGAGAGACGCAGCAGACCGAGGAGAGGGAGTGCGGCTCTCCTCACTCATGCGCCAGCCTTGAGACGTTCCTTAACTCCGCTTAGCTAGTGAATGAGAGAAATACTTAATGGATTTAAATTGTTTTTTTTCTTGAACATTCCGGTTGATTTTGCGACTTCTGTCTTCTGTCAGTATCATAGTTTTCTTGCAAGAGCAATTTATTCTCGCTAATCTGAGACAGAGGCTGTGGGCCGAGGGCAGGGGGAAGCGTGACGTCAGGAGTGTGGAGCCAGGCAGGGCACTCCCCATTCACGTGTCAACCTCTGTTTGAGTCACTCTACCTCTGCCTTTTGGAGTGTACCTTGCCTCCACTTAGCAAGCGATACCTGTGTGTTTATTGATTTTTAAAGTTTGTCCTGTTTCACTACTACGTGGGTGCAACTTCGGGGGACAGCAAGTTAATAATAAATTCACAACTCTACAAATATGACAGCAGTAGTGTGCATTATATTAATATTGTAAATATATGTATATCAATTAATATGTTTACATACCTGTATATTAAAAAGACATTTAATATATGCATACATACACATGACAAATGAGAATCTGAGAAAGTAAACATATTTAAAGTAAAAAAGTTTGAAAGTGTGCAAAGCATATCAACTTAATTGGGCTGAGACTCTATTCTTGATAGAAGGGCATTATGTAGCCCAAGGCATTGTCTTCATTTAGGATGTGAATGGACTGTGGAAAAAGCTCCTTTAAAGTCTCTCTGAACCAGTCTTCATTGACTACAGTACAGAGAAAAGGCCACTGTTGGGATGGCTGGTATCTCTGATAATTTTCTTTGCCCTGGTCTGATAATGCTTGAGGTACATGTCCTGGAAGCTAGAGAGTACAAACTCGGTGATGGGTGGCTAGCTGGTGCAGTGGTAGTGCTGCTGCATTGTAGTAAGGAGACCAGGGTTCACATCCTTGTTCCCCCCTGCGTGGAGTTTGTATATTCTCCCTGTGTCTGCATGGATTTCCTGATCTGGTTTCCTCCCACAGTCAAAAGACATGAAGGTTAGGTGAACTTGCAATCCTAAATTGGCCCTGGTGTGTGGTTGGTGTGTGTGTGTATATGGGTGTGAGTGTGTGTGTGTTAGCCCTGTACAGGGTTTGTTCCTGCCTTGTGCCCTATGTTAGCTGGGATAGGCTCCAGCAGAACCCCACTGTTCAGAACACTGTTCAGAACTAAGCTGGTTAGAAAATGACTGACACTCAATGATGCTTTCAGCAGTCTACAGCACTCTCTGCCAAACCTTGTTGTCCTGCCTCATGCTGCTTACAAACCAGGAAGTAATACTTTTTGTCAGAATACTTATGATGGTGGATATGCAGAAGTTCTTCAGTATCTAGGAGGGTAGCTTAAAAACCCTGAGGCATCTGAGGTGGTAAAGATGTTGTCATTCCTTCTTCACCAAGGTGTCAAAGGTGAAGGTCAGGTTCTCTATCATTTTGACACAGAGGTTTCTAAAACTGTCCATCCTCTCCACCTGAGTGCTGTTAATACTGATGGTGAGGTAGTGCCTCTGCGTTTTTCTTCCAAAGTCCACAGACAACTCCTTTGTCTTGCTGAAAATCAGGAGAAGACTATTGTCCTGCCCGCAGTGTGATAAATGCTCCACTTCATCCAAGTAAGCCTGTTCATTATTGTTAGAGATCGGACATACCATTTGGCAGTAATTTCACTGTCATATGCAGACATACAGTCAAACATATAGAAAAAGTATAGCAGAGGATTCAGAACGCAGCTCTGTGGAGCTCCTGTGTTGACAGTGGAGGATTATGAAGTGTGGCTATCCTCTCGAACAGCTTAGGGTCTGCCTGTCAAGACATTAAAAAGCCAGCAACAGAATTAAGTTTTCAGATGCAGTTCCCCAAACTTAATGATGAGCTTAGAGGGTTTTATTGTTTTAAATGTTGAACTATAGTTTATAAACAGCTTTCACACATACTGTAATTACCTCTCCTGTTGTTTATGTGGAGCAGTACAGTTTGTTGGGTCAAAGAGATTATATCCTCATTGGACCTACTGGAGTGATAAGCAAACTGTAATGTATCTAAGACTTTGGGTGAGTGAAAAGCCTAAGCGATTCTTGACTACCTTCTCAAAATACTTCAACAGGACAGCACTCTTTCAGGCAGGCTGGTTGTGATTTCTTAGAAAGAGGGAAATTAGTGGATTTTCTAAAGCATGTTGGTACAGTAGACTGGGTTAAGAAGAGATTAAATATTGCTGTCAGCACTGGTGCAAGCTGATCGGCACAGATTTTAAAAACATTTCCTGGTTGGTTTTGTATTCACGTAGCCTAACAGTTTTGGGATGTTGATGATGCCAGAATACCTAAAACAAAGCCATGGAGACCGTGTACTCAGAATGTAGACTGATCAATGCTTGTATTGTACCTTAGCTTTGTTCACATTGGTTGATAATTACCCCAGAAAATATCTTCCACCCCTGCATGTCTGTTTTAGTAGGGGTAGGGGTTCATGTTTTGAACTCACAAGGAAAACAGATCAAGTGGCAGGGTATTGTTTTAAGTTTTCTCACAAATATATTGTGTAGACTTTTTGTGCCTGGGATAATGAACAAATCACCTTCTCAGTAAAAGAAACAGTCTAACATTGGTGCTGAGGGAAAAAATTTATATTACAAAATATGGATGACTAAGTACAAGTACATTTAATACTGTGATATATTATCATTCAATCTTTGCTGTTGCTATGTTGTTTAATCATATTATCAGACGCACCCTACATGAAAAGTATCAACTAACCTCTTAAATACTTGGGGAAGGGAAAGAAATGTCAAAACCAGCCATACAACTTTTACCTGTAACCACTTATCTTTCTCATTGTCCATATTGTACCCCTAGTTTTTAAACCTAGAGTCCTCTATCAGCAGGATGCTTTGCTGACTGGGACTGTTTTTACTTTCACTCCTATACTTAAACTGAGTTTACCATTATATTTACATATGTATTCCCTTAGCAATTACTTTTATCCAAAGCAACTTACAAAGAAGGTCAACATGATCAAGTAAACATCAGCCTGAGGACTGTTTAGGAACAAGTGGTATAGGACAAGGCTACAAAATTGATATCAAAGGTGAGAAGCTTTAAATGACATACAACATGAAACTAGTTGATCTTTTCTTAGTTACAAAAACCAATTAAAACTTAGCCACAAAAGAGTCTTCAAAAGCTTCTTAAAGACATTGAGTGAGTCAACAGTTCAGAGGGAGGTGGGCAGCTTATTGCACCAGCTAAGGACTATACAAGAAAAGAATACAGGTTGAGATTTGATGCTACATAGATACTGTTTTCTAGCAGATCTGAGTGGGCAAGATGGAGCTTAGGACCTCATAAGTTCAGCCATATACAGTACATAGGTGCTGACCCACTGACTACTCTGTAGGCAAGCATTAAGAATTTTAATTTAACATGTGCTGCTGCTTAGAGTTTGTGAAGCCACCTAAAGAAAAAAACTGACATTTTCTTACTTCACCTGGTGGAACACAAGACATGTAGCTACATTTTGAATCTGCAGTGGCTTGGTAGTATCTGGCAGTACTCCTGCTAGTAGAGAGTTGCTGTTGTCCAGATGTGACAAGACCAAAGCCTGGACCAGGTGTTGTGCTATATACTCTGTCAGATATGGTCTCATCTTGTATACGTTAAAAGAAAGAATCTGTAAGAATAGTAGACATGTGCAGCATGGCCAGTGAAGGATAGCTAGTCACCAATCACTACCTCAAGTTTGCAGATTGACTTAGGAGGTGTTAGTGATTGTGAGTTGAGCTTAACAAGATGGGGTGTTGAATACATGGACTGACTGGGATGACAAAAAGGTCTGTCATTGACAGGTTGAGCTGGAGATGGTGCTCCTTCACTCAGGTTGAGATGTCAGTGAGTCATGCTGTGATCCTAATTGATATTTTGTGGTCCCCTGGAGAACACAACAGTTACAGCTGCATATCATCTGCATTGCACTAATATGAGAAACCATGGGACTGGATGGTAGGCCCTAGTGAGGTGGTTCAAAGGCAGAAGAGGATAGGACCCAAAACTGATCCTGATGCACAGATTGCCAAGAAACAGAAGATACCATATAAAAGTGCTTATTGGTGTATTGAGAAAAGAGGGCAAACTGGGTCTAACCAGGGCAGAAATAGAAGGATAAGGCTCAGATACACAAATGCACAAAAGAATACAAACATTATATTGTGTAATTTTAGAAAAAAGAAAACCTTATAATTCCTCAGTTGTTTTCTTCCTGAAATACTCACAACATACAAGTACCAGTGTCATCTGCAACAGTGAAAAGACAATTCCAGGATACTCTTGTAATGTACAGATAGTAATAGATGGCAGTGATGGGCTGGTGTCCTGGCCATAGTGGATAATGTTATCTTACTTGATTAGAATACCCTCATAATGGATGGGGTCATCTTGATGGATGAGTATTCCAGCTAGTCGAGTTAGTGTTCCCTTTCCCTGTCTAGAAGGCACAGTTATGGAAGGACAGAGGGAAACTACCTCCTAGGGCTATGTTTTCCTATAGTATGCCAGCTGGCAACATTCCTCTCAAGATCATTATAAATATGTGACCACTAGGGGGTCTTGTAACCCCAAGACCCAGGCACAACTACACGAACAAGCAGTCCTGCGTTCAAAATACTTTTTTTTTCTTTATTTAAAGAAATTCTTTTCACAAGTCCAGCATAAACAACATTCCTCCTGGACAGGTTTTGTCCACATTCTCTCTCGACGCTAACTCTCTTGAGTAAGGAGTAGTGGCTATTTTTATGCTGTACCCGAGAGTATTTCCAGTGCTAGAACATTGCTCCCAGGAACTCCCACAAAAAAAGCGAGTTCTCTCAAAGCAGGACCCTCTGGCATCACCTGAAGAACCTAACAGGCCTGCTGTCCAAAACTACTGTATAGTTCCATGCGAGTGTAAACCAGAGCCATACCAGAGGAGTACTAGTACACTTAGTGTATTTGGGAAAAAACTGCTCTCAAAAGGCAATCTCCCTCTGCACATTTGTTATTCAGGACTCTAGACTGAGGAAGGGAATATTGGCCATCTTGGTCAGGATGCTCTTCCATCACTGATGTTATCCATCCCCTGTCATGGCCTCCCAGCCAGTTAAAGAAAATACTATGCAACCCTGACAGGATACTTGCCCCTCAATACTGTTTGTGATGCTGTCACTGCACTACAGCCTTCTGGCTGGGGAAGGGAACACCAAGCTTCTTCGCTAGGATACTCCTACATCTCCTTGGATTGGCCATTATACTGGCCTACTGTAAGGCAATACAGTCTATACAGTATATACAGGTATATACAGTACAGGCCAAAAGTTTGGACACACCTCCTCATTCAATGTGTTTTCTTTATTTTCATGAC
>JANRMT010062817.1:21840876-21864432 GCA_026402145.1 Polypterus bichir lapradei
ATCGAGAGAATGCCAAGAGTGTGCAAAGCAGTAATCAGAGCAAAGGGGGGCTATTTTGAAGAAACTGGAATATAAAACATGTTTTCAGTTATTTCACCTTTTTTTGTTAAGTACATAACTCCACATGTGTTCATTCATAGTTTTGATGCCTTCAGTCATGAAAATAAAGAAAACACATTGAATGAGGAGGTGTGTCCAAACTTTTGGCCTGTACTGTATATACATATATATATATATATATATATATATATATATATATATATATATTGTCACACACGTGCGCATTGGAGGCAGCTAAAGGGCTTGAGTGAAGGCAGTTCGGAGGCATGCCGGGGTGTGGCAGAGTGCACTGACTCTTTTTCGCCCTTGCCTGTAGACCATTCCCGGGGGATTTCACCTGGCTCTCCTGACATCACTTCCAGGACTGAGCCAATGGAAGTCGGCCACACCAGCTCCAGTCCCTCTGATGTCACGTCCGGCTATGAACCAATGGTGGAAGACCATGTGCCGGATCCATATGACCTCACTTCCTGTCTCCCCGTTTAAAACCTGCCCCTTTTCCTTTGTTTCCTCAGTCTTGTTTTGGACTCAGTTGAATGCACTTCAGTGCTGATTAATTGTTAAAACGACTTTTGCAGCCAGGATACCACATTATACGGGTGGCTGCCCCAAACCTTTATCTGTCCATGTCTCGTTCTTGTGACAATATATATATATATATATATATATATATATATATAGTGTCACGTAAGTGTGTCAAGGCCTCTGGGCTCTTCTGAGATGTGTACTTCCACCCTCGGTCAAGAGGGGCCACTTATCTTCTGTTTTTCCCTTCCCAGTGCTGAGAAGACTCTCATTCTGAGGGCTAAATATCCTGCAGTTCCCTAAAGAAAATGTCACTTATTTCGAGAGTGCACAACAAGATGGAGCTCCTTCCCACCATAACTTAAAGGTTTCTCATGTTAGGACCCTGATTTTTGTTTGTTTAGTGCCATCTGGTGGTGGTGGTGGCTCTGTGGCTAAGGACCTGCACTGGTATCTAAAAGGTTCAGTTCCCGTTATTGGCAGAAAGGGTCCTACTCCTTAACCTGAAAATTGCTCTAGGGCACTATATAATGAGTGACTCTGTGGTCTGACCACCAAAGGTCATCTGAAAAGACACTTTCTTCTCAGATTAAAAAAGTATATCAATAATCAGGCGCACATTTTGTACATTTTGTTTGGATGATTGGTATAATTAAACAGGAATGACTGGGTTGGCACCCCAATATCTCGTTTGTGGACCTGCAGTTCCTTCTAACGACCACTATACATACAGTATATTATACCTCCCCTGGGCCAGAAGAGGGCAGCTGCCATGGTCTCAATGGGGGCCACGGGAACCAAGCATGGAAGCTAGACCCTGTTGGGGCCCATGGCCACCACTAGGGGACGTCCGGAAGATTGATGAGCCCTGGATGGCAGCACTTCCACCACACCCGGAAGTGCTGCAGGAATGAATACCAGGGTCACCTGGAGTGCTTCCAGGTGCTCATGTGGCACTTCGGCCACATCAGGAAGTGCCTTAGGAAGATCGTCAGAGGGTACCTGGACCACATCCGAGCAGATATTAAAGAGGCCGCCTTCCTCCAGTCATGGGCCGGAGTCGGGAGGAAGAAGACAAAGTTCGGAGTAGAGGTGTAGAGGTGGTGGAAGAAGGACCAGAAAGAGGCCGGGACTTTGAAAGGGTGTTTGGTGCATGGGCACTGTGTTGTGTGCGGGACTTTGTAAAATAAACGTGTGTGATTCGGGACTTCCTGTGTCTGTCTGTGTTGGTGTCCGGGCTGGTTTACCACAATATTTATATTTATATATATATATATATATCTCAGATGCTGGAATAATGTAACCATTTCATGCCCTATGTTAAAACATTTTACTTTCATTTGGCAGATATATGTATTATATCATCAAATAAAACTACAGTTTTTGAAAAGCTAATATTAAAACTCTGTCTACCCCAAGATTATGTAGAAACCAGGAAGGTTATAGATAAATAGACAGCACTTCATAGCATCCCATTTCATATTACCACCACCCTGAATCTGACATTTTAGCTAAATTTGCTTAGGAATGTTTAAAGTGCCTTTCAGGATGCTAATGGAGCTTAAATTCAAAATTGTAAATAATTTAAAATAATGAAAGGTTATAGACACACTTGCAATTATTCATCATCACAAATGTTTGAATGCATACAGTTATTAACCTTATTCTTCCTCCTGTTCATCTCTTCTCACTTCTAAGTGGGGTTGAAATATCGAGAAATTCAACTTATTGACCAATGGTCTAAAATAAAACCTCACTCTCCTCAATGAGTTAAACAGTTTGGTTAATAATAGGCTCAAGCAGTTATTACAATTAAGATCAAGATGGCCTTCTTTCTTGAAATACTTCAGAAAAGCATACTGTCGGAAACTGGAGTATGTGGCATGAGGAAATTACATCTGCATCAGCAATAAACTACTGATTGTCTATAGGAAAGAAAGAGTTGCTTTTATCTTGCGAGAACTATTTAATATGTAGCGGATGCCACATGTGCGATTATTCCGTGGATTGTTTGCTGCTCCTTAGGGTGCTTTACAGGGAAAGTGGACACTGCAAATACACCTTTAAGGGGGAGGTCATAACACGGTCAGAGCAGTTGGTGCTGAAGACTTAAAAACCAGAAAAGAAGGGGAGAGAGAGAGAGACATCTTGTGGTGGAGCAAAGAGAAGACGAGGTAGCGCCAAGTAAAATATCTGCTGGAAACAGTTTTCATTGTGTTTACTCAGCGACACAAGGGAGACACGTCTCTGAAGACGGAATCTTTTTTTTCTTTGGTTTTGCTGACAATTCCTTGGACCGGGTTGACTGAACTTTTTTGTTATCGGCTCGATGGCCGGCGTATTCCAGTAGGATTTCTCTTTGCCCTAAACAGTAAGGACAGCAAACCTATTTGGACAAACTGGTTTCTCCTATTCATGAACATCGCGCTCCTAAACCGGGAGGGGGGGTTTCGATTGCTATGTACTTGTTTGTTTGTTTTTTTTTTATATGTAAAATATATATGTGTTATTCTTTTGCCTCTTCAGGGACTTGTGGTGAGGGGTCAAATAGAAGGACGAGCGTTGGTCATGTTGCCCGATAGATTTTCAACATTGAACTGCTTTGCTCCAGCAGTTTTCTAATCGTGCGGTAACCTGGGGTGAGTTTTTCTCCCGGGGCAGCGGTACAAATCTAGCATTTAAGACAAGCTATTTTAATGTGTTACACCTTCTACATTTAAATGTTTGCTTAGAATTTACATTACTACGCATTTTTATTTCTACACCGTTGTTTGTTCCTCTGTGTATAGATCTAAACCTGGCCTGTCCTAAACTCCCTGCCCCCCCCAATCCCTAGTTTAAACAATCCTCGATTAGCCTACACATTGTGGTGAGCGGCTGGGGGTGGTACCCAGTCGGGACGCCCGGAAGAACCGGAAGAGGGACTATGCCTCCTCCGGACCATGAGAGGACAGCCGCCCTGGATGGTATGGTGACCACAGGAACAGAGCATGGAAGCTCAACCCTATAGGGGCCCGTGGTCACAGCCAGGGGGTGCCCAAATGCCTGAAGAGCCCTGGCCCACAGCACTTCCGCCACACCTGGAAGTGATGGGGAGATGAAGACCAGGGACACCCGGAGTGCTTCCGGGTGCACAGCCAGTACTTCCGCCACACCAGGAAGTGCCAGCAGAAAGTTCATCAGGAGGCACCTGGATCATGTCCCGGTGGATATAAAAGGGGCCGCCTCCCTCCATGCGATGGCTGGAGTTGGGTGGAAGAAGGACGGAGCTCGAAGGAGAGGAGTGGAGGCAGCCTAAAGAGAGAGGCATTGTAAAGAGGCCTGGACTAAGGGTGATTGGTGCTGGGGCACTAGGTTGTGCGTTACTTGTACATAGCGTAAATAATGAATAAATGTGTGTTGGTGCTTGAATCATCGGTATCCGCCTGTCTATATTTGTGCTGTTCCCCACAACGTAAACCTCCCCGATACATTGGTGCCCCTCCAGTTCAGATGTCAGGATTTCATCTCAGGATACGATGAGCTTTCTTCCAAAGATCACAGTGGCTGAAAGTCTTTCAGCTGTCAATTGTGGAAGAAAAATGAGATTTAGAGGTCACATAGTCATTTAGGGGTAATATAGTTATTGTACATAAAGTGTTTTGGTATGCTTTCCACATTAAGATATAACATCTGTCTTAGAAGTAGTATAAAAAGGTTAATAAATGTCTGAAACCTGTTCGAGCATATCAGGAAACCAGATAAATATCAAGTGAGTAACAAAGAACAAGAAGGTTCTAGGTGATGGTTCAAGAAATGGATGACTATCATGTACCCTGCAAGACTTGTCAGATGTCACATACACAGGAACTCAAGAAGTATTGAAAAGTATTGTAAGGAGACCAAGAATGCAGTAGAAATGAGACTTTTATTTTGGGGTAAGTAAGTTGGTTATGCTCTTTGCTGAACACACCTCATGTCTTTAAACCAATCAGAATAAATATTCAGAACTGCAAGCCAACAAACCAATCAGAGCATGAATATGTAAGCATTAATTCAGCACTCTTATGTAAATTCAGATGTCTATAAATATAGCTGTCTATAGTCTGTCTTGACTTTGTGACCATTCCATCATGTGATGGAGTGTATCCCTCTTCATGAAAGAAATAAAAGATGCAATGGACAACTTTCTCCTGCCAGGTTCTTCAGGTTGATTAACGATTTCTTCCACATAATCAAATGGACTTTCAACCAGTTTTATGGCTTCACAGTTCCTTGGAATTAGTTAAGAATTTCTGTGATGTGTGTAATATCTTTATAGGTATGTTTACTGCTAAATTGATACTAATGTTATGGCAGTTGGAAAAGGTGCATTCATTTTTCAGTATTTTTACTTAATACTATATTTTACATACTACATATGTTTTTGGCAATGTATTATATCAAAGTAGTAATTTGATCATCATAAAACATGGTGTGCAACCATGGCCTCATCCCACCAACGGATGTGCGCAGCTAGTTGGGGGTTTCTAGACACTGGGCTACAAAGGGTCTTCTAATGGTCCACAAGAAATTTAAATTATTTTATTATGTTCCTTATGTTGTCAAACTACTAATTTAAATTTTAGGCAGCTATCCTGTATTTTAATTTGTTCAGAAATTGTAATAAAGCGTGCTGCTTTAAAGTATCATCACAAAGGCACAGTCATTACGACGGTCTTATTTCATATTGCAGGGGGGCTGCTGCCGTACCCGCCAGAGCCGAGTGCCAATTGATTATTGCTCTTTTAAATTGATCTTTTAGGTAGTGCGGTCATTTGCTGCTGCTTCCCCAATTGGAATTCTTTTGCGACTTTGCAGCTTTTTCATTTTTATTAGGACAGAAGCTGATTATTTAGCAGCTCAAACTTTTGTCTCATCCTTTGACTATGGTAAGAAAAAAAAACAAGTTTCTTTATTTCAGCATATGAAGGTGCAATTTTTTGTATGGGCACACAAATACAATGGCATGAACCTACTCTGGCTTAGGATTTAGTAACAGATGCTGGCCAGTGAAACGCTGAAAAGATGACAAAGTAACACAAAAGTGACACACCGTTCATGATGTGTTACATTTTACAATAAGTGACTATATACCATATTTAGTTAGTTTTTTGTGAGTAATAAATAATGTAAGTTACTTTTAAAAGTAATGATCATTAACACTGGTCAGGAGGTGTGATGCGGTAGAGAAACTGGATGAGTTAAAACGTAACATCTGCCTAAACTCATGACCACGTAAAAACTCCTACAATACTCATTGCAGCTCTGTTTCATTCCCATCTACTGAATCAAATGTTTCATCCAACAATGTTGAACCAGTTGCTAATGTTCAGATCAAACAAAATCAAAAATTAATTCAATTCTATAAATCCAGCAAGACTTTCTCAATGAACTACAGTTACACAGGAAATCAACACTGATGTATAGTAAATAAAACACAAGACAATAATTAGATGTAGCAGTTTATTGCTTTAATCAGGACTTCTCTAGAGAGCACATTTGATAATGTTGCAACCAGCCTCAAATTTATGTTTAGTATTACAATGCTGTAGTACCCCCATTTCTTGGTTGGGTTTAAGAGGTATTTTTATAAATTATAATTGAATCTTCTTCTAGTAGCTAAATCTGCTTGTTGGATTCCTTAATGACTGCTTTTGCTTCGGTGTAGGTGAGCCCCTTGTAGACACCACTTTTTTTATACTGGTAAATGGCTCCATCAAGACAGGTAATTTCCACTGTTGCATTGTAGGGAAGATCGATGTTTGCTCTTCCAATAGTAACATGAACATCCATGGTTTTGCCAGGAGGGACTTTGATATTGTAGGTCAGAGTCTCTGTCCTCGTTTCAGTGTTTTCTAACTCTTGTGTAATGGTGATCCCCAATTTGAAACTAAACTCCGTTCCAACCTCAACAACTTCTGGAATGCCTGCTTTGACAGACATACCAATGGAGGTCTCCATACTGTTAGTGACAGACCAAGAGGATTTTTTGGTGATTGCCTTAGATGTTTCCAGTGTATATTGTTGCTCAACAGACGTCTTGTTTGTGTAAGGCATCGATTTGATTTCTTCCACAGTCACACTTGGGACCACCTGGTGCAGAGTTGGGTATTCAACGTCTTTCATCACTGCAGATCTGACAGATTTGATGAACATGAAACCTAAAGAATCAATGTCTGAACCTGATCTTCCCATAACCCCTAAACAAATTCCAGAACCAACATCAATTACATACTCTTTTTTTAGGCCCCAGGAAGTCATATGGGCAAAGAACTCTCGTTGTTTGTTTGTTCGGAACTTGATCGCTCCCAAACGGGTACCAGCTCCATTTCCCCACAGTGAGAGAGAAGAGAAGAACTCTCCAGGCTCAAATTTAAACTCACTATAAGGCTCTCGATCTGAATTTCCATAGACTTTGGTTCTTCCATCAGTAAGCCACAGCTTGATAGACTTGACCTGCCAGCCTCCAACCCACACACCAATCTTTTCCAACAGAGCACCATTGTTGTATCCAGTGAAATCAAAGGGTACACCTGATTGACTGCCTCCTATGACTTGCACTTGTAAAGTCATCTTGGTCCTCCTATGCAGGATTCTAAAAATAAAATTCAGCATAAAAATGAGTACAAAATACAATGCATGATAAGACAACATTTCACACATTTTATTCTGATCAGTGATCCCTGCCAAGAAATCATGGCTGAGAGATCTCGTAATAAATTGCAGTTCGAACCACGCCACAGTATTACTATTTTTCAGATACTGCAGTTCAGCAAACAGAAAAGTTTCATCTCATAAGTCAAGACAGACTTCTGCTTGACTATACCTATTGTAGCTAAGGCCACTTGAAAAATTAACATTTTAGAGTGATTATAATCATGACATGCTGTATATTGAAAATATTGTTTTATTTCTTATGGTTTTCTGTATATCATGGGGCACCAAATTCAAAGATTAAAACCATTTTTCACCATCATTTTTTTCACAGAACACAGTTTTTAGGCTTCAGTTATAGATTTTTCTTGTTTTCGTACTATAATTGATTAAATTTCAGTATTTTATAATAATAGTAATTTCTTTTAATATTTAATATGTTCTAATGTTAAAACAAAACATTTAGAAAATGAACTATAATGAGCACTACTAGTTCAAATGTGGGGACCTAAAAGTTTTATGTATTTTACCATATAAGCCGTCAGGGCATACAGTGTTCTCCATAATGTTTGGGACATTTTCCTTGATTTCACCCTCTGCTCCACAGTTTAAAATTATGAATCAAACAATTCAGACATTGTGATTAAAGTGCACATTCCAAACTTTCATTTAAGGGTATTTTTGTACATTTCAGTCTCACCATGTAGAAATGACAACACTTTTTCTTACATAGCCCCCCATTTTCAGGGCACCATAATGTTTGGGACAATTGACATCCAGTGGGTTGCAGACGCTAGAAGATGCCCGGGGCAAACTCCTTGATTGTATGCCCCCTAAGGTGAGGTGCTGTCAAAGTGAATGGTAAAGAAGGCGTATGAATTTGATAAAGAAAGGCATATTAAATAAGAAATAAACACTTTATTCAAATTAGATATGAGTTTAAGTTTGTTTCCCCAAATTAGATCTCCTCTCCAAAAACAATTGTACTACTTCATTTTTTTTGGTGTGCTTATAAAGCTCACATGTGAAAGGTCAAGAACTCTGTATGAACTCCTGTACATGCAAGAATTATAACATAACCAAGATTTAATCTTGCTATACAGACTATATATTTCTCTGACTTACCTTACTGGACTAGCTAGGGAAAGAACACGAGCGATGAAATAAGTGGGGTAAACTCAGTCTTAGAAAAACACTTCACTGTACCAAGGTTGGACAAATGACCCTTAACACGTTCACCATGCATACAGGACTGAGGGAGGGAGCGGCAGCAAAGCATCTCTCTCGTGCTGAAGCCCTTTTCAAGGACATTTGGCTTGTGGGTTCAATTTCTTGTCCCATGTGAAACATAGTTTTCATAATGTTTTCAAGGGAAGGTCTCTTTTTGCTGCACAGGGCCCAGTCAGGCCTGGTGTGAGCACTTCTAGCGCTTAGAGGTCATAATGCTTCCCTGAGAATGAACAATAATAATTTAAATTTTTTCATATTAAATTAAAATTATTTTTGAAACACTCTTTGGATTGGATGCCCCACCAGATATGGATGCCCGGGGCCATTGCCCCCTCGGCCCCCACTTCTGCACTCCAGTGTTGACATCACAGTTGCTTGTGATTACTCAGGTGTTTTTCTTTGCTTCATTAGTGCGGGTATAAGATAACTAGGGTTGCTTCTACCTACAGAAAACCTTTGGAGACTGTAGCTGCCATTGTTCAACATGAGGACAACAGCTGTGCCAATGAAAGTCAAAGCAGTCGTTATGAAGCTGAAAAACAACATTAACAATATTAAAGACATCAGTGAAGCCTTTAGGATGACCAAAATCAACTGTCTGGAATATCATTCAAAAAAACAATGCACTGGTGAGCTCAGTAATAACAAAGGGACTAGCAGGCCAAGGAAGTCCTCCACTGCAGATAATAGAAGAATCCTCACTATGGTCAAGAAAAGCCCCAAATGTCGATCATGAAAATTGTTTATTACTGCCATAGCTTGTTACATTTGGTCTCAAAATAAATATTTATCTTGTAAATAAACTGGGTTGCAACATTTACAGTAGTAAAAGCTGAAATTCATCTCATGGTCTGCATTAGCTAAGTAAAGAGAACTATCAGTATAACGCTGCTCATTTCCATCAGCTGGCAAAGAACAAAATGGTTGCTAAAGCCACATCACTGCTGACACCAGGGCAAAAATGATTTATTGAGTTGCTTGAACAATGCTAGTTCACGGATATAACAAATATATCCCATTAACATCATTAGCAACAAAAACGTGTCTTCTGTTTACGGCGATGCAACCCATTCCTTGTGGATTATATAATAATAATAAGCATATGCCTCTACAATTTGAACAGCCTGTTCATTTAATTTTTTGATCTTTTGGTTGTTGGGTTAGATTAAATAATCTTTGTAAATTGGTTTGTTTGGCCCTTTTATAGAGAATGGACTAATGCTCTGTGGTGGGCTGGCGCCCTGCCCGGGGTTTGTTCCTGCCTTGCGCCCTGTGTTTCCTGGGATTGGCTCCAGCAGACCCCCGTGACCCTGTAGTTAGGATTTAGCAGGTTGGATAATGGATGGATGGAGTAATGCTAACAAACTGGTCTTTCTTAGAAAAAAAACTGGGTGAGAAGGTGTCAGCCTCTCTTCTCTCTCTTCCAAGCTATTCTTTTCAGTTCTTTTCTTTTCTGTAACCCGGACTTTAGCTTTGACATTACAATTTAAGCAAAACATTAGCTATTAACTGCATAGAGTGCTGCTCTGTATAGTTGAAGTTCAAGTGGTCTGGGCTTAACCTGGATGGCTACTTTTGACCAAAGAAACAAGAAAACACCAAACCTATTAGTTTTTAAATCTGTTCAATATTTTACGGGACCCTGTCATTCAGAAACACTTTGAAATGTTTTAAACAAACCACCACCACAACCTTTATGGCACCAGTAAGCAAGTCATTAATTGACCACCAACTATAGTGCCTGATACAGTATTAAATCAAATATCACATATAACAGGAACACCTGATAGAAAAAAAATAAATCAAACATCAGATTTAATAGGGAAACCTGAAAGAAAAAAGTGTTTATTTTAAAACAGTTGATTAAAAATAGGTACTAGAACTTGATATAGACCAGCGCTTCCCGATTCATTTTACCCTCGCACCCCCTGTGACGGACGAGGCCGATTTCGCACCCCTTTGGTTTGAGAAGAAGTATGAAAAAAATATGAGGTTAATGCAGACAAATAATCATCCGTTTTAACAAGCAGCGTATTGCACTGATACGAAATAGCCTGCCCATTTAATTATTTAAGAATGGATAGATAAATTAAGATTTTGTACAAATAATGTTTTTTATTTTTCTTCCTCAATGAATTCTGCCACCAGTGTGAGCACCCCCAATCGGGAAGCGCTGATATAGACCTTCCACAAGAAACAACTAGCAATAGTACATTATTGCAATTTTTAACATCATTTAAGTTTGAACCCAGTGTGTATGAAAGTTATTGCAGCCACCACAAGCATATCTGGGCTTGGTTTTCAGATAAATGGTGTTGAAAAACGTGTGCTCATGACTTATCTAATCTCTTTCATTGTTTCATGGAGTTACTGTACTACACATTCTAACTAATTCCCATTGCTGGACAAAGTGAAAAATTATGCCTGTCAGAAAAAATGGCAAGATAGATATTTCACGTAAGAAAAACTGAAGCTAGTAGTCATAGCACCAAAAGTTCAGTGACGCGTGACGTTGATCAGCACATTCAAGTAAGAACGAGTTTGTAAACGTTACAATAAAAGCCCAACAAACCTTTAAACCATGTGCAGCGTGCGCTATTTGTTGAAGGCTAAGACTGGAAGAAACAGACCTGAATAAATATCAGTAGCTATATTACAGACTTTCTAAACATACTACAAGATTATCTTTGTGTATCTTTCGAATAAGGTGCCAAATCTTCTAGAGAGTAAAATCCAAATTATAAATGTTCCTCGAGGTACATCACCTCGTTTTACTAGCAACTTCCTTTTACATTTTCACACCCAAATAAACGTTTCCTACTGATAAGGAACAACTTTGAATTGAGGAAATACACAACAACAAGTTTACTTAAGACTATAATTTGTAAGAAAAGCATATCTGCGCACGATCAAAGAATAGCATTTACCTGATTGACACCGCAGAAGTCAAACCGCAAACTGCCGCCGTGGCTGCCCATTTATGAGCTTCGGGAGTCAAATATGGGTGGAGATTTAAACAGCTACAGGGCAGGAATTATTGCACAAAGAATAATACTTTATTCATTAACTGTAATTGTATAGAAAATTAGGACTTAACAGTAAACTCAATGTAGAAATCTTTAACATAAATTGCATTTTTGAATTATTATTGAATGACATTTGTGTATAAAACTAAGGTGCGATGTGCCTTGCTTACAATGACATTAATAAATATTACACTATTTTCCCTGTATTGCGCATAAGCTGATGTCTCAGTTCATCCCGTATAGGAAAAGCGTTTTAAAATAACTCTTACAGTAAATGGAAGGAGTGTTTCAATATGTACACCTTGTGTTAAATTAACACTGGCGATTTTGCTGTTACGATGTTACCCATAATAAATGTAACATTTTCAGAATTTTAAACTTTATTTTATACAATTAACAATGACAGTCACTACCAGTTTATTTGATCCGTTATGTTGGGTTATCGGTCCCTGTACCCTTGAATTTAAAAAGCGTTTTCAGAGGGTGAATTGGTAGTCGTTTGCGCAGCGGTTAGCATTACCGCCTTATATGAAGTCACAGGTTTAGATCCCTTGCCAGACACTGCACGCTTTCTCTGAATACTCTCATTTATTCCACTCTTTAAAACTTTCAATTATGTGAAGGGGACCATTTTAACGAAGTCTGTGCTCCATCCCTATGCTGTACGCGACTTAAGTAACGTTCATCTGGCGAAGACTGTTAAGCAGCATTGAAATATCAATGAGTGAGTCGTCCAATCCTGGTTCCGTCTGCCAAGTTACATTCTTTGATATATATATATATATATATATATATGAATTCGTATAGGTATACAGGTATATACACTCACCTAAAGGATTATTAGGAACACCTGTTCGATTTCTCATTAATGCAATTATCTAATCAACCAATCACATGGCAGTTGCTTCAATGCATTTAAGGGTGTGGTCCTGGTCAACACAATCTCCTGAACTCCAAACTGAATGTCAGAATGGGAAAGAAAGGTGATTTAAGCAATTTTGAGCATGGCATGGTTGTTGGTGCCAGACGGGCCGGTCTGAGTATTTCACAATCTGCTCAGTTACTGGGATTTTTGACACACAACCATTTCTAGGGTTTACAAAGAATGGTGTGAAAAGGGAAAAACATTCAGTATGCGGCAGTCCTGTGGGCGAAAATGCCTTGTTGATGCTAGAGGTCAGTGGAGAATGGGCCGACTGATTCAAGCTGATAGAAGAGCAACTTTGACTGAAATAACCACTCATTACAACCGAGGTATGCAGCAAAGCATTTGTGAAGCCATAACACGCACAACCTTGAGGCGGATGGGCTACAACAGCAGAAGACCCCACCGGGTACCACTCATCTCCACTACAAATAGGAAAAAGAGGCTACAATTTGCACGAGCTCACCAAAATTGGACAGTTGAAGACTGGAAAAATGTTGCCTGGTCTGATGAGTCTCGATTTCTGTTGAGACATTCAAATGGTAGAGTCAGAATTTGGCGTAAACAGAATGAGAACATGGATCCATCATGCCTTGTTACCACTGTGCAGGCTGGTGGTGGTGGTGTAATTGTGTGGGGAATGTTTTCTTGACACACTTTAGGCCCCCTAGTGCCAATTGGGCATCGTTTAAATGCCACGGGCTACTGAGCATTGTTTCTGACCATGTCAATCCCTTCATGACCACCATGTACCCATCCTCTGATGGCTACTTCCAGCAGGATAATGCACCATGTCACAAAGCTCGAATCATTTCAAATTGGTTTCTTGAACATGTCAATGAGTTCACTGTACTAAAATGGTCCCCACAGTCACCAGATCTCAACCCAATAGAGCATCTTTGGGATGTGGTGGAACGGGAGCTTCGTGCCCTGGATGTGCATCCCACAAATCTCCATCAACTGCAAGATGCTATCCTATCAATATGGGCCAACATTTCTAAAGAATGCTTTCAGCACCTTGTTGAATCAATGCCATGTAGAATTAAGGCAGTTCTGAAGGCGAAAGGGGGTCAAACACCGTATTAGTATGGTGTTCCTAATAATCCTTTAGGTGAGTGTATATATATATATCTCAAATTAAGGGGAACAATTCATCATCACAGTCTAACACCAAGTCAGTTAAGCTTCAGAGATATCTAACACCAAGTCAGTTAAGCTTCAGAGATTATCAATCTGTCAAGTTAGAAAGCATTCTCACTTCTATGTGGGGTTAATGTGCTTGATCTTCCTCCCCAGTCGGATCCTTTTCCTTTAATTTTTCTTTTCCTCTATTTGACATTCACTGACACTGGAATATTATAATAAAGCATTAGTCTTTTGGCATTCCCCTGGGAATGTTAACAAAACTGTCTATTCAAAAATGAACTTGGGCTGTGTATTTATGGAAAACAGGTCAATTGTATTACTTTAAAGAGCTGAAATAGTAAAAAAAATTATTGCTACTAATGGTTTTATTTCAATACATAAAAAATTACGTCTAGTTGCACTTTAAATATACAGGCAACATCTTAAATAATTGTTACTCTCTTTAAAACAAAAATTAGCATGTACATAATACACTTCTCAAAAAAAATGAAGGGAACAGTTAATCATCCCAGTCTATCACCAAGTCATTTAAGCTTCAGCGATCTCAGTCTGTCCAGTTAAGGAGCATAAGTGATTGAGAACCAACTTCACCTGGTTTGGTGCAAATGAATGTGACAACAGGTGCACTGAAGAGGCAACAGCAAGGCACTCCAAAAAAAGGGAATAGTTTTATAAATGGTGGCCACAGACAATTGGTACAGTACCTGCAGCCAATTCAGTTTACACAGGTAGTCAAGCTGCTGTAGGATGGCCCTTCCATATGTATCATTGCAAGAAGGTTTCAAGAGCATGGAGCTTTCTTGTAAACAGATGTTGCTATAAGTAATCAACTGTCCCCCTCAATATTCTCAAATTGTAAATTAATTGTTTTCTATCCAGACCCTCCATATTTCATTCTCCCCAGTCTTGGCTCCTTTCTTGTGTGTCCTGGTTTCTATGTACATGTCTGGCAGTGGTGATTCCACTCAAAGAAAAGTGGATGGCAGGTCATTATTTACAACTTTACTTTGGACAGCAAAAGTGTTTGAACCAGCTCTGGTAGCAATACATAAGTTTGATATAATATTAATGATAACAGAAACTTGCCTAATTTCTAGAGGTGGGGTTGAATACAACAGGGGTACACATTATTTAAGAAAGGCTCAATCTTAAAAATAAAGATGCCAAAGCAGATAATCAGAGCAATACCATAGAGAAACCATTCTTGGTTTCCAAAAGAACTATGTCTATGAAATTTCCCTAAAGAACCTTTAATCTTGATCCATAAACGTGCCCAGAAATAATCATGAAAAGATGACAATAGATGTGTACTCATTTTAAAAGACTCTTGTGACATTCACTCACACATCTTAAGTTCATGTTTTTTGATCTGTTAGTATCCTACGAGGTAGCCTTCTATACATTAAATAATTCAAAGAATGAATTTCACACACAAACATCCTTTCCCAGAATGAAAAGGTTCTTTATCAGGAAATGATTCTACGTCGAGGGACAATAAACCCAAGGTTAGCACCATTACAGAAGATCATTTTTAAGAGTGAAAGGAAAACGGGATGGCCTCCATTTATGTCAAACATGATTTGATTGCAAGTCTTCAATTAGTTGGTGAGTCAGAACTTAGTGAGGATCAATGAATTATTGTAGGAGTATGTTATAGACAATGGTTTCAATTTACATCTTCCTTAGTAGTATAAAAAAATGCAAGTTTGAGAAGAATGTCATGGAGGACATCAGTTACCCAAAAATTAATTGGGTTAGCAATTTAAATAGCAGAGCACAGGAAGGTAATCAATGATGTTTTCAAATCAATTATATTTAAAGCACCAACAGGGGGAAGCCTTTGAGCTTATTCGGTGCAGCAGGAACACTCAATAAAACTGAATAAAAAAAAATAAAGTGACGGTGAGATACGAAGATGGTAGATTCACCAGCGCTTGTGTGTCAGCTTTTTCCCTCCAGATCAGAGAATGTCCAGTTCCATTGCCTCAAAACACAACTCACATCAACAGTTATTCCCAGTTTCAAATAAAAACTAACTACTTCCCTAGGGTAGTATGTATGGTGATCGTGAAGTGAAGTGAAAGAAAAAGGTAACTTTTACAAGAACAGTGCTATAAATGTACACGGTCTGTTACAGACGCAAACCAAATACATAAGTGTACTGTATAATAACAATAAGAATAGCTCACTACTGAAAACAGTAAATACAGGAGACTGTCAGGATCAAACTGGGGACTCTTAAATCAGCAAATATTACCGCTACGCCACAGAAGCTGTTGTATTGCCCTTGAACCTTTTGTGAAAGTGTTTATTTGATCTTTGGACTTCAGGCTTCACACATTCTATAGTTTATGCCTACATTTTGTAACATTTATTACTCAAATATGAAAAAGTTTCTGTTTTAACAATGTGTTTACACAGATTACTGTAGAAACGAAACACACATGAAATGCATGTGTTCCAAATAACAATCTATTATTTCAACTCTAAAACTCCAGCAGTTCACTCCCAGATAATCAAACAAGGCACGAGCTGGGAGAAGCTTTTGCACGTTCTAAGTCAGTGGGGGGCTAGAATAGCAGGCTGCTTGCTGCTTGTTTTTATTGGCACATTTACAGCACTTGTCTGAACTTATCAAGACATACAAACCTGAGTGCACATTAAGATCTCAAGATGCCGGTCTGCTTATGATTCCAAGAATTTTTAAAATAACAGTGGGAGGTTGAGCTTTCAGTTACAGGGCCCCAACATGGAATGGTCTTCCTGCTTCTATAAAAGATACCCCTTCGGTCTCAGCCTTTAAATCCCGGCTGAAGACTCAATACTTCAGTTTAGCATATCCTGACTAGAGCTGCTGATTAACTATACATACTGCATCTTTGTTGTTAGTCATTAGCACTAAAACATAAGTAAAATGACAGTTATAATTGAATACTAACCTTCACCTATTCTATTTCTCTTCTCAGTACTCAAATGTGGCACTTGGTGCCATGGCCCACCTGCTAAGTTGTTTTGCCTGCCTATGGTAAAGTCATCCCTGATGGAGGATCGCAGGAGTCATGGGAAAGAGGGGTGTCCTTTCATCGGATTGGCTGGCCCAGCACTATTTCAGCCGTGGAATGGCCAAATGGGGGAGGCAGCTTGATGGATGAGGTCTCCAGGACTCTAAAAATATCCAAATCTTATTATGTGATATCATCTACTGTTAAATTCTGCTCCGTACTTCTAAAATTTTTTTTTATTTTTATGCTGTATTGGGGATTTGTTCTGTTTCCTCCTCAGGTCAGGACAGAAATTTTCCATTGTATGTTACCGAAGAGATTAACATCTATCTATCTATCTATCTATCTATCTATCTATCTATCTATCTATCTATCTATCTATCTATCTATCTATCTATCTATCTATCTATCTATCTATCTATCTAGATCAATCATTTGAAAGACTCTGCTTAAATCTAACAACATATTTACTGCTAAATTTCACAGGCTATTAAAGTGCCATTTAGAAGAAAGGTTAGCTCCATTTCTGCACTGTGACAGGTGCAGATCTGGTGGCTACATTTCAAGTATTTTAGAAAGAAAAAGTAAATTGGAAATAACTTGGTAATTGTTAGGAGTGTGTGGGTCAGTAACAGTCTGATAAACAACACTTTTAGAGCATCAGGAACTGCACCATTTAGTAATAAACTATTGATAATGCTAGGAATGGGTGCAGCCAGAACAGCCATTGAGCTTTTCGCTAGTTTAATTAGGACTGAAGTTAGAGAACAGGTAGAATGTTTCATATTAGAAATTAAGGATATGTCTTCCTGTTTCATTATCAAGTTAAAATTACTAAAGTGACACACACAAGGGGAGACAAGGTTTGCTATTATAATATTCAGTGTGTAAGGTGACGCTGAAGTCTTGGTCCTTAAATTGTTAATTTTATCATTAAAGAAGTTCATCAAATCTGCATTGTTAATGTTTATAGGTATTTTGCATTGCAGTTCAGAATTCCCAGTTAGATTAGCCTCTGTTCTAAACAGTGCAGGGAGATTATTTATTTATTTATGTTGTCCTCTATTGATGCAGAATAGTAGGCAGAGTGAGCTATAAATATCACTTTTTTTGATAGTTTTTAAGACTCTCTGTCCATGCGGTTCAGGATCTGCAGCTTTGTTGCTTTCCTTAAGAGTGCTGGTACTCTCACTAAATCCGATTGAGTTTCAATTTGCTTACATCACTTTTGATTTAAGAAGAACTGATGTTACTACCGTTAAAAAACAATCTTTAAATTTGGCTGCTTACACTAAATTCAGTAGTAACACTCTATATGACAGCACAGATCCAGATTTAGCAAGATTCACAGAAGCTGATCAAGGGATGGGTGTAAAGACCCTGCTAGCATTCCTCCCCAGGCATGTGACATGCAAGTTCTGGAATGTTGTAGGATGAGGGTATCTCACTTACTTTAGTCTCCAGTCTTGCATTGCTGCCCTTACTCCTCCAAGATGAGAAACATCATAAGGGAAGAATTGGGAGGGTCGGGGACAGATTTTCTGCCTTATGTATTTTAGGACTAGTAGCTCAGCAGCCAGGCTATACAATCATAGCCTCAAAGGGTGTGCCCTTGTTTGCTTGCTAAAAGGCACCATTTTTGTTTATCATTTGTAAAATACGCCTGTTTGATTAGGTCTGGGGCAGATAAATGTATAACTAGCAATATTTGTCTAAAAACAAAAATAGAATAACAAAAAGCAGTTAAATATTACTTTTTGTCAGTATCACTAAAATAAAGAATGACCAGACACATTTAAAAGCAAAAAAATTCAGTTTTATTTATTTCATTTTCTGCATTTGTTAATTTTGCTTTTGTGTACTGACAATAACTAGCACTGTTGTTATTTTGAAATACCCAGCATCCTGGTTTTGAATCCCCCACCTTGTCTGTGTGAAGTATGCACATTCTACCAACGTCTACATGGGTTTTCCTCAGGGTACTCCTAATTTCTCTTCACATACCCAGTGACATAGGGTTTAACTAAACTTCCATTTCCAAAATGGTCCAGTGTGAATATGAGTGTGTGCTTCTGATGGACTTGCTACCCTATCATAGACTGCTTTCTGCTTCACACTTGTTTCCAGTGTGAAAGTCAGATTCACAAAGCCAGTTCAGTATGGCTTATTGACACATACATGGAGTCACTCAGTACATGGAAGGAGATGACTTAGCTGCAAATACTGATTACACTTCTTAAATATACTTTGTCAGTTACAAAATTACATGATTAGTTTAACTTCTCATGTCCTTGGTAGTTACCGGTAAGCAGGACCTTTGGAGTCAGGAGTCTGCTACACTTGATTATACTATACGGTGGCTTGTGAGGGACTTGTGCCCTGTCATGGACTACTTTCTCCTTTACAACTGATGTTGCCAGCTCTGATGTCCACTACATACATGAATTAGTCAGTCACTCATAAGTCATTTTCAAACCCGCTTAGTACTGAACAGGGTTACAGGGGTCTGCTGGAGCCAATCCCAGTCAGCATAGGGGGCCAAGCTGGAACAAACCATAGAGAGGGCACCAGTCCATCACAGGGTGAACACAGACACACACACACACCAACCACAGACTAGGGCCAATTTAAGATTGCCAATTCACCTACTCTGCATGTCTTTGCACCCGAAGAAAACCTACTGTGACAGATAGGGGGCGCTGTCGTCCCCTTGAACCCTCAGATCAGACGCCAGACACCAGATAAAAGTCCAAATTATTAATTTATTTGAACTATACAGTGCACAAAGCACCCTCCACTCCACTATACTCATAAACAACATAAAAATCAATAGACAATAAATCCTCCACTCTCCCAGACGCGTTGCCACCCTTCCTCCCGACTCAGCTCAACCCTGGGATCTCCCACAGTCCTTTAAATAGTCCTTGACCCGGAAGTGCTTCTGAACCCTCCGTCCATGTGACTTCCTAGTACTTCTGGGTCAGATTAAAACTCCTCTTCTTCATCCCGGAAGTACGTCATTTCCCCTGTTGCTGTAACTAAGACGTACTTCCGGGTTATTGGACAAATAATAGTCCCTGGGCCTCCCTGCAGCGTCCTCTGGTGGCCCCAAGGGTATCCAGCAGGGCTGTGAAGGAAAACTCCAATGTCCATGATTCCCTGCTGGCATTCAGGGCACCTTCATGCTGCAGGGAGGGCTCCATCTGGCGGTATGGGGGTATTGCCCGGGATGACTGGCCGGCCATAGTCCACACTACACAGACACAGCAAGAACATGCATACTCCACACATGGTGAAACCCGGAAGAGAAACCTGGCTTCTTTACTGCAAGGCGGTAGTGCTACCACCTTGCTGCCCCGTAAATGAATTAATTAAAATGAGAATATTATATTGTTGCATTTTTGGGGGGCTGGTTCATGGTCTTTTGGCTTTTAGTTAGCTCACCAGTTCCTTTGTCTCATTTTCTCTGTAATCACAGGGTCAGGAACTTCTAACACCTGCTGAAATGTTTCTTCCCTATTATCAGAGATGTACATTGAATGCTCTCTGTCAAATTAATCGAATTAAGCAGGCCTGAAAATGTTATATTATGAAATTTTTACATTCTAGTGTTTTTTCTCAGGGATTGTTCCTGGTCTTTTGACTTTTAGTTAGCTCACCATGACCTCTGTCTCTCTTTTTCTTTAATCACAGGGTCAGGTACTCCTAACCTGAGTTGTTTCTTCTGGAGCATTGAGGGATCACACTGAATACTTTCTGTCAACGTACCACTCCTTCTTTCTCCCTCTGTCTCTGTCTCTTTCATTCAGTCTCACCTGCCCTTATGCCCCTGCCCATTTGTCTTCTATGATATCATGTCTGGCAAAGTTTACTGCCACCCACAGTCTCCCCATAACAGCATACAGAGTTCCTCCAGCCATGCCAATTTCATTCTCTTCACTCTTTTTCAGGTATTGTGTGTGACTTTCACACTTGTACATCGTCTTTTCTTAAAACAGAGAATTACTTTGTACAATATAAATTACATATTTGTTTATTTTTAGCTTGAGAGAGGTTATTTTAACTTATATATTTTGTATACATTAGTTTTCTCTTTTACATTTGCCAGCAAACAGATCCTTAGTAGTCAGCAGAAGTGACTGAAATGATAATAGTGGGCCTGCCAAGTGCTTATGCCTGCTTGTACAAATAGCAGCATGGAACTCTGAGCAAATCTCCTTTACATGTCACATATACAGAGCCACTGTGACAAAATATTTATAAAACAAAAATGTGATATCTGTCTCTTTGATGAAGCAAATAAATAACAGAAAATGCTCCATCTTTCAAATACATTAGCAAAGTAACACCCAAATGTTACACTATGGCTAAAAATGCCTATATTTTCTAACTTGTTCAAATAAGAAAAAGATGATTTTGTCACAATTCAAATACATAGACAAAGAAACTTAAAAAAAACATTTCCTGTCATTTAAACATAATTAACAGTATTTTTGAAATTTTTGAAATGAAGTTTTACATTTTTTAAAGTGAGGCTTACTTTGTATTTTTCTTTATTTTGGCATGGAGGGTGATTAAAATATGTAGTAGTACAGTAGAGACTCGAAAAAATGCAATTATTTTATGGTTCGTCCAGCCTCCCCAAGCCTAAATATCAGACTCTGCCCATGCCCTGACCTCATAATGTCGTTGATCTGACACCCTATCCCCATTGTAAAGGTAGCAGACCTGGAGCCAGTAAGAGTGTGGCGAAACCAGCGGACCCCCATTTAATCCAAGGTGGAAGTTGGGCAAAGGTGGACAAAAAAAGATGTGCTTCTGAACAGTCTCTAGTACTCATCAAACTACCTGCCTCCTTCTGGTCCCCGATGATTTTACAATGTTGATTCACAGAAGGGATGGGTTCCAAAGATGGACCCAGAAGTGACATTTCTTGTCTTCCGGACAGTTCCCCTGACTGCAGATGGAAAGACATTTTGTGTTAACAAGGGGTTCCCCCTCTCGACCCAAGGTGGTTTTGCTTACCTGCGTTGAGCCTTGAGGATGCCACCTACTCATACATGCCTGACTCCATATATTAAAGATTACCTAAATTTTTCATTTAAAAGTGCAGCACCTGCAATACATCATCAAATGTATTTTGATTAATAAAGTTCTACTTTAGTTTACACTATTTGTGCTATGTAATAAAATATCCAACATCAATATCAGGGTATGTCAGTCAGACATTGTCCAACACGCTATATCTTGACACAGGGTCACGGCGGTCTGCTGGAGCCAACCCCAGCCAACATAGGGCGCAAGGCAGGAACAAATCCCGGGCAGGGCGCCAGCCCACCACAGTCAGGATATGTCATTTTCCAAAAATTTATTTTCAGAAACATTTCAAAAGAACAATTGGCTGCTCATTAAAAATACTACAAAGGACTGTCGGGCTGTTTATCTAATGTTAACTAACCTGGGATATTTTCATAAAGGACAAGCCTCTTGGCATTCCTCTAACCAAACAATGCAACTATCTACTCAGAAACTAACTTGGGCTGTATATTTAAGGAAAACAAGTGATTCATTATTATATTATGTTGAAGAGATGAAATATTGAAAATTTGTTACAGATAATGGTTTTAATTTGGAATGTCTTTGTAGAATAAGCAAGAATTACATTCTTTTCATGGCTTTTTGTTTTGTATTTGTTATGTATGTATGGATGGATGACAATTTATCTTCAAACTTCAGTCTTTTTCAGGGTAAACGGTGGAATATTTGAATAAAATGCAACAGTACCATGACTTTACAATCCACTGTTAAAACTCACTTGTGCTATTCATGTTTCATTTGATAAAAAATGAAACAGCTAAATAACTGCTAAAACTGCTATTGTGGGCTGCATCAGGAGTGGGCAGGAGGAGGAGTATAGGAAGCTAATCAAGGACTTTGTTAAATGGTGCGACTTAAACCACTTACACCTGAACACCAGCAAGACCAAGGAAATGTGGTGGATTTTAGGAGGCCCAGGCCCCTCATGGACCCAGTGATCATCAGAGGTAACTGTGTGCAGAGGGTGCAAACCTATAAATACCTGGGAGTGCAGCTGGATGATAAATTGGACTGGACTGGCAATACTGTTGCTCTGTGTAAGAAAGGTCACAGCCGACTATACATCTTTAGACAGTTGGCGTCCTTCAACATCTGCAATAAATTAACAACAACAACATTTATTTATATAGCTCATTTTCATACAAAAATGTAGCTCAAAGACCTATACATAATGAAGAATAGAAAAATAAAAGACACATTAAGAAAAATAAGTCAACATTAATTAACATAGAATAAGAGTAAGGTCTGATGGCTAGGGAGGACAAAAAAAACAAAAAAAAAAACTCCAGACGGCAGGAGAAAAAAATAAATGATACAGATGTTCTACCAGACAGTTGTGGCGAGCGCCCTATTCTACGCGGTGGTGTGCTGGGAAGGCAGCATAAAGAAGAAGGACATCTCACGCCTAGACAAACTGGTGAGGAAGGCAGGCTCTATTGTAGGCACTGAGCTGGGCAGTTTGACATCTGTGGCAGAGCGACGGGCGCTGAGCAGGCTCCTGTCAATCATGGAGAATCCACTGCATCCACTGAACAGGATCATCTCCAGACAGAGGAGCAGCTTCAGCGACAGACTGCTGTCACCGTCCTGCTCCACTGACAGACTGAGGAGATCGTTCCTACCGCATACTATGCGACTCTTCAATTCCACCCGGGGGAGTAAACGTTAACATTGTACAAAGTTATTGTCAGTTTTTCCCTGCATTTTTATTACTCTTTAATTTAATATTGTTTTTTGTATCAGTATGCTGCTGCTGGATTATGTGAATTTCCCCTTGGGATTAATAAAGTTATCTATCTATCTATCTATCTATCTATCTATCTATCTATCTATCTATCTATCTATCTATCTATCTATCTATCTATCTATC
>JANRMT010062817.1:21893480-21903537 GCA_026402145.1 Polypterus bichir lapradei
TGAGAAATTGAACAGGTGTTCCTAATAATCCTTTAGGTGAGTGTACAAGACCAATAGACAGTGTCGGTGTGGAGTTTGCACATTCTGCCCATGAGATGTGTTAACCCACTCAATTCATGACTTCTGATTGATGGAGTGCTTCTGAGATGGTTGTTCATGCCACAGGTTCTTCCATCTCAGTAGAGCACTTAGAGTGACCAATGGGTTCTCTGTCACAGTCAGTCTTGTATGGTTGTTCAGTTTTTGCTGGACAGCCATCTCTAAGAAGAGTCCAAACTTCTTCCATTTCACAATTAGAACAGCCACTGTGCTAATGGAACCACTCCAAACTTTAGAAATGGCTTTATCCCCTTGCCCTGATCTACACCTCACTCCAATGTGATTGTGGAGGTCTACAGGGAGTTTGTTGGACTTCATGGCTTGGTGTTTGACCTGGCAGGCAGTTTAAATTGTGGGACCTTCTATACACGGGTGTGCGCCTTTCTAAATGATGTCCAATCAATTCAGTTTGCCACAGATGGACTCCACTCAAGTTCTGGACACATCTCAAGTATCTTAAAGCAAACAGGATGACCCTGAGCACAATCTGGAATGCCACAGCAAAGGGTCTGATTACATATGTTAAAAAGGTTTCAGTTTTTGATTTATTTCCATACCTTTCAGAAAACATGTTTCATTATGGGGTTATTAAGTGCAGTTTGATGGGTTGTAAGGCTTATTCTCAACTGGACAAAGCTGGAAGCACTGTGAAGGTTATGTTTTTGATTTCTCCAGCGCCTTCAATACCATCCAGTCATCCATGTTAAGGAGTAAACTCGGAGATATGCAGGTGGATGAGCTTGTGGTGTCCTGGATGATGGACTATCTGCCAGGCAGACCACGGTTTGTGAGGTCAGTGACTGTCTTTCCGATATGGACGTGTGCAACACTGGAGTACCACAGGGAGCAGTCCTGTCTCCTTTTCTCTTCACTCTGTAAACCTCCATCATTAAATATAACACCAGGTCATGTCACTTGCAGAAATTCTCAGATTATTCTGCACTTATGGGGAGTATTGATAAACGGCATGAGACAGAGGAGAGGAGTCAGGTGGAGAACTTTGTTTCTTGGCGCAAAGAGAATTGTCTGAAGCTTAACATCAGCAAGGTTATTGACTTTTGCCACACCAAAGAGCCAATATGCCTGGTTACTATTCAGGGAGTGGATGTAGAGATGGTCCAGTCCTAAAAGTACTGGAGGTCTACACTATTGACTGGTTGGACTGGTCTCAGAACACAGACGAACAATAGAAGAAAGGCAGAGTAGGCAATTGTGATAAAATTGGGGGCGTCAGCGAGTCCCAAACACAATCATATATAGGGTCCTGGGTTCAAATAAAAGAGTGTTTATTCACCACAAAACCTCCAAAAAGTGACAAAAGCACAAGCACAGTTTTCTCTCTCTTTTCACAATACTCTCTCCTTTCACCACCACACTGCCCTCCTCCAGTTGAGTGTTACTCTATGTCCTCCCAGCTCAGACTCGCCTGGATAAAGAAGTGCAGTCCCTTTTATTGTGGATGCGGGAGTACTTCCAGTGCCAGGGCTACTGCCCGGTGATGGGATGTCCGGGTCATACGGAATCCCATATTCTGGGGAGCACATCTCCCTGCAGTGCCCCCTTGCAGCACCCACGGACCCCAGCAGGGTTGTGCTGCCGGACTACAATTCCCAGCATTCCCGGCTGGTTCCCAAATGGGCACCGATATAGAGGGCTGTTGCTATCTAACACCTGGGGGGGATTAAACATCCCCCAGAGACAATCCTTCCCTTTCCTCTTCTTTTCTCCTGGCCAGGGAAGGTATTAAGACCATGTCTGGTCGGGATGCCTGTCCATTTATTTGGGGCTTCCCAACTAGGTAAGAAACCATCAGTTCTGGTTGGGATGTCTGTCAATCCCTTAGGGCCACCTAGTCCAGGTGCAACCTCCTTTCCTCTCTTGGCTGGAATGCCTTTACATTCCCTCGAGGCCTCCCATCCAGGGTTCCTGGCCAGGATGCCCCTCCATCAAATATATATATATATACAGGTCCTTCTCAAAAAATTAGCATATTGTGATAAAGTTCATTATTTTCTGTAATGTACTGATAAACATTAGACTTTCATATATTTTAGATTCATTACACACAACTGAAGTAGTTCAAGCCTTTTATTGTTTTAATATTGATGATTTTGGCATACAGCTCATGAAAACCCAAATTCCTATCTCAAAAAATTAGCATTTTTCATCCGACCAATAAAAGAAAAGTGTTTTTAATACAAAAAAAAGTCAACCTTCAAATAATTATGTTCAGTTATGCACTCAATACTTGGTCGGGAATCCTTTTGCAGAAATGACTGCTTCAATGCGGCGTGGCATGGAGGCAATCAGCCTGTGGCACTGCTGAGGTGTTATGGAGGCCCAGGATGCTTCGATAGCGGCCTTAAGCTCATCCAGATTGTTGGGTCTTGTGTCTCTCAACTTTCTCTTCACAATATCCCACAGATTCTCTATGGGGTTCAGGTCAGGAGAGTTGGCAGGCCAATTGAGCACAGTAATACCATGGTAGTAAACCATTTACCAGTGGTTTTGGCACTGTGAGCAGGTGCCAGGTCGTGCTGAAAAATGAAATCTTCATCTCCATAAAGCTTTTCAGCAGATGGAAGCATGAAGTGCTCAAAAATCTCCTGATAGCTAGCTGCATTGACCCTGCCCTTGATAAAACACAGTGGACCAACACCAGCAGCTGACATGGCACCCCAGACCATCACTGACTGTGGGTACTTGACACTGGACTTCAGGAATTTTGGAATTTCCCTCTCCCCAGTCGTCCTCCAGACTCTGGCACCTTGATTTCCGAATGACATGCAAAATGTGCTTTCATCCGAAAAAAGTACTTTTGACCACTGAGCAACAGTCCAGTGCTGCTTCTCTGTAGCCTAGGTCAGGCGCTTCTGCCTCTGTTTCTGGTTCAAAAGTGGCTTGACCTGGGGAATGCGGCACCTGTAGCCCATTTCCTGCACACGCCTGTACACGGTGGCTCTGGATGTTTCTACTCCAGACTCAGTCCACTGCTTCCGCAGGTCCCCCAAGGTCTGGAATCGGTCCTTCTCCACAATCTTCCTCAGGGTCCGGTCACCTCTTCTCGTTGTGCAGCGTTTTCTGCCACACTTTTTCCTTCCCACAGACTTCCCACTGAGGTGCCTTGATACAACACTCTGGGAACAGCCTATTCGTTCAGAAATTTCTTTCTGTGTTTTACCCTCTTGCTTGAGGGTGTCAATGATGGCCTTCTGGACAGCAGTCAGGTCAGCAGTCTTACCCATGATTGCGGTTTTGAGTAATGAACCAGGCTGGGAGTTTTTAAAAGCCTCAGGAATCCTTTGCAGGTGTTTAGAGTTAATTAGTTGATTCAGATGATTAGGTTAATAGCTCGTTTAGAGAACCTTTTCATGATATGCTAATTTTTTGAGATAGGAATTTTGGGTTTTCATGAGCTGTATGCCAAAATCATCAATATTAAAACAATAAAAGGCTTGAACTACTTCAGTTGTGTGTAATGAATCTAAAATATATGAAAGTCTAATGTTTATCAGTACCTTACAGAAAATAATGAACTTTATCACAATATGCTAATTTTTTGAGAAGGACCCCCCTCCATCAAATATATATATATATTTCTGTAGAGCCAAATTTCCCCCTGGGCTACAAATAAAGTAATAAAGTCCTATCTATCTATCTATCTATCTATCTATCTATCTATCTATCTATCTATCTGAATCCACTGGTTTAATTATTATTACTTTAAGTGAGTAAATAGTCCTTTCATACCTCTTTGCTGCAATAGCCCTAACTAGGAATAGCTTGAACCGTAAGTATATGTGTGATAAAAAAGAACAAAAGTCGGTTTTCCTTAGTTTAATTTGGCTGATGTCCTTCAAGGCCCATCGTGTAACTGAACAGTTCAGGTCACACACGTGAAAACACACTCAAGGATTTAGAGAACACTGCAGGGCCAACTGGTGTATCCCCTCCAGGCAGAAACAGACTGGCAGCACCCAACAGGAAGACAATTTCGGAAACTACAAAAAGCAAACTTTTTCGAGATGAGCAATTGCACTGAGGACATGATTGAAAATTGGGAGAAAATTGCCTAAGAAGACAAAACTGAGAGTTATAAACAGTTAAATAGTAATCCACATAGCTGACAGAAGTTTATTAGTTAATTTGCTCAATATCTGGTGGGGATGTCCGCTTGCTCTTAGTGCAGAAACGCAACTGGTAATTGTATTCTATTATCACTGTTATTTTTAGATATGACTTATTTTTACAAAAATAATTAATAAACAGAAAGTAATATGTCTATCTTTGATGAAGTAAATAAACAGTTGATCTACATCCCTACCCTCACCTATGGTCATGAGCTTATGAGTAATGACTGAAAGTATGAGATTGTGTGGGTACAAGCGACTGAAATGAGCCTCCTCCGCAGGGTGGCTGTGCTCTCTTAGAGACAGGATGAGAAGTGCAGACATCTGGGAGAGACTTAAAGTAGAGCCGCATTGAGAGGGGCCATCTGATACGGATGCCTCCCTGATGCCTCCCTGTGGAGGTCTTATTGGCACAACCAGCTGAGAGGAGACCCCGGAGATGACCCAGAGTTTGCTGGGAGGATTATATTTCCCAGATGGCAGTGGGAATGCCCAGTATGAGCTGGCAAATATGCTAAGACTGCTGCAACCCGCAACCTGGTCTTGGATAAGCGGTGAAAAGTGAATGAATGAATGAACAAAGAAGAACTACCCAGTCAACTAGCAGACACATGTCTAAGTACAACAGCCCAGTAGAACACATTACGACTCACACAGAGCATTTCAAAATAAAAGCACAGCAAAGATGATAAACAGCGGAAAATGAATAAATGAACAATTAAACAAAAATGTAAAATGCCCTTACTACCAAAACAGTTAACTAAGTCCTCGAATGCACTTGAATGTTACATTATGTGTAATTTGCTTCGTTTTTCTTTCTTGTAGTCACAGAGTGTCTATGATGCTGCTGGAACGCATTTTTTGGCTTAGGTAACCCAAAGGTGTTCTTGTCAAACTGTATCATGCTTTGATCAGTTCACAGTTCATGGTATCCAAACATTCCCTGGCCTTTTAATTCTGAAGTCTGGCCTCTTGAGTGCTTTTCGTTTTGTCATTTGTTGACCAATTGAGAGGGAGTTACAGCACCAGAGGGGTAAACACACCAGTAGAAGAGGCCTGCAAAAAGATGTGGGAATGTCATCAGGCCATAATGAGATGTCCAGAGTCGCTGAGGAAAGGAAACGGGGAAAGATGTAAAGATGTAGTGAAAGTGCATGTCATGTCACCATTTATGTATGAAGGTTAGAATGATCTGTCAAGAAGAGCTGCTGTGGCTGAATTGCCTTCCTAAACAGCAGCACTCCTCCTTGCTCTTTCCATGGTAATTAGCAGGCACGGAGCTCTTTGATAATTCTGAGGATAATGGCTGAACACTCTTATGTGCACCACAAGGGTCTCATTCTCTCTCCCTGTGATCCAGCCCCATCCTGCTGAGAGACAGTGTGTCCCCGCTGAGAGTCATTAACTGCTACTGAGACATTCTTAATCAGATTAGTGCGATGCGCGCCTCGGCCCTGATTGGCCAGGCAGAGGGAGCTGTGAAGAATTGCCTCCCTGGGGCTTTTCATTGTAGACGGATGTTGGGTCAAAGTGTCATGGTGGACAGTTCTCAGCCTGCTCAGAATGGGTACCAGGCCAATTCAAGTGAGCAGGCATGTGGAGGTAAGATATAAAGGTGGACCTCAACTCTGCATGATTTCACAGTTTGATTAGTAACACTGCAGCTTTCTGGAATAACAGTGTTGTTTAACTTGGCTCAGTGTGTGCGTTAAAGCAAAATCGAAGGAAGTGGATATCCCAGCTGGAAGGAGTCATTGTCACTAATGTGTTGAACGTGTCACACAAGACACCACACCAATGCCATTAATGAGTTCTCAGTGCCCTCCTCTTAATCAATACGCTGCACTCTTAGCAGTTTCTTAGGGTCAGAGCATGTGGGAGGTTAGTGGGAGTGAGTGCAGGTGTCTTCATGAGCGGGTCCTGTGATGGACTGGTGTCCAAGCCAGAGTTATGTACTGCTTGTGCCCAGTATTGCCTATTTCTGGTCCTGTTTTAGGAGTGAATTGTCATCTTCCCATGTGTGAGCAGTAACATCAAGAATGGTCACCTTTTCAAGTATTATTTATTAGATGGGAAAGAAAACATCTGGAGGGATGCATTCATATAATTTCACAAATAACATCAAAATGTTACCTGCAAACATTTTTAACTTTTGCCTTACTTGTCAAACAAGGTTAATCTAATACAGAGCAGTGAAGGGCTGCTAGTCCTGTAACTTTTGAATGAAAGTAGGAATCGGGGCACCAGTCATCCTAACCTTGGCATTATTTTGCTAAGGAGAGATGAAATGTTGTTTCAGAAGGAAACCCATGCAGATATGAGGAGAAGGTGCAAACATCATAAGAAAGAAAGAAAGAAAGAAAGAAAGAAAGAAAGAAAGAAAGAAAGAAAGAAAGAAAAGCCATGAGTGCTGCACTGCTGCTTTATGTTACACCAGACCTCATACCCTTCAAGTTTGGACTCCATTGCCCTGGGTTCTTAATTTTTGTCTTGGTGTCTCCACCACAATAACTCAAAAAATTTGGTTCCTATTCCTTCATCTAACAGTAAACACTATTAAATGAATCTTTCCCTTTCTGGTGGTGCCTTCATTGCCAGTGGTGTTTCTAAAGAAATGCAGTTTTTCCCTACTAAAATAAACTCTCACCCTTTTTTCCTACAAATACCTTGAGTACTCAATCTCTTTGTTTTTCTGTCTTACTGATTAACCTAAATAGCATTTAAATGACAGAAACCAAACTTTTACTTTACTCAGTCAACTAAACATATATACATGAGCACCACAGATTATTCATTTTTAATTATCATATATATATATATATACAGTATATAAATATATATATATTACATATTTTACTGGAGTTTGCATGTTCTCCCCGTGTCTGTGTGGGTTTCCTCCGGGTACTCCGGTTTCCTCCCACAGTCCAAAGACATGCAGGTTAGGTGCATTGGTGATTCTAAATTGTCCCTAGTGTGTGCTTGGTGTATGGGTGTGTGTGTGCGCGCCCTGCCATGGGCCCTTTCAGGGGTGCAGTGGAGTGTGTACGCCTAATGAACACAAATAAGGGTGAAACACATGTTGCATACTCTTTGCATTATTTGACAGTAAACTGTGTAACATTCTATGATCTGCTTCTCGCAACTGAGAGGGCCTGTGGCGGACGTTTGCTGACTGGCAGACCAATCATATGTGTTACCTGGTAGGTAACCACCCATACAATCAGATTAAGACTCAGACTATGCTATGAATATATATATATACAGTGCATCCGGAAAGTATTCACAGCGCATCACTTTTTCCACATTTTGTTATGTTACAGCCTTATTCCAAAATGGATTAAATTCATTTTTTTCCTCAGAATTCTACACACAACACCCCATAATGACAAAGTGAAAAAAGTTTACTTGAGATTTTTGCAAATTCATTAAAAATAAAAAAATTGAGAAAGCACATGTACATAAGTATTCACAGCCTTTGCCATGAAGCTCAAAATTGAGCTCTAGTGCATCCTGTTTCACCTGATCATCCTTGAGATGTCTCTGCAGCTTAATTGGAGTCCACCTGTGGTAAATTCAGTTGATTGGACATGATTTGGAAAGGCACACACCTGTCTATATAAGGTCCCACAGTTGACAGTTCATGTCAGAGCACAAACCAAGCATGAAGTCAAAGGAATTGTCTGTAGACCTCCGAGACAGGATTGTCTTGAGGCACAAATCTGGGGAAGGTTCCAGAAAAATTTCTGCTGCTTTGAAGGTCCCAATGAGCACAGTGGCCTCCATCATCCGTAAGTGGAAGAAGTTCAAAACCACCAGGACTCTTCCTAGAGCTGGCCGGCCATCTAAACTGAGCGATCGGGAGAGAAGGGCCTTAGTCAGGGAGGTGACCAAGAACCCGATGGTCACTCTGTCAGAGCTCCAGCGGTCCTCTGTGGAGAGAGGAGAACCTTCCAGAAGGGCAACCATTTCTGCAGCAATCCACCAATCAGGCCTGTATGGTACAGTGGCCAGACGGAAGCCACTCCTTATTAAAAGGCACATGGCAGCCCGCCTGGAGTTTGCCAAAAGGCACCTGAAGGACTCTCAGACCATGAGAAACAAAATTCTCTGGTCTGATGAGACAAAGATTGAACTCTTTGGTGTGAATGCCAGGCGTCACATTTGGAGGAAACCAGGCACCACTCATCACCAGGCTAATAACATTCCTACAGTGAAGCATGGTGGTGGCAGCATTATGCTGTGGGGATGGACAACGACCCTTAACACACAGCCAAGATATCAAAGGAGTGGCTTCTGGACAACTCTGTGAATGTCCTTGAGTGGCCCAGCCAGAGCCCAGACTTGAATCCGATTGAACATCTCTGGAGAGATCTTAAAATGGCTGTGCACTGATGCTTCCCATCCAACCTGATGGAGCTTGAGAGGTGCTGCAAAGAGGAATGGGCGAAACTGGCCAAGGATAGGTGTGCCAAGCTTGTGGCATCATAGTCAAAAAGACTTGAGGCTGTAATTGCTGCCAAAGGTGCATCGACAAAGTATTGAGCAAAGGCTGTGAATACTTATGTACATGTGATTTCTCAGTTTTTTTATTTTTAATAAATTTGCAAAAACCTCAAGTAAACTTTTTTCACATTGTCATTATGGGGTGTTGTGTGTAGAATTCTGAGGAAAAAAAATGAATTTAATCCATTTTGGAATAAGGCTGTAACATAACAAAATGTGGAAAAAGTGATGCACTGTAAATACTTTCCGGATGCACTGTATATTATATATATATATATATATATATATATATATATATATGTATATATATTCTAGCTGTTCCCTGCTGCTACGCCCGCGTATTAATGAACCAGAACAAACTTTAAAAATCAATAAACAAACAGATATTGCTAGCTAAGCGGAGGTAAGGTAAGGTGCGTGAGGAGGGCCCCACCCGGCTCCCTACTCCTGACGTCACGCTTCCCCTTCACCTAGGCTCACAGCCTCTGTCTCAGAATAGTGTGAATATTTTGCTCCTGCTAGCGAACTATGGTTCATAGCGCAATGAGAGAAGTCACAAAATCAACCGGAGTGTTCAAGCAAATTATAGAAAAAAACAGATCTAAATCCGTTAAGTAGTTCTCTCATTTGCTAGCTAAGTGGAGGTAAGGTACACCCTGAGGCTGGAGCTTGAGTGACGCGTGCTCCGCCCCCCTCCCCTGGGCCCACTGTGTCTTCAGATTTGCGCAAATAAATCAATCTAAATCCGTTAAGTGGTTCTCTCATAAAAAGCAGACAGACTTTGGATTTTATTTATATAGAGATATAGTGACTGAGACAACAGCTGCAGTACCTTCCTGCAATTCTTTGCCACCAGCTGTGTGCAGAATCTCTATTAAACAGTATTTCAATGAGAAACAAACGCACTTATAAAATGCTCTGTGCAGGATCAGCTGCACCCTTATCATGTAACATGCTTTTTGCACAATGTTTAGAACATTTAAAGCTGAGCCTTCACTTACGCTTTGGATTCTCTCCTATCCCCTCTTCTTCAGAATGCATCAGACCCAGACGATGCTTTCCAGCAGCTGGAGCTACTGATGAAGAAGACTTTGTGCTCTTTTAACCTGAAGAAGCAAGCTAAAGCAGGACAACTGCTGCAACACCCATGTGCAGTGTGCTTGTGTGCTAAAGAGAATCTTATATTTGAATAAAGCCTTGAGACTGTTCCTGCCTTTTCAACACTGAAGTGATTTTATTGGATTTGCCCCCATGTCTCTGGTACAATTCTGTGACCCAAGCTTGTATATATATATATATATATATATATATATATATATATATAT
>JANRMT010062817.1:21933228-21954801 GCA_026402145.1 Polypterus bichir lapradei
GCTTGGGGGCAAAGACTCTTTGAAAAGAGACTCCCACCCCATCGGCCTGATTGGGCCTCCTTTGTGTCAAGAGCATTTTGATGGATGTCTCTTATTTGGTTCTGTGAAATGTACTTCTGCATAAAAAAACCCAAGGTCTCGGGAGTATGGTCATTGTGAATAGTTAATACAGAAAAGAGAATACAGAATACACGACGCACTTGTCCTATCTCTTCTGAAAAACCCTAGGTGAATTTTGAACATGTCCTATGACTGGTCAACACTGTGGACACAGGCGCTAGATCTCCGTCATATTGACCTTTAAAGAATAAAGATTATAGAGTCTTTGGCACTCTCCATTACAAGATCCATAGGCCCCTCAGGATGTTTGACAATTAAGTGAAGACCAGAATCAGAATCATAGGTTAGCGCACAGGTCCATATTCTAAAATATCTTCGATTATATCTATTTAGTTAGCATGTCGGCGCTGTTCATTTTCAATATAGGTGGTATACTTCCCTGTCAAAAGGTTAAAATAAAACAGAGATCTGAGATACTCCTAATCGGCAACATTTGTTATTAAGTGTATAGGTTTGTCTTGCATTCTAAATTCTTAAAGCTCTATCAAACTATTGTTAATTTCAAAGCAAAATGCACCCAATCATTTTGTTTATAACTAAATTAAATAATCCTTATAAATAGATCCCAGTGCTTGATAATACTTAACACTAAACTGATATCATTAAATGGTACTTCTGTGTTTTATTCAGGTTTACTATTTAATATTTTTAATTTGTCTTTTTAAGTTTTATTTTAAAATGAACTCTTTAAGACATATTCAGACTATTCCAGACTGCGCATGTCAAAAAAGCTTATTATTTATTTCAAAAGGTTTCTGTTCATGCTGATTTTGTCACCTATCAATGTTGTTTTTTATACATCACAGCAGTTTTTCAAATTGTAATAACTCCTTTATAACTCCACTTTTTCATGTAATTATTTACTTCATAATTAACTTTTATTTATTTTGGCACAAAGTCCTTTACCATCAAGACTACCAGTCTAGTTCATATTCTAAACTCCAATATTTAATGTTCTTCCTGAATCAGGAGGAACACAAACCTGACTTTTAGTTCCAGATAAGATTCTAACAATAGTCAGCTCATGTTAATCAGCCTCATACTAGCAGATGTTAAATAATGTTTTCCCCAACTCGTTGCAACCCCGTGGAACTGCCTACATAGATGACAGTTTAGCTGATAATATATCGCAGAACACGTAGGTTATGTTGTAGTGTGCTGTGAGCTTGGGGTGATCCCTTGTTGATCTGGTCTTAATATGTTTTTTAATCTCCTCTGTGACTTAGTATTTGTACATTTTAGTTTTTTACTATCTTATCTTTGTGATATGGTCGAGTCATTGTTACATTTTGGAATAATAATGTCTAGCTTAACTCTGCCCTTGACTGTGATCCTTGCAAAAACCCTGGTCCTTTGACTCGTATTCAAGAAGATTGCAGACACTTATTGACTCTTGGAATCACAGTTTAAACTTACATCCCCATTCACCCTGAATGCTGCTAAAACAAAGGGTGCTTTTTCACAAACAGAGGGGGAAAGCAGTTTTCAATGACAGCTGTCCTATGTCCTGGACTACCTAAAAGAAAGAATAAACCCCAAAGTTTTAATAAAATTTTAATCCTTGTGTTAACACCTATAATATTATGTAACTATTCACTAAAAATTTTCCATCCTGATTTGTCTAACGTGTCCAGCATAAGCCTAATCATCAGCCCTGCAGTGTACAGGCTCCTATACCATACTATAACCATTCTTATTTTCAGGGGCTCATAACTGATGTAAATGGAAGGCTGTTACCAAGCATTAACAGAAATTTCTAAAACTTTGTATTATACAAAGCATCCTGAGTACCAAAGAGCCTGTTGATGAAAATGCGGTTTTAAATTAAAACCTGAACAAGATAACTGTTTTCTATTCAACATAAAATGTTTAGTAAATAGAGACTAAATACAATTTATAACAAAAATGGAACACCGATGGACGACTGAATAACCAAGGAAATCTAATTTAGCTTGAAGTGCCACAGAGTGTTTTACAAATAATCTCCTACAACCGTAGTTCTCAAACTGTGGGGATGGCCCCCCTAGGGGGCGCGAAGATGTGAAAAACAGAAAAAGAATCAAAAATATGAAAAATACATCTATTGAACCCAAAACAAAATAACTTAAACTACATTCTGATACTAGAAAAATAAATAATGAGTTAGATAAAAGCTAAGTAGTTAGAATAGAATATACATCTATGGTATATCTAATTAAAAAAAAAAAAAAGGACATATTGGTATTAGTGGGCCACTTTCAAAAAAACGTTAGGGGGCGCAATTAAAACTCTTATGAAAACTCTGTTCGCAAAAAAGATATGATAGAAGATATCAGATGTCTCCAGTTCCTACCCAGTTCCTTTAGCAACTTTATACTGTCTATTATCATTTAAAAGGAGTACAGAAATTAAAGCTATATGCTATGTTTGGGTGGATGTAATCAGAAAGGCTATGATGAATCGAAAGGTCAGTCAAGAAAACTGTTGGAAAAAATGGGCAGAACTCTTTTGGAAACAAAGATTTTTCTTATGTTTTAAAAATTTGACCTTTACAAAGATGTTTTTAGATGCTTTAACATGAAAATAAAGCATCTTTAGAAAATAAAGCAACTGGTCATTTTACGTGGCTACTGAAAATGTATTTTGTTACCTGGAAAAAAACGAAACATCTAGCAATGCCAGGTTGGGTGGCGTTCAATGCTTTTGTTTTATGGCACTGTGTATTTGACCTATAATACTTTTCTCTTGCCCGTTATGGAGCTCTGTCTAATTACCTGAAGTTACAGGAATTGGGAAGTGATGAACTATTTTGGTAAGAATATGTGTTAAGGTCTACATAAGAGAGTATAAAGGGGAAAAGTGTCACCCTAGGACCCTATCATGACAAGACAAAAATCATAATTGGGCTTTTCTGTTTTTAACTTTTTAATTAAAAATAGTGAAATGTTTTCCTGTTATCATCTGTGTTAATAGAAATAATTTTAGTTTTTTGAGTAGACAGAAAATATCAAAATTTTGTGCTAGTGTAACAGTGAGTGCTTTTACATGCACGTACAAAACTGGGATAAGGTGAGTAAACAGGCTAAGGTAGAAACCTGCTTTCTTATAAATCTCCGTTTTAAATGCACAAGTGTATTTACAGAGTTTTCCTTTGTCAAAAGGATCCTTCCTATGTTATAGAAATGAGCCAAGAAAAAAAAAAAATTAAAAATCATCACTGACCATAGCAAATCCTAAAACACACGTGGAATCTGTCTCTCTTGTGCAGTGTGGGATTACTTTTAAAAATAACTTAATTATATTACTCACACATCTAAAATCACCCGGCCTTTGGGGGCTACTATTCTCTATTAAAATAATTACTTTTCATTTAGCGAAATGAATGAAAACACAGTTGCCTTATGTCTATTAAGCATTCGCTTCGATATATGCTCCTGGATCACGTTCATCGTTGGTGTCTGTCTCCAACCGATTGTAACAAATGAGAGTTTATAAAGTAAAAATGTTTTGATATCCCAGACTTTTAAAAACATGCGGACCCCGTGCAAAGATTCCCCTGCTACAGTAAGCCCGATTTGAAAGAGTACGCATTTCACAAACGGGACCCTTCTGTACGTAGTTCAGAATACCGACCGCTTCTTATTACGCCAGAGCTAATACACAAACGGCCTGCGCTTTTAAACCATGCCTAGATATTCTCAGAGAAGAGGCTCTGTTTGAATTTTCAGACGCCGAGACAAAAACTACTTGATTGTAAAGCCCGTTTCGGTATGAAAAAGATATTGTTTGCTTCAGTCCTATGAATTTGTACATTAATCGTCGTACATGCAGATAGATGGATATAAATGCTGCATCTTATATTATACGCACACACGAGCGCGCTCATGCGCCTACACACGAGTGCGCGCACGCACGCACTTGAGAATAAACTTGGAAATTATTCCTAGTAAGTATAAAATATAAGGGTTCATCCATCCGTTTTCTAAAAACATACTTGTTTGGCGCATATAATAATCAAAAATATGCCATACCGTGATCCTTGATGTTTCCGACGAGATTCGGTGTCCTCTTTCAGTATTAACGGCCTGCTGAGTAATGGACCGGTCTGAACACTTATTTATATACCCAAAAATGCGGTATTTTTTTTGGAATGTGCCCCTGTGATCTGTAATATCAGATGTTTTCCCCATCATTTTGCCCGGACATCCGTGTAATGGCCGTTGTCCGGTGTTTAAAAACAACACTTTTGGATGGGTGATGAAAAGTCCAGAATTTGTTTAATAGATTTGTTTAAACATCTGTACGTATCTCCGTAAGACCTTTTTCACCTTTCCCAAAGTTTTGATCCGGCCACGAGGTTAATGGTTATCCGGAATTTGATTAATAGATTCCGTTGTAACTCGTAGATTTGATTAAACAGACGCATTCTGTTTTGCTCCGAGGTTAAGGGTCATAAACAGCCTGAGCGGTCCTAACGTCTGAAGTATGATTCCTCAGAGCCCTAAGGCATTCAAACTTTTAGAAAAAACTAAACGCCTTTCTTCATGAGGGGATGTTTAACACGGATAGAATAGGGGTTTGTTTTAGATCGATTTTAATACAAATTATAAATCTATTAATTCATATAGCATTTAGACGTCTCAAAGTAATGTAAAAGGGTTCTGCTGCATCTTATTTAACTGTGTGTGTATGAGGGGCTTATATCGAAATAGTTACCTCGTGTTTTACACGTTATCATGAAAGCCTTTAACTTTTTAAGATCCATGCGTCTTGGGAATGGAAGAAGTATTACGCCCAGCTGTTGAAAAGCATGCGCGCTGCTGGACTGAATCAGCGCTGAGCGGGCAGGGGAAGGTGGGGTAAGGGGTTTTGGCCTCTGTGTTAAATCAATCGCGCACGCTTCACGGCTTCAGTAGGGTCTGACTCAATCATCGTCAGCGCTCCAAGCATAGGGCCTAGCGGTGCTACAGGGGCATACAGGTTGCCGCTTACAGCTACGTGTCTGTTCAGGGCCGCGGAGAGCTTTGGCACTGGCCAGCTCGCGGGCGCGCGCAGGGGTTGCTAAAAGCCAGGCTGCGCAGAGGCGTCCTGTCATCTCGTTTCTGTGTGCGCTGTTGAAGGCTTTTAAACGCAGAGCCAGTCTGTGAGATGGATGTCGGCTGTTGTTCTGTGAAAGGATTTTCACGGAGATGGTAAAAACTGGCCCTGTAAGTGGGCTTAGATAAAATACAAGGGGTTTACAAATGATAAAGTTTAGATATTTTAAAAATAATTGTTACATAGGTACCTGGATTCTTACCTAAAGCAATATTGACAGGAATGGCGAAAAGTTAGACCGGTCCGCCCGGAGCATGTGTGTGTGTGTGTGTGTGTGTATGTCCTCGGAAGAAGGGGGCCAGACATCATGTGCGGCCTATTGGTGAGGCTTAGGCAGAGACTTCAGTCTGGGTATGGATAGGAACATGCCTGAACTTGTCTTAGGAAGAGGGGGGCTGGGAAGTGGTTGGGGTGGTGATGGGTTCAAGGGGGGCGGCTGGACAGCCCTTGGGCATGTCTGGACTTGCCCTACCGAGATGGTTCAGGGCAGGTTGTCAAGCAGGGGGGCGGGGGGTTCAAGGGGTGGGGGCATCCATCAAATCGCCCCTTGACAGTTTCCTGGGGAAAACAGATGGCAGGGCTAAAGGTCATCAAACAGAAGGGAGGGGGCGGGGGGGGGGGGGGGGGGGACTTTCGGAAAGGTCATCAAAGGTCAATAAACAACAGATGTTTAGTGGGGGCGGGACTTCCGGTCTTCGATTAAAAAGGGGCGTGGTTTAATCTCATCAATCAAATTGGATTAAATTTTGACAGAACATGCCTGACATAGTACTACTTTCCACTCAAACAACATAGGAACCACACCACACCGTGGCTCACTAAAATCCTCTTTTTTAAAATGTCGGCTACAAACTTGGGTGTGATTACCAACTGTAAAGCTGTCTCTCCAGATAGCAATGATCCATTAAATTGGGCTTCTGCATTGGAAGGAAATGTGTGAAAGCTAAGAATTTTGTTATACTCACTGGAAGCTCGTCCTAAAGGTACACAACAATGTTCAGTTTTAAAGCTATCATGCTGAAACCTAAACTTCTTTTTCTCTGACATTCTTGCCAATAAACAAAAATCACAGCTGCAGTATGGACAACAGAAATGACTGAGCGTGCTGAAATTTCACCGGAAGTACATCAGCACTACCCTGTGCATATAGCATATTGTAAAGAGGCTTTGGACATTTGTGTCTTTGGCCAGTGAAATTTAGAGAATTTAGTTTTGAATGTTCTTCTTTTTCCTTTTTCTCAGCTTCCTTTTTATGTAATATTTACAGCCTCAAATAGTTCTTTCTTTTCTGTAGTTTTATTGTATAGGCCCGGGTGCAAAATATTTACTGTAATAACTTCAAAAAGATAATCACGTTTCTTCTAAAAGCTGTATATTTTGTTTCTTGTCTAGTAGTGCAATGTATCAGTCAAATCTAGTTTATACATTTGCATGTGGTCTCGTGGTTAAATCGCAGCAGTCCAAAGGAGGGATGTGGGTTCAACACTGCAGTTTTTTTCTTATAAATGTGATGTTTCTACATTATGTTGTGAGCATCCCCGGATAAATAAGTGCATGTTCTGATGAAGTTGTCTGAAATAAGGTGTAGACTTGTTTAAGCAAATAATTGCAAAAGTACAAATGAAACACATCTCATACCTTTTTTCTTAGGAAAACTGCTTAGGTGTATGCTCATTGATCCTAGGAGCTCTGTTGTCCGGGGCTTTATGCCCCTGGTAGGGTCACCCAAGGCAAACTGGTCCTAAGTGAGGGATGAGGCAAAGAGCGGTTCAGCAAACCTTCTATGATGAATGAAAACTTTGGATATCATTTTCCCTCACCCGAACGAGGGTCACCGGGGCCCCCCTCTGGAGCCAGGCCTGGAGGTTGGGCTCGATGGCAAGTGCCTGGTGGCCGGGCCTGCACCCATGGGGCTCAGCTGGGCTCAACCTGAAGAGGCAACGTGGGTCCCCCTTCCCATGGTCTCACCACCTATGGGAGGGGCCAAGGAGGTCAGGTTCAGTGTGAGTTGGGCGGTGGCCAAAGTCGGGGACCTTGGCGGTCAGATCCTCGGCTACAGAAGCTGGCTCTTGGAACGTGGAATGTCACCTCTCTGAAGGGGAAGGAGCCTGAGCTGGTGCGCGAGGTAGAGAGGTTCCGGCTAGATATAGTCGGGCTCACCTCGACACACAGCTTGGACTCTGGAACCAATCTTCTTGAGAGGGGCTGGACTCTCTACCATTCTGGAGTTGCCCCCGGGGAGAGGTGCTCAGCGGGTGTGGGCATACTTATTTGCCCCACAACTTGGAACCTGTTCATTGGGGTTTACCCCGGTGGACGAGAGGGTAGACTCCCTCCACCTTCAGGTCGGGGGACGGGTCATAACTGTTGTTAGTGTGTATGCGCCGAACAGCAGTTTAGAGTACCCACCCTTTTTGGAGATCCTGGACGGGGTGCTAGAGGGCATACCTACTGGGGACTCCCTCGTTCTACTGGGAGATTTCAATGTTCATGTGGGCAATGACAGTGAGACCTGGAAGGGCATGATTGGGAGGAATGGCCCCCCCGATCTGAACCCGAGTGGTGTTTTGTTATTGGACTTCTGCGGTCATCGTGGATTGTCCATAACGAACACGATGTTCAAGCATAGGGGTGTTCATATGTGCACTTGGCACCAGGACACCCTAGGCCTCAGTTCGATGATCGACTTTGTGGTCTTGTTGTCGGACCTGCGGCCACATGTCTTGGACACGCGGGTGAAGAGAGGGGCAGAGCTGTCAACTGATCACCACTTGGTGGTGAGTAGGCTTGGATGGTGGGGGAGGATGCCGGTCAGGCCTGGTAGGCCCAAACGTGTTGTGAGGGTCTGCTGCGAACGTCTGGTAGAGTCCCCTTTCAGAAGTAGCTTCAACTCCCTCCTCCGGCAGAACTTCGACCACAGCCCGAGGGAGGTGGGGGACATTGAGTCTGAATCGGCCATGTTCCATGTCTCTGTTGTTGAGGCGGCTGACCGGAGCTGTGGCCATAAGGTGGTGGCTGTCGTGGCGGCAATCCCCGAACCCGTTGGTGGACACTAGCGGTGTGGGATGCCGTCAAGTTGAAGAAGGAGTTCTACAGGACCCTTTTGTCCTGTGGGACTCTGGAGGCAGCTAATAGGTACTGACAGGCCAAGCGGAATGAGGCTTTGGTGGTTGCTGAGGCAAAAACTCGGGCGTGGGAGGAGTTTGGGGAGGCCATGGAGAACGACTTTCAGACAGCTTCGATGAGATTCTGGTCCACCATTCAGCATCTCAGGAGGGGGGAGCTGTGCAGTATCAACACTGTATATGGTGGGGATGGTACACTGCTGACCTCGACTCGGGACATTGTGGGTCGGTGGGGGGAGTACTTTGAAGACCTCCTCAATTCCACTAACATGCCTTCCAATGAGGAAGCAGAGCCTGGGGACTCGGAGGTGGGCTACCCCATCTCTGGGACTGAGGTCACAGAGGTGGTCAAAAAACTCCATGGTGGCAGGGCCCTGGGGGTGGATGAGATACGCCCGGAGTTCCTCAAGGCTCTTAATGTTGTAGGACTGTCTTGGTTGACACACCTCTGCAACATCACATGGACATCAGGGACAGTGCCTCTGGATTCGCAGACCGGTGTGGTGGTCCCCCTTTTTAAGAAGAGGGAACTGGAGGCTGTGTTCCAACTACAGAGGAATCACACTCCTCAGCCTCCCTGGAAAAGTCTATTTGGGGGGTCCTGGAGAGAAGGGTCCCTCAAATAGTCGAACCTCGGATTCTGGAGGAACAGTGTTGTTTTCATCCTGGTCGCGGAACAGTGGACCAGCTCTACACCCTTAGCAGGGACCTGGAGGGTGCATGTGAGTTTGCCCAACCAGTCTACATGTGTTTTGTGGACTTGGAAAAGGCATTCGACCGTGTCCCTAGGGGAATCCTGTGGGGGGTACTCCAAGAGTATGGGGTACCAGACCCCCGATAAGGGCTGTTCGGGCCCTGTACAACCGGTGTCAGAGCTTGGTCCGCATTGCCGGCAGTAAGTCAAACCCGTTTCCAGTGAGAGTTGGACTCTGCCAGGGCTGCCTTTTGTCACCGATTCTATTCATAACTTTTATGGACAGAATGTCTAGGTGCAGCCAGGGCATTGAGGGGGTCTGGTTTGGTGGACTCAGGATTGGGTCACTGCTTTTTGCAGATGATGTTGTCCTGTTTGCTTCATCAGGCAGTGATCTTCAACTCTCGGAGCGTGAGATCGACAGGTGGATCGTTGTGCCGTCCGCAGTGATGCGGGCTCTGCATCGGTCTGTTGTGGTGTAAAAGGAGCTGAGCCGTAAGGCAAGGCTCTCAGTTTACCAGACGTTCCTACCCTCACCTATGTTCATGAGCTATGGGTAGTGACTGAAAGAATGAGATTTGAGAAATGAGTTTCCTCCGCAGGGTGTCTGGGCTTTCCCTTAAAGATAGGGTGGGAAGCTCAGTCATCTGGGAGGGGCTCAGAGTAGAGCCGCTGCTCTTCCTCATCGAGAGGAGTCAGATGAGGTGGTTTGGAGATCTGATCAGGATGCCTCCTGGACGCCTCCCTGGTGAGGTGTTCCGGGCATATCTAACCAGGAGGAGGCCCCGGGGCATACCCAGGACACGCTGGAGGGACTATGTCTCTCGGCTGGCCTGGGAACGCCTCGGAATTCCCCCGGAAGGGATAGAAGAATTGGCAGGGGAGAGGGAAGTCTGGGCATCTCTGCTCAAGCTACTGTCCCCACGACCCGATCTCGGATAAGCGGAAGAGGATGGATGGATGGATGGATGGATGGATGGATGTATACTCATATACACTACACTGTTCAGCATAACGGTTCATATCAACAACAGTTCTTTCAATCATCAAGAAATAAATTAATGTAAGGGGATCTTGGCTGTCAACATTCACTTTTATTCCTGACTGCCCCTCAAAATCAAAGTGAATTGGAGCTGGTTTATTTGAAGCAGGTTCAACAGACGCCCTTTCGGATTTATTAAAATTGCTTTCGGTTTCACCGTCCGTTTCAATTCCACTGCCTGAAGACAGATTCATTTCATCATCACTGCTGATGAAAGGCTCTGGAACATCCCTGCTTGCATCACTGTCAAGAGCATGCAAATGCTGAAAAACATTTCTTATGAGACGCCATTATGAGGCTAGGAAAAGATGCATGTAATGCTCGGGACTAACGCTGTTGGCACTTTTACAGTCTGAGTAATCCTTGGGTCTAATACTTAAGGTGTCTATACAGCTGTCCGAGTGACACTTGGGACTAAAGCTTTTAACATTGTTTTCACAGCCCAAGTTTTCACACTCAGGTCTAACGCTAAGGAGGTTAAGAAACCTCATCCCACTTCTCCCAGACCTGATTGTACATGGCATATTGTAAAACAATTAAAAGATTAATTTTGAAAATTCATTTTTAATTGATTTTTTTATGTATTATCTGCTGCTTAATGTCACACTATCATCTCAGGATCTGCGAGTGTCCAGAGACGGACTGATTCAAAGAGTTCAAGGGATATTTTATTTCTATACATTCAGTCTACTGGAAAAATATCTGGAAGTTCTAAAACTTATCACTTTTTCTGTACCTTACCAGGCAATGATAATTTTGAGATTGTTCATACTCCACTCTCTGAACAAAAATGGTTCTTTAGTGGCATTTAATGGTTCTTTAGTGGCATTTAATGGTTCTTTACTGGGTTTTGTGGTTCCTTGTGGAACCATTGATTGATAAAGCCTCATTTAATTCTGGCAAGGGTTCTTTGCATATGAATTTGTTTTTTTGTGCTTTGAAAAATGACCTAATTTGTAGAAAAATAATTAAATCTTTAATGTTTGGTAGACTACCTAGTAGAACACTAAAAGCCTGCACTTAACCTGTGTTATTGGACCTATGCAGCAGGAGTACTTTAAAAATTATGACCCATTAATATTTCACAAATCTGTTACCATCTGTTCATACTAATTTACTGTTTGGAGCCTGTTATGGATTTATCTGTGATCGACAGCCGGCAGCTCATCCCGGCCGACACATCCAGGCCACTAGATGTCGTCTTCCCTGCAGCATAGAGGTGTCCCGGATTCCCACAGGGCACAGATGGAGATGGAGTTCGGCTTCACAGCCCTGCTGGGTGCTGTGGATGCCATCGTGGGACGCTGCAGGGAGACGCAAGGATTTTTATTTTCCCTATAGCCCGGAAGTACTCCCAAGTCACGGGGACGGAAGAACAGAAGTACTTACGGGCTGAAGAAAAAATATGTCTTCATCTAACCCGTAAGTGCTATTGAATCACATCCGGGTCAAGGATTATTTGAAGGACTATGGGAAACCCAACAAACTGAGCCGGAGTGGGAGGTAGTGTGACGGAGCTGCTGGGAGTGGAGGATTGATTTATTGTATTGCTATTGAGTATTGGATTTATTGTGTATGTGGTGGTGGTGCTTTTGTGCACTTTATTGAAGAACATAATTATAAAATATTTCTTGGTGCTTTTAACTGGTGTCTTGGACGTTCTGTCTGTGGGTTTTGAGAAGCACCAGCACTCTCTAGTGTTACAGTTCTGAAACCCCCATGTGGATGGTTCTTCTGGCAGCCAAAGATGGTTCCCCTATGGCATCGCACTGACAGAACACTCTGGCACCTTTATTTTGAAGAATGTATGCAGCCATTTCTTAAAAATAAACAGAAGCAACTGAATCTTATATATAAACGTCTACACATGGAAGTGAGAGGTGGAGTCGGGGTAAGGGCTGAAACTGACTTAGCCGCTAATACAGAAGTGAGTTGAGCACATTTGCAAAACCAAACCTCCGAAGAAAGAGACAGTTGCTTAGCCACTAATGCACAAGCGATGCAAGCACGTCGGCAAAACAAATCCTCCTGAAAGAGAGATGCTCAGAGTAGTTCTTTTTCAATTACATGACATTTCTACATTTCAATTTTATTTCTGTCAATTTCAATAGTTTCTAGGACCCCAGACTTTTTATAGCACGGGCTTACACAGCTAATAGTTTATAAAAGCCTTACATACTGTTTATTTACAAGGATTGTCCTACAGAGAAACCTGTTGGGAAATATTTAAACAACATGCATCATATTCACGATATAGATCATTACACGGTCATTGGCACAAAAATGTATCTTCAGTTTTTAGCAATTATATTTCTGTAAATCTTTTTTTTTTCCAAAATGATTATAAAAGATTGCTTGTGCCTTTTACATCATGTTATAAAGGTTTGTAATTGTGATCAACATTTATTTCCATAGCACATTTTCATACAGAGCGCTTTATAATAATAATGGCTAATCAGACTTACAAAAGAAAGCAAAAACTATTGTTAAATATGATTAGATTTGACACTACTGACACCTATTGGTGGCAATTTCAACTGTCATCTTTGCAGGTATTATTATTATCAGTATAAGCTGGTCAAACTTGCTATTCAATTCATTGTTTAGTAAACATTTTTATCCAAGATAGCAGGGTCAGTATCAGAGACATGTCAAATTGAATACAGTGAATTCATAATGTATTTAGACCCCTTAATTTTTTTCACATTTTTCTATGTTGAAGCCTTGTGCTAAAATCATTTAAATTAATTTTTTCGTCACATCAGGCAACATTTAAAATGTCAAAATGAAAACATCCATCCATCCATTATCCAACCCGTTATATCCTAACTACAAGGTCACGGGGGTCTAGCCGGAGCCAATCCCAGCCAACACAGGGCACAAGGCAGGAAACAAACCCCGGGCAGGGCGCCAGCCAATCGCAGGGCGCGCACACACACACATACACATACAACAAGCACACATTAGTGATAATTTAAAATCACCAATGCACATAACCTGCATGTCTTTGGACTGTGGGTGGAAACCGGAGTACCTGGAGGAAACCCATGCAGACACAGGGAGAATGTGCAAGCTCAACGCAGGCAGGACCCAGGAAGCTAACCCGGGACTCCTAACTGCGAGGCATCAGCGCTACCACTACACCACCATGCTGCCAAAATGAAAACATAATTTTAGAATTTTTTGTAAACTGAAAAAATAAAAACTGAAATATCACATTGACTCCAGTATTGACACCCTTTGCTACGGTGCATCCCATTCTATTGATTATTGTTGAGATCTTTCCACACCCTGTTTGAAATCCACCTGTGACCAACACAATTGATTGCACTTGATTAGCAAAGGCACACACCTGTCTGAAGAAAATTCTGCAGTTAAACTCCCAATGTTCAGTGTGCTCTTCCACTAGTCTATCAGAAGCCAAGGTCAAATGAGCATGGACGCTCCGCTGCAAGATTGCACCATTGGAGAACAATGCGCCATTGTGAGATTTCTTTGAGCAGAGAAAGTGAAACCTGTTAAAATTCACCAAAGGACGTTGACTCATTATGGAAATAAAAACAGCAGGACTCAATAGAAAGTTTATGAATGGGTAAAAAGGTTTAAAGTAGAAAGAACACATGTAACCAATGAGTCTCGATCTGATCGACAATCAACATCGCACACACAAGCCAAGATCAACATGGTGAAGGCCTTCATCTGATATATTGTCTGCTGTTGCTGCACATTTGGATCTTACCTACGGATCTGCACATGCCATAGTGCATGATGACTTGGGGTACCGTAAAGTGAGCACAAAATAGATACCCACAGTGCTTACTGATCTACACCAGCCAACATCCTTTGAATTTCACCACGTTTTACTTCCTCTTCCCAAAGAAATCTCACTATGGCGCGTTGTTTAATGATGGTACAATACTGTTCATGTTCATTTGACCTTGGCTTCAAATGGACTAATGGTAGAACACTGCACTGTGCATGTTCAAACTACCCATAAGCCATCACAAACATTTTGTTTTACATCAGCTTCTCTTCATTGCGGTCCTGCATAATTTTCAGATTGCCTTTACTTTTACCATCACACTTTAACAACAAAGCCAAAAACATTTAATTCCTCCATCACTTTCTGATATATGTTTGTATTTTAAATTTATTCTTCAGCTTTAGTGCAAATTATATTGTAAACCTGTGAATAGATAGATAAAACGTTATTTGTCTCAAAAAACTGGCAGAAGACCAAACATTTAAGTTCTATAAAATGTATGGAACGTACAGTAGAGCAGGAATAGGCAATGTCAGTCCTGGAGGACTGAATTACTTAACTCAATTACTTCATTAGAAAGCAATGATTGCCAGTCTCAGACTTTATTTAACTTTATGATTCAACTTTACATTATTTTCTTTCCAAGGAATTCATTCAAATGATTTGAAGCCTAAAACAGATCATTTTCATTCTGTGCCACTTTTCTCTTAAAAGTGTTTTATTAAACCAGCTAGCACATGATGAATTCACATAGGTGTAAATGGAAACAAGTTAGATGGAGATTTGTCATTTGCAACTTATTGCTAATAAGGAGCCATTAAAACAGTGAATGCAGTTGTTTAAGACTGAAATAAGCAATTAAGGGTGAAGAACCTTAACAAGCGAGACCACTGAAATGAAACATCAAAATGTCACTTGAGCAATAAGTGCTTCATCAGCAATAATTGACTTCTCATTAAGAAGCTGGGTTGGAACAAAGACCTGCAGCCACTGCAGCCCTCCAGGACCCCTGCAGTATAGTAATTATCAGTACTAGCGACACAGGCTGAACTGATGAAGGCAAGGTTAGTCAATACAAAATACTGTAAGTGGGATCTGTTAAAATTCCTGCACTCAACTGTAAATAAATACCCCCATTAAATCTAAAAATATGTATAAAATAATAAGAAATACAGCAAAGTGTATATTTCTTGTCACGCACGTGCGAATAGGAGGATGTTGTATGGACCAAGTGAATTCCACGTCAGGCCAGGGGTGGTGGGGTGCACTATACCTTCTCCTGTTACCTCTACAGACCAGCCACGGGAAAACCTGTCTGACTCAACATCGAAGACATCACTTCCGGTTCTGGCACTCAGGGTGATGTCACTTCTGGTTCCGGCACCTAGACTAACATCAGAACAAGGCCACTTCCGGTTCCCCTACGTCACTTCCGCTGCGATCACTTAAAACCGCCATCTTGCCAAACCTTCGCCAGTTCATGTCTGGACTCCAACCAAGACACTTGTCTAAAATCAACCCATTGCAGCCAGGGATAATATACGGGTGACTGCTCCATACCTTTCCAAGTGTGTCGAGTCTGATCTTTTCACATTCTTTACATATGTTTATGCAAATGAAAATGTCTGCTCTTTTGCACTGTCAATTTGATAACACCAGACCAGAGCAAAAATTTTATTTCTTAGGCAGCAAAGAAAAAGACAAGCTTATCCAACAAAGAACTCCATTTTAAACCAAATGACAGTGTATTCACGTGAGATTTGCTGCACTTTCAGTATGCTGCTTGTTTAAACTTGAGATGTTTGAGAGGCAAAGGGCAATTTGTGATTCTGAACTAAGCAAATCTAGAAAAAAAAATGTACAATTGTCTTGTGCTGTGCTGTATAATGGGAATACACTTCAGGTAACATCACTTTAACAGCAATGGAATTTCCTACCTTTCACTCATTTCATTATGGCGTAGTTCTCTACCCCAGTATCATCATATTCCATCTCTAGCTTTAGCTGGTGCTCTAGCTTAGCAGAAACAAAGGGCTCCACATTGTTATACTCTACAAAATAGGAAAGAAATAAGATAAAAGTTCAAAGAGGTAGATGCTATCTAGAAGAATTCCTGTAAAATAAGTTCAATGGAGACAAACCAAACCTGCAGTAAGTGACTATAAAAGGAACATATCTGGGCTGAACTACCATTTTATTTAGTTTATGAAGTTTGCTTGCACTTTCATTCCAAAAATTGTTTAACACTAAATACTAAGAAGAAAAAAAAAACGATGACAAAGATGGCCTTTCAGGTGTTAACTCTGTGGTAGATAAGATAGGATAGGATGTTTGCAGGAGGAAACTGAAAACTAAAATACATGTAAGGGTCAGTAAAAACATTCCAGAGAAATATAGGCAGTACCAGATGGTTTAAGTACATTTTTTTATTCTGCTTATGTAAATTGCATTTTTAAAGCCTGTTTTGTATCTTGTGCCAATATTTCGATGTATTTTTATTTACATTTACTATTGTTATGGTAATGTCATTGTGTGCCATTCTGAGTATTTGTTTTTCTTATAAGGTCACCAGTTTCTTTTGTTTGTTTGTATGGGCTCAGCCATTTTGACGCTCTGATGCTACATTTTTGATAATGATGTGAGCAAGAGGGAAAGGACAACTTTTTAAGAAAACAGATTGGAAAAGAAAGACAAAGTCACTGGACTGGGAAAAAGGATAGTTGTGAGTCGTGACTGTTGTTTTGACTGTGGCTTTGGGATTATTGTTTTTAGTTTTACAAGAATGAGAACTGAAATTAAAGCAAACAGAGAAACTAAAACTAAATAAAAATAAAAATCAGTGATATGTGAACGAACTAAAACGAGAACAAAAACTGAGTAAAACGAAAAAAATAGCAATAGCATTTTCGTTCAATTCGTTCTGTCGTGCAGAGGGGTTGTTTGTAGGTCGCCCTGAGTGTTCAGTTACGTTGCGCTGTTTACTGTGCGGTGATCTTAAACCTTAGGCTTACTATAGTCATGTGGAGCAACTTCAATAAAAGACTGTTGTTTGTTTGTTGCGCACATTTGGTTCAACGGCTTGAAGCAGTAAGCGCGTGTGGGTGACGATGGCGAGTTTTGCACAAGTGTTTGTGGGTAGAAAGTGAAAAATTAACGTGTGGAAATACTTTCATTAAAGCGCAGATGATAATAAAAGCAAATGTAACCTGCGAGAGGAAGAAAAGAGTCGAAGTTTCAGTGCAGGGCCAGCTGGATCAGAGCTTAGTGGAAATCTGGCACTTCTCTGGTACCATGACTGCACTTAATACAGTGATGTACGGTCACACCTGTCATCATGAAAAGTAAAAAAAAACTAATAATGATAACATAAAATAAATTTGTCCACTGGGCTGTATGATTCTAATAATTATGATAATCTTTATAGTCAGAATCGCTGAATTTCCGCATTTCCTGATCAAATACAGAGGAGAAACGCAAGGTATGGCAGCGAGGAGACGAGCCGATCCTCATCTCGGACAGCACTATCTCTCAACACTGGGTCGATGCCTGCAATTGGCGCATGCTTGTTGCTGTCTCTCTGTATGTCGGCAATATAAGGTTTGCACGCGTTTTTATTATACACCTGACTTTCCACAGTCTAGCTAATCTAATGAATGTGTGTGTCATATTTAGTCTTGCTGATGGGACATAAAACCGCAGTGAAAAAGGCACAAGTTGAGACAGACAATAAATACTGTGCCGCACTGAAGCCCAACAGGTGCTTGTTGCTACTGTTCTATGTAGAGACTCTCGGCGCCAATAAATTAGCAACATTAGAAAGTCAAGTGCACCACAGCGATCCGTTTATTTTTTATTTCGACTGACTGCCAAAATGGAAGATTAAGACTTTTAAAACTAAAGGAAAATAAGTAGGACTTTTACAAAAACGTGAAGGAGATTTTCGTGGAGAAGGATAGGCGCATGGACTTCATTTACAAATAAAGGTAAGACCATAAATGGTTTTGAATTTTATAAAAAAAATGGGATCAGACGAAGAAAAAAAAATCAAATATTTAAAAACTAAATTTTGACCATAAATAAAATATTCTTTTGTTTTTTTTTGTTATCCACCCATTGCATGGCTGCACTCGGGTCCTATTCTGGATCCTGAATTGGTTTCTCGTGTAGTGGGTGCGGCCATAGACAGCCGCATTCACTGTGTTGTATGAGGGGCCAAACCTCATATATTTCTGTGTGTAATCTATTGGTTTACGAATATTTACTATCGCTTTCCGTACATACTTAATTGGTTTGCGTGCGTACAATACAGGTTTCATTCATATGAACTATATTAGCTCGTGTCCGTATATTATCGGTTTGTGCGTGAACTATATCTATTTGTACGTGCATACCGCTAGTGTGTATATCACTGGTGTGTATATCACTGGTTCCAGTACGTTTGTTATTGGTTTGTGAGTGAACTGCATTGGTTTTCGGTTGCATGTTATTGGTTTGCGTATGAACTATATTGGCTTGCGTTCTATGTCGGTCTAACAATGGATTTGCGTATGCACTATATTGGTTTCATGCACGTCTTATACTGGTTTCATGTGGGTAACCTGTCGATTTTGCGCTTGAACTCTATTGGTTGTATTTGTGCACTATGTCGGTTTCGCGTATGAAACATATTGGTTATGCGTGCGCACCCTATCGCAACTCTGTGTATGAACTATATCAGTTCATAATAAATCTAATTAGTAGTAACTAAATGTTATGTTGCATAAAGACGTCAATTGTAAATGTTGAATATTTTGCCTTTAGAATAAGTAACAGTTTTGCAAATACTGTGTGAACAAGTACAGCTGCGGGTTGCAAGCATGTAGATGGGACCGAATAAGAAGTCGGCCCAATACGTACCTGACTTCAGCCTTGTGTTCATTACAGACTCAAGGGTAGATTCTGTTAAATAGTAATAATTACCACCAAGTCCTTTCGCAAAGGTATTGTGCGGAAAAAAATATATAGTGCCGTTTAAACGCAGATGCATCTCCTAGCCACTTGTCTTTACACTCCATGACTCTACTGGCCCTTGAGTTCCTGTTTCTTGCCCCGCCAATTTCCACTGAAGAACACGTGAACAACCAATATAGTTCACACGCAGAACCGATATAGTTCATACACAGAGTTGCGATAGGGTGCGCATGCATAATAAATATGTTTCATACGCGAAATCGACATAGTGCACACATACAACCAATAGAGTTCAAGCGCAAAATCGACAGGTTACCCACATGAAACCAGTATAAGACGTGCATGAAACCAATATAGTGCATACGCAAATCCATTGTTAGACCGACACAGAACACAAGCCAATATAGTTCATACACAAACCAATAACATGCAAGCGTAAACCAATGCAGTTCACTCACAAACCAATAATACAATACAATACATTTTATTTTTGTATAGCCCAAAATCACACAGGAAGTGCCGCAATGGGCTTTAACAGGCCCTGCCTCTTGACAGCCCCCCAGCCTTGACTCTCTGAGAAGACAAGGAAAAACTCCCAAAAAAACCTTGTAGGGAAAAATGGAAGAAACCTTGGGAAAGGCAGTTCAAAGAGAGACCCCTTTCCAGGTAGGTTGGGCGTGCAGTGGGTGTCAAAAGAAGGGGCTCAATACAATACACAGAACAGAACAAATCCTCAATACCGCATAAAAATAAAAATTTTAGAAGTACGGAGCAGAATTTAACAGTAGATGATAACACATAATAAGATTTGGATATTTTTAGAGTTCTGGAGACCTCATTTATCAAGCTGCCTCCCCCATTTGGCCATTCCACGGCTGAAACAGTGCTGGGCCAGCCAATTCGATGAAAGGACCCCTCTTTTCCATGATTCCTGTGATCCTCCATCAGGGATGACTTTACCATAGGCAGGCAAACAACTTGGCAGGTGGGCCGTGGCACCAATTGCCACATTTGAGTACCGAGAACAGAAACAGAATAGGTGAGGGTTAGTATTCAATTATAATTATCATGTTACTTATGTTTTACTGCTGATGACTAACAACAGAGATGCAGTCTGTACAGTTAATCAGCAGCTCTAGTCAGGATATGCTAAACTGAAGTAGTGAGTCTTCAGCCGGGATTTAAAGGCTGAGACCGAAGGGGCATCTCTTATAGAAGCAGGAAGACCATTCCACAGTTTAGGGGCCCTGTAACTAAAAGCTCGACCTCCCACTGTTATTTTATTAATCCTTGGAATCATAAGCAGACCGGCATCTTGAGATCTTAATGTGCACTTAGATTTGTAAGTCATGATAAGTTCAGACAAGTAAGTCGGACCTTGGCCATTTAATGCTTTATATGTTAAAAGGAGGATTTTGAAATCTGCCCTAAACTTAACTGGGAGCCAGTGTAAGGATTTAAAAACTGGAGTTATGTGTTCATATTTTCTTGTTCTTGTAATAATTCTTGCAGCCGCATTTTGGATTAACTGGAGTCTGTATAGAGAACAGTTTGAACAGCCAGTGAACACCGCATTGCAGTAGTCAATCCTACTAGAGATAAATGCATTAATTAATTTCTCAGAATCCTGTTTATTTAGAAAGCGCCTTAATTTCCTAACATTTTTAAGATGGAAGAAACATGTTTTGGACAACTTTGTAATATGTGCTTTAAATGACAAAGATAACTCCTAGATTGTGGGCTGATTCAGTAAAAATAATTGGGATTCCAACTGAGTTAAATGATGACAAAATATTGTTGTGATCAGCGTCATTCCCTCCAACAATTAACATCTCTGTTTTATCTGTATTTAAAGACAAGTAGTTCTCATTCATCCACTCCTTTAATTCGCTAACACAACTAATTAAAGACAACATCGGAGAAACTTCATTTGATTTAAATGAAAGGTATAACTGGGTGTCATCTGCATACGAGTGAAAATTAACATTATGTTTCCTAATGAGAGATCCCAGTGGAAGCATGTAAAGTGAAAACAGTAAAGGTCCTAGTACTGAGCCCTGCGGGACACCATATTGAACTTCTGTGTATATTGATGGAGTACTGTCAGCACATTTCTGTACATATTGGAATCGATTTGATAAATAAGAACTAAACCAAGCGAGCACGGGGCCTGTAAGCCCAACATCGTTTTCTAGCCTGTGCTATCAGATTCCTAATGCGGTCCTCCAGTTCGCGTATTTTCCTGACCAACTCTAAATTAACTAAACCTAACTTTTGGCAGGTGAAGCTATCTACACTGTTGGCCGGAAAACCTGAACTGTACATACTGCAGGACACACAACATATAAACTTACGTTAAGTGTTGAAGTCATCTTTGCCGTTTTATAGGTGCTTCGGCGCTTTCCAATAACAAATCGTACTGGAACCAGTGATATACACATGCAAATCAATATAGTTCATATGCAAACTAGTGGTATACACGTACAAACGGATATAGTTCACGCACAAACCGATAATATACGGACACGAACCAATATAGTTCATATGAATGAAACCAGTGTTGTACACACGCAAACCAATTAAGTATGCATGCAAACCGATAGTAAATATTCATAAACCAATGTGTTCACACGTAAACCAATAGATTACACACAGAAATACAGTAATCCCTTGCTATATCGCGCTTCGACTTTCGCAGCTTCACTCTATCACGGATTTTATATGTAAGCATATCTATACTAATAAACGGCAAAGCCCTCACTCACTCACTCACTCACTCACTCACTCACTCACTCACTCACTC
>JANRMT010062817.1:21973781-21987906 GCA_026402145.1 Polypterus bichir lapradei
TTGCACTGATACGAAATAGCTGTGTGTGTATATATGTAGATATGTATGTATATGTATATATATGTTTATATATGTGTGTGTGTATGTATATATATATGTATTTGTGTGTATATATGTGTGTGTATGTATGTATGTGTGTATGTATATGTATGTGTATATATGTAGATATATATATGTATGTATATATATGTGTGTGTGTATATATATGTGTATATGTATAGATATGTATATATATATGTTTATGTGTGTGTGTGTAAATATATATATATATATTTATATATATATATATGACAGCAACACTCATCACTCACAACAGTGACAAAACAATTACATTGACAATCATGTTACGTTATTTTCAAAATGTTTCCTTTTCTTTTTCATTGCTTCTTTAACACACTACTTCTCCGCTGCGAAGCGCGGGTATTTTGCTAGTTGTCTATAAAGAAGTAATCGATCCTTGAGTAACAATGATGTACTGGTGAGTAGAAAGAATATGTTCTTGAATTTGGGTTTAAAAACCTCCAGGGGTCTGATAAATTGTGATCAGTTATAAACTTTGTAATTATTTTTGCAGTGTTAGACGCCGTTCCCCCTGTGGAGGAAGTCTTATCTAAAAGTGGATTCATAACACAATTAAAATCCCCAGCCATTATAACTTTATGAGTGTTCAGATTGGGAATGGATGCCAACAAATTTTGTATAAATTCCTTATCATCAACATTAGGTGCATAAACATTTATCAAGATCATTTTACAGTTAGATAAGTCTCCCATAACCATTACATATCTCCCTTCAGGATCCAATACTACATCTGATGCTACAAATGGAACAGTTCTATGTATGAGAATTCCCACACCTCTAGTTTTCTTCGTAAAGCTAGAATGGAACATTTGGCCAGTCCAGTCTTTTTGCAGCCGGAACTGATCCTTGCTTATTAAGTGAGTTTCCTGTAAAAATACTATTTTAGCATTTAGACCTGTTAGGTGAGAGAGTACTTTCTTTCTCTTTAATTCGTGATTCAGGCCTTTAACATTCCAGCTTACGAAGTTAACTGTCCCATCATGGAGACACTGATTCTGAGTTTTTGATGTCATTTTATAGTCTTATTATAATTATAAAGACTGAGAGGATAGATTAGGTATAGATCAGGCCTGCTCTCTTTCTCTCCCCCCCTTAACCCCCCACCCTCCCTTTTTGCCTCCCCAAGTGAGGCTAAAACCCACTTCACACAGTCCCAGTCCTCTGACATGCCCAGAGACAGAGTACGTCCAAAGCAAAACAAGCTCCAATGCAGTGGCGCTTAAGGGTTAAAAGATAGAGATATCTCTAAAAATAAAAAAATAAAAAAAAAAGAAAAGAAGAAAGAAAAAAAAAAAGGAGTTTTACACTTAAAATATATATATATATATATAGTCTTCAGCAATTTTAGTGCATTAAGATGATACACCCAGATAATAAACCCAGGGGATGGTATTAAAAATGTGTCCAGAAGAAGCATAACCAGTCTTAATGCAGTAATAGCAATAACAGTAAACCTAGGGTATGATATTGAACAGTCTCGTTTAGGGTAGAGATGAGATAATTAGAAAAGAAAAAGAGAAAAATAAATAAATAGATAAATAAATAATTAAGCACAATAAAACATAAACAGATAGCGCCCTAGTAATACTAAGTAATAATGAGAATATATGCTGATAAAAACCCGTATTTTAAAACGAATAGATCAGACAAAAGATTATTAATCTTTGCTTCATCGTTTTAACCGCCATGACTCACTATTATGTATCAGAATAGTCCCGGGATCAGCTTTCTTAATTCTTTTTCTGCTTCTTCCTTGCTAGCGAAGACATAGAATTGACCCTGCCATTCCACTTTCAGTTTTGCCGGATACAGGAGGCTGTATTTCACACTGGCTTGCCGTAGCCGCTGTTTAATATTATAGAAGGATGCGCGTTTAGTAGCTGTTGCTGGAGAGAAGTCAGGGAAGATAAGAATGTGGTTATTTTCAAATATAATATCTTCCTTGTTTCTGAGGAGTGCCATCACCTCTAGCTTAAATGATAATCGTTCAAAACGAACTATAAAAGATCTTGGTCGGGGTCTGACGGTGTTTGGTCCGCGTACGCGGTAAGCCGCTGCTATCTCAGATTCTGCTTTAAAGTCGTCCCCGATTATTTTAGAAAAAAGTTCAGCTGCGAATTTCACAGGGTTTGAACTTTCTCGATTCTCCGGCAGACCTTCAATTCTGACATTATACCTTCTACTGCCATCTTCTAAAGCAGCCAGTCTGTCTCCAAGTTTTTCTCCGAGTTTTTTGCATTCGGAACTGACATTTATTGCTCTTTCTTCGGCACTGGCAGCTGAATGTTCGACCATTTCAATCCGATTCGTGAATGTCTCCTTGAGATGCTCCAATTGATCAGTAAGCATGCTCAGTTTAACCGAGTTTTCCTGAATGCGCTCTTCAATTTTTCCCAGTACCTGTCGAAGCTCAAATTGCACCTCTTGACGCAGCCTTTCATTTGCCTGTTGGATTTCCTGTTTCAGGCTCTCATGTGCCTTTGCCCTTGCTATCTCATTAGCCTTCTCGCTTTTCTTTATGTCTTGCGTGAGCTGAACGAGCAACACCTTCAGTTCAGATAGTTCAATTGTGCTTTCTTGTACCGTAGATGAAGCAGCAGACTTTGCTGTAGCCGGTGTCCCCGCTGCTACAGGCTCGCGTAATTGCGCACTTGAAGCTGCGGACTTCGAGGCCCTTTCCAGTTTCATGTGATCTTCTCCAATCGGCGAGCTATCCAGATCTGCACTCACGATCGCACCTTCGCTCCCCTTTTCGCTCTCAGCCGGCGACAATGCAGCGGACCATGGTCCCGAGGAGTCTGTGCTTTCGCCCATCTGATCCAGGTCTGTCTCTGAAAGGCCGTATCTGGAACCGGGGCTTGCTGATCGCAGCTTGGGTGTAGCTTTAGTTTTCGATTCTTTCGAACCCCCCTTCTTGTTGGCCATGTTTATATGTGCTTACATATACTGTAGCAGTCCCTCTCGGGTTGAATAAATACAGGATATCTCAAGATAATAAGCAAATAATATGAAAAATAACACCACTGCTAGCGGAGCTCCACTTCAGACGTCCATCTCTCGCATCGGACGAGACCAAAATTCTGCCATTTAATGAAGAATCAATTCAGAGGAACGAATCCCTAAGAACAGGAGTTAATTAGCAGTGAAAACTGGTCACTGATTAGGAAAAGGGTGAGAATGAAAACCTGCAGCCACTGCGGCCCACCAGGCCTGGAGTTTGACACCCCTGCTCTAAGGGTATTAGGGAGATGTTTGTCTTCATTGAGAGTCTAAGGTTTGGGTGTCAAACAGGGCCTGTTAAAGCCAATTGAGGCATTTGATGTCTGATTTAAAACTAAATAAAACTACATTGTTGTTGTTGTTGCATATTTATAATAACTTTCTACTGTCTATTTTACTAGCTGTAATGCACTTTGAGCTACATTCCCCCTATGAAAATGTGCAATATAAATACATGTTGTTGTTATTGTTGTTATAGGAAGTCACAGGCTATGGTTTTCAGCAATAGCTGTCTCCAAAGGAACAAACTTACAACAATTTATAGATATATCAATGATCAATGATGTGCAACACACCTACTATGACAGCAGCATGGAGAAGCCTGTTGTTCGTGCAGAGTGGGTTAATGACATATTGGGGACTGAGTTCTGGGACAGACAATCCTGGTTAATCCTGTCTTGCCAACCACGAATCAGATGGAGTTTGAAGCTGGCAGAAGAGCACTTCAATCACACTGGAAGTGAGTAGCTCTTGAATTCTTTATGCTCCAAGAAAATGCATTTCCATTTGTCAAAACACTTTACTGACATACACTAGCCTTCCTTAGAGATGGTTTAATAGTTCCATGTTATATATCTTTATATATTTAACCAATGATGGCAACAAGCAATTTATTGTTAAGTGTAACTTCCAGTATAAAAACAAAATACAGTTTTTCACACCAAAATATATAAATGTTTTATTGATCTTTAATTTAGTTTAATTTCACTTCTAAATAAGGGAAACCATAGTTTCCAATAAGCTTTAGCAAACAATATCTTGAGCAGTACTTATAACATTATTTACATATGTGATTATTTTTTACTAGTTATACTTAAATTAAATATTAAGAATGATTTTTTTACAGTTCAGCTGTAAAAGACATTTTACAAGAATTTTGCTGAAATTCTTTAAATATGAGCAGTCATTATGAGATTGAAGGCTAAATTATGTCATTACCTTAATGGAATACTGCACCAAAAAATGATATTTTTTGAAATGTTAATTGCCCATTGTAGTTTTTATTTAAGAATGAGAAAAAAATGTAAACTCAGGTGTTTCTTAAGAACAAACATAACGTTTCTGATAGAATGGAGCCCAATGGTGACCATAGTTGGACAACAGCAAATATTCTCAAAAACGTCTATGAAAAAATCTCTCATTAGTCGTGTCACATAATCTACATGTCAAGTCATGCAATCGTATGCTCACAATGTGCAAAACACATGTATTTTTTACCTAACTGTTGTTAAATTAAAATTCCAAAAACTGAAAGTAGTCCACAAACAGGAAGCCCCTTTACACAGGGTTGCACGTTTGAATTTAAGACCCACCTCTACCTCTCATTCATTGGTTAAGAATCCTGTCTTAAATTCAAAGGTGCAATCCCTCATGAAGCAGCTTCTTGTTTGTGAATTTTTATTTTCCAGAGTTATTTATTTAAGAATAGCTTAACAAAAAATACATGTTTTCCATACAGTGAGCATATGACTGGATGACTTGACATGTGCATTATGTGACACAAGATTTTTAGGAAAGTTTTTAACATCGTTTGCTGTTGTTCAATTCTTGTCACCATTAGGTCCCGTTCTATCAGAAACTTTATTATATCCATTCTCCACTATAACATGACATTAACATTTTTTGTTGTCCATCACTATAACCTACATGAGGTAAGTAACATATAAAAAATATTATAAATTTTGAGTGAAGTATTCCTTTAAGAGCACAAAAAAATCACAGATTTTACAAACTCATTACTGCTTATGATCAAAGCAGGCAATTTATTTATTAGTAAATAAAATTAATACTTTTAGCGTTTCTTAAATATTATGATGATTGTAAGCTGAGGAAGTACATAGTTAACAAGAATTATTCTTTAAAGGACAAATATTTAAGCATCGAATATACTAAACATCATTAATAAAAGTAACTATCGGTGTGCTTTTCATGGCAACACTGACATTTCCAAAGGTGATAACTTAAAAAGTCAGGAGAATTGTTTAATTGTTTAATTGTTTGTCTTCTTCATCCAGCACACACTTACCAGATTGCAGGAGGTTGTGAGATACATGAAAACGGGACCAGAGACTCGTATTTGTTTCACGCATATGATGGAAAAGACTTTGTGGGCTTTGATGTCAACACCCTCTCCTGGATTGCTCTTGTCCCTCAGGCTAATTTTTACAAAAGGATAAGGGAAGCAGACAATAAACGCCGTGTAGTAGAAAATGAATTTTATCGGACTGTATGTTTTGATTGGCTGGAGACATTAATCCATCATGGAAGAAAACATCTGGAAAGGAAAGGTGAAGTATATTGTGTGAATATTTATCTTTTACTTAAATTCATTGTAAAAAATGTCATTTTCTAACTCAATTAATCCAGTTTTTGGGTTGGAGCCCATCCCAGCCAGCATAGGGTGCAAGGCAGGAACATACCTTGAACAAGGTGCCAGTCCATTGCAGATCAAGCACAAACACACACACACACACACACACACACACACACACACGCACACACACAAGCATCAATTTAGCGTCACAGATTCACCTAACCTGCATTTCTTTTAACAGTGTGAGGAAATCAGAGCAGCCAGAGAAAATTCAGGGGAGAATTTGCAAACTCCATGCAAGGAGGACCCAGACCACGATTCCTGGTCTCGCTACTTCAAGGCAATGGTGCTATTACTCCGTCACAGTAACCACCTCACAATAAACAAAAAGTTTAAAAATTGTGTGTTTAGTTACAAATTCCATGAAAAAGAAACCTTAAAAAATCTAATTATATCCAGGAATTACAGTTTATTTCCATTTTGCAATGTGTTTATAAATAATATAATATTCAAAAATGTGAATAGAACAGTGGTGAGTGCTCCTGCCCCACAGTTCCAGCGATGTCAATGCATGTATGGAGTCCTCTGCATTGTATTTCTCCATACATCCTTCCACATTTCAAAGAACTTAATGTAAGGCTGACTGTCAGCCCCAAATCTGCACTGTATGTGTGAGTGATTGTTAGTTGCTTAGCTCTGTTTTCAATGTGATAGCAGATTCTTTATAATTTTGAATATTTTCACCTTCACATTTTTGTGTCTCAGATATTGTTTTTTGTTGACATCATTGGTTTCTTTGTTCATTTTGACCTTTACCATGTAGCACATGCCATCATGATGCCATTCTTATTAAACAGTAATCAACACACTTGAACATCATCTGAACTATGGGCAGTTTAAGTTACCGAGGACATGAACCAACAGCATTGTGGTTCCAAGACCAATGCCTTTGCACCACACTGTCTGGTTTAGAATTCTAGACAATTCATTACTGTCCAAAATCGGACTGCTGATATATCAGAGGGCTAAAGTGACATAAGTGTACTAGAGAAGGTATGTTTAAGATGTTTGATACATTGTAATGCTGTGTGCAGTTTTTAATTGATGGTAGAGATGGTTTGGTGGACTGACAGTATGGTCTGATGCTTAACGCAGCAGAGTGTGAAGCCCAAGATGTTATGTATCAGTTTGAAGTTTTGTGTATTTTATATTTTTGACAATTTTGAGATAACATTTTTCATGTTTTTATTTTATTTTTATTGGTCACATCAAAAATTTTACAGTGCTGTACTGTCACTTTCCCTGCTTCTTTTGACTGGAACCCCCAGGTGGTGGGGCCATATTGACATCACTATTCCTGAGCCCTCCCTCAGGCTTTTCAAATTAGCTGGGAAGGCTCAGGCATTGGAGAACATTGGTTTATTGTGGAGTTAACTGAGTATTTTGTTTTTGGTAGCACTTCAGTTACTGCAAAAATGCATCTATTGCACATGTACTCTTATGTAACAAGACCGTAACAAAGGCTTCTTTTGGTCTTCATAACACTTACAAAGCATCAGTAGAGAGCTTATTCATCTCTGTGCAGTGTGGCATATTGACATGATAGTAAAATGACTTGTTAATATGAAGGATTCACAAGTCTTATACTAAATATGTAATATCAATAGAAATGTGTCTCAGTTAAGCCACCTCAGACCACTGCAATGTGAAGTGTTACTAGCAGAAGACATTGCAGAGATGAATAAACACTTAACCGATACTTTGTAAGTGTTATGAAGACCTAAAGAAGGTGTTGTTGCATAATATTAAATAAGTAATAGATAAATTTTTTCAGAACTGAAACTAAAGTGACCATGTTTTCTCTGTTGAATTTTGTGGATCTCTCAATTTATTGTGCTTTGTTTAAATGATTCTGATTTTCAGATTACATTTTGGAACTTTTTTGCTTAGGATTGACATTTAGGCAATTAGTGTGTGCCTCCTTTTGCTCTTTTGAGTTTTTTCTTTGTGCTATCTAGTTTTCTGTGAATAAATCCTTGATTTATGAAGATTTTCTGTTTGCCCCTTTAATTCAAGCCAAGGATTTAAGGTCATTCCTCTTGTGGGGATTTTGTTATACAGTAATCCCTCCTCGATCGCGGGGGTTACGTTCCAGAACCCCCCGCGATAGATGAAAATCCGCGAAGTAGAAACCATATGTTTGTATGGTTATTTTTATATATTTTAAGCCCTTATAAACTCTCCCACACTGTTAACATTATTAGAGCCCTCTAGACATGAAATAACACCCTTTAGTCAAAAGTTTAAACTGTGCTCCATGACAAGACAGAGATGACAGTTCTTTCTCACAATTAAAAGAATGCAAATACCTGTATATCTTTTCTTCAAATGAGTGTCTGCATCAGGAGCAGAGAATTTAAGAGAGAGAGCGAGCGCTCGCAAAGAAAAGCAAACAATCAAAAAATCAATACGTGTGCCTTTAAGTAAAGCGGCATTTTTCAGAGGAGCGTCAGTATCTTCTAAGCAAACAGCCTCTATTGAAACAGCCCCTCTGCTCAAATCTCCTCCGTCAGGCTCAGAGAACTCAGAGAGAGAGCGCGAGATTAAAGCAAACAATCAAAAAATCAATACGTGTGCTTTTGTGCTTTTAAATATGCCGAGCACCGCAATAAAGCGGCATTTTTTAGAGGAGCGTCAGTATGTTTTAAGCAAACAGCTTCTGTGCAAACAGCACCTCTGCTCACACCCCCTCCGTCAGGCGCAGAGAATGTCAGAGAGAGTGAGAGAGAGGCAGAGACAAGCAAACAATCAAGCACCGCGCGGGAAGCATATCTTATAGCATTGAGGAGTTTTAGTTAATATGTAATACATGCTCTGATTGGGTAGCTTCTAAGCCATCCGCCAATAGCGTCCCTTGTATGAAATCAACTGGGCAAACAAACTGAGGAAGCATGTACCATAAATTAAAAGACCCATTGTCCGCAGAAATCCGCGAACCAGCGAAAAATCCGTGATATATATTTAGATATGTTTACATTTAAAATCCGCGATAGAGTGAAGCCGCGAAAGTCGAAGCGTGATATAGCGAGGGATTACTGTATTTTTGTGATACTCATAGTTGTTTTGCCAGCTCCCCATTTTTGGCGAGTGTGGTTCTACAAGAAAGACCTGCGAGGATCCTGGCCTGCTTGAGTAGCAGCATTTGGAGGTCTCACAACCATTTTGCCTATGTGGAAGACTCCAAATCATGACAATAGGTTCCCTCTTCAGTTCCCAGTTTTGTCCTACTGTGAGATTCAGTTAGTTGACTTGTACTTTAAATTCTTGAAATTTTTTGTGCTGATGTTTATTATGGTGCCAGAGAGTGACAAAGTGTCAGACATGCAGATAAGAATTTCACTGTACACTGTGACACATTTGATTAAACTGCTACTTCTACTACTACTACTACTACTACTACTATAGTAATACTTTGTCCATCCATCCATTATCCAACCCGCTATATCCTAACTACAGGGTCAGAGGGGTCTGCTGGAGCCAATCCCAGCCAACACAGGGCGCAAGTCAGGAAACAAACCCCGGCAGGGCGCCAGCCCACCGCAGAGTAATACTTTGTTCAAAATCAAAATGAAACCTTTAGATTTCATTACCAATTTCATTTGATGAATAAAATCTAGTTTTTCCCATTAAATAACACAGAGTTTTGGAGTCTGCTAGTTCATGTTGATGCTAGTGTTTATTAATCCAGTGCATTGAAAAACACCACTCCACTTTTCATGCCTCCTCCTTTGAGAAGGAAGTTTGGTCACTTACAAAAACAGATAGATACCTCTTGTTTTATTTAATGGAAAGATGCAAATGTTTGTGATGATTAAATCAAGTTTGACTTGCAATGGGTTGGAATTGCATCTGGAACTGATACTTCCAAAATAGGCTAACCCCAGAAAAATGTGAATGAATAAATATAAGAAATTATGACTCCATATAAATGTATAAATTATCCAGCACATGAAGAGTTGCAGTGTAGAGGTCTAACGTCTGACACAATAGTGCCAGGACAACAATATCATCCTTAATGTCAGCAAAACCAAGGAGATGGTAATATACGTCAGGAGCTTAGAGATAAATCACACTCCCACCTACAGCAGTTTTATATTTCTGAGTGATCATCACTGATCAACTAACATAGGCACAATGCCTCTAATTTCTAAGACATCAGAGGAAAGCTAGGATTTCTCCATCTGTTCTTACTAGGCAAGCTGCTTTCTGTCCAGGACATACAATATACTTGTAAATAACATGCACACTGCCTTGGAACAGCAAAGAGTATTATTAAAGATATCAGCCATCCTGCATAGTTGATTTTCTCACTCCTCCATTATGACAAACACTACAGAACTATAGGCACTTGCACCACTCAATTCAGGAACAGTTTCTGTCCACAGGTTGTAAGGTTAATGAACAATTTGTGATGTAATCAATAGTGTGTGTGTTCTTTTCATAATAACAAATATAATAAAATCATAACAAATGCTGTGTATGTTCTTACTTATTTACATTGTGCTGTGCCTGCTGGAATTGGCCCAGCAGGTTTTTGTGGTTTACTTCGCTCCTTGAAGCAGTTCACTGACTTCAGAGAGTGACTTTCTTAGCTGCACTAGTTGGAGGTTGTGAGGCTGTGGCAGGATTGCCCGTGTAGATGGCATTGAATGAGGGAATGCCAGCTCATATTGCTGCTGACTAAGTGAAGAAGTCATCGTCAGGCTGATGTAACTTTCAGTACCATTACTATATACCTGCTGTGAAAGAATAAGCACACAGAAACTCTAATTAAGAGTTGGGGATCTTCCCCGTATAGGCCTACTGGGTGTAGCGTCCAGTACAGAATATGGGTCAAAATCAAAGCAAAACATTTGACAAACTAAAGTTCTCTCTTTGGTTCTTATATACAAGCAAAAAAGAAAGTGCAATTAACGGGGAGGAAGTGCAGGGGTGGCTGGAGCTGACATCAAATGTAGTAGCCGGAGATGATGTCAGGAGTGTGGTTGATGCACAGTAGTCATGGGGGCCGTCTGGAAACATGGCGACCCCACAGAGCCAGCCGAGGAGTCTTTTGTGGGAATGGGATATGATGACTGTTATGGCCGTTTCATTTTGTTGCATTTCTGTGGAGTTAAGGAAAGAAAAGCATTAGTACCTCATCTCCTCCCCTCTTTTGTTCTTTCACGCACAATCAAGCCTTTTGACTGTCCCCTAAGCGCGCATGTGTGACACTGTATATGCAGTAGTTGTACACTGTTGCTTATTTTGGTTGTTCTGATATTTAATTTCAGCAATTTTTTGTTCAATTATTTAATATGTGAGTGGCACGGTGATGCAGTGGTAGCGCTGCTGCCTCGCAGTAAGGAGACCAGGGTTCACTTCCCGGGTCCTCCCTGCGTGGAGTTTGCATGTTCTCATCATGTCTGTGTGGGTTTCCTCCCACAGTCCAAAGACATACAGGTTAGGTGAATTGGCGATCCTAAATTGTCCCTAGGGTATGTTTGGTGTGTGGGTGTGTGTGGGCGCGTGCCCTGCCCGGGGTTTGTTCCTGCCTTGTGCCCTGTGTTGGCTGGGATTGGCTCCAGCAGGCCCCCGTGACCCTGTGTTAGGATATAGCGGGTTGGATAATGGATGGATGGATGGATTATTTAATATGTTTTGTCTTTTTGGATCTTTATATTGGATCTTAATGATTTTAAGTGTATTTTTTAAAATTTCTTAATATATATTAAAGCTGTGTCTTCAAAGTGTGCTCAGTGGTTGGTCTGTGAGTATGTGCCAGATAGTTTGTGGGCTGACCTAGTAACTTTTCTGAGAATTTTCTTACTGATAAGGCCACCTGAAAGCTAAGGCGCTATTGAGAATTCTTGAAACAGTACAGAAAATAATGTAAAACAGTCTCAGTCATTTTTAACTAAACAGGGCTGCAGTCTACCACGTGTGTTTTTATTTCAAACAGCAGTATGAACTTCTTCTTCTTTTGGCTGCTCCCATTAGGGGTTGCCACAGCGGATCATCTTCTTCCATGTCTTTCTGCCCTCTGCATCTTGTTAAGGTTCCTACCCTCAGTTCTACTCTCAATAATACACTGCCACCTAGTGGCAAGATAAACAGTAACTGCTAAACTATATATATTGTAGTTGTTGCATCAAACATGTGTTACCTTACTCTAATAGGCGCTAACCACAGAACACCATGTCTTTAGTTTCCAGTGAGTTTCATTTTATGAAAAGAAAATAAACAATCATTATAGATCTACTAAAAATGATCAAATTGGCTAAGAACCTTTTTTTTTTAAAAAAAAGCATTTTAGTATTGTAAAATTGTAACTCTGCAGATAATATGCAATGTAATTTGGTTGTTTCTGTGATGTGATTTTTAAGAACAATGGAAGGTTGACTAAAAAGAGGAGATATTTGTAGCCCATCAATCTCATTTGGTGAGCTAAGAGCCCAGGCTCTTACACACAGACACAGAGAAAGCATAATGGAAATGACCAGGTTATGATTGGCGAAACCTGAAATGTGTACATTTATTGAAAAATAAAAGACAAATTTACAAATCTATGACAATGCTTTCCTTCTTTGAAACTTGAAAAAAAGTGAAAAATGAAAAATCTTGTTTAAAAACAATAGGTTTCTTTTTAAATTGTTGATGTATTATTATTACCTGCAGTCTTTTCAATCTAGTGCTACTTGAAAGAATAAAGCTGTGGTAGTTATATGGTGTTAACATGATGACGATCCTTTTCATGTCTTCAGTTCGACCAGACATATGGAAGAAAAACCTAAACTCTGAAATACATTTAATTTGTCATGTGACTGGATTCTATCCATATGAGATCGATGTGAAGTGGATCAGAGAAGGAGGGGGATCACTGAACGAGAAGGATGTATGGCATGGGGACGTGCTACCCAATGAGGATGGGACCTATCAGCAAAGAAAGACTCTCAGACTGACTGCCAAGGAACAAGATGAATACAACTATGCCTGCCACGTGCAACATGTCAGCCTGGAGGAAGTGAAAGTTCTGAAGGTGGGTAAGTAAGTCAGCCTGATTTTAAGTGGTTTACCTGCACTCAGGGTTTGCAAGATAATTTTACAGTGCCTTTAGAAAGCATTCAAATCCCTTCACTTTTTCACATGTTGTTATGTGGCAGCCTAAAGCTAAAATCATTTAAATTCTTTTTTTCCCTTATCAAACAACACTTGATATCTTATTCTACTGATCATTATTGAGATGTGTCTACACCTTGTTTGCAGACCACCTCTAGTCTATTCAATTGATTGGACATGATTAGGAAAGATACACACCAATCCAGAGAAGTTTCCACAAGAAAAAAACAAGCCATGAGGTTCAAAGGATTTGCCTGCAGAGCTTAAAGACAAGATTGGAAAGGCTACAAAAATTCCTGCTGCATTGAAGGTTCCCAAGAGCACAGTGGCTTCCGTAATTCATAATACATTTGGAAAATATAAAATTTTTATAGAGCTGGCCGCCTGACCGTACTGGGCAATTGGAGGAGAAGGGCTATGATAAGAGAGGAACCCACAATTCTGATGGTGATTCTGGCTGAGATCCAGAGAACCTGTGTTACAGAAGGACAAACAGCACTGCAACACTTCACTTATCTGTGCTTTATGACACAAAACACATGAAAGTCCATTTGGAGTTTGCAAAAGGACATCTAAAGGACTCTCAGACTATGAAAAACATACATTTTCTGGTCTAAAGAAACCAAGATTGTTTGGCTGTATTTCTAAGTATCACGTCTGGAGGGATCCATGTTCTACTCATCATCTCCTTAATACCATTAAAAAGGTGAAGCACGATGCTGGCTTTTCAGTAGCAGGGACTGGAAGACTATTTGGGAATGAGGGAAAGCTGCATGGAGCAAAGTACAGAGATATCCTTAATGAAAACATTGCTCCAGAGTACTCTGGACCTCAGACTGGGCTGAAGATTCACCATACAACAGGATAATGTCATAAGGTACTGTGATAATAATACACAAAAGACATCATCAAGAGTTGAGGCAGCCACCCGTATATTGTTTTTCCCGGCTGCAAAAGTTTTATGTTTTTAAAGCACGATGTGCATAAAACAGAGTCCACAACAAAACTGACTATAGTAGCCCAAGATGGAGGCTTTAAAGGCCTATAGAGGAACTGATGTCATCAAAGGGGCTGGAACCAGGAGTGATGTCAGCAAAGGAGCCATCTTCAGGAGTGATGTCAGCAAAGGGGCCGGCTTCGGAATTGACATCATCAAAGGGGCCGGCTCCAGAAGTGATGTCTTTAGAGGCGCCGGAACCTTGCAGGATTTCCCGGGAAAGGTCTGTAGGGAACTGACAGACAGAAAAGAAAGACAGTCAGCGCACTCCACCACCCCCTGGTCGGATGTTTTAT
>JANRMT010062817.1:21992429-22011275 GCA_026402145.1 Polypterus bichir lapradei
TATCTATCTATCTATCTATCTATCTATCTATCTATCTATCTATCTATCTATTGAAACTGTGTGAATTATCCATTAATGATTCCTTTTATAATGAGCTGCAACACACAGATAATTAATAAAATAGAGGAAATCATAATCATCATCAAATCATTGTTTTCTGAATGAGAACCCCCAGTGTATTTTTTGTTGGTTCTTAAATTGTGTTCAGATGACTCGTTTTGAAGAAAATATCCATAGACTGGACTGCAGTGATGATTGCCAATTAGATGCTAAAGTCATCACAGAGCAGAAAGTGGTGGCAACTGCCCTTCTAATCATTTTATTCAAATGATTATTACAGAGAAAAAATGCTTTTACTATACCTATACTATACTGTAACTTACTCTGGCTAGAAATTGTTATAAATATTGTGACCATCTGAGGGTGCTTAAGCAACCAAAACATGACACGTTTAAATATATTTCCATTCTAGTTTAAAAGAGATGCCTTTTTTAAGACTAAACTGAAAAATAAAAGTTATCAGAGTGGGTATCTATTTAAGTATAACACATCATAGGTTATGCTTTATCACACTTTTAAGTTTAAAGATGGTTTTGCCCTGGCTCTTACAATAGGAATGCTATTTTATATCAAGCAACACATTCCAGTCCATGGTGTTTCTCCATGTCTTGAACCCAGAAGTAAAACTGAATTCCAGATCTGGGTGTTCCACATGACTGGAGGTTATGTGTTGCCCATTGTCTCTGAGTTTTCCTCCTGCAAATTCCCCTTGAGGTTTGTCCTTCTACCAATGTTTAAAGTCCCTTCCTGGAAAAAAGGAAGAATCTGTTTTGAGGCATCTGGAGACTTGTGTTTACCTCCTTGGGTTTCCCCAAGCTATGGATACTCTACTATCAGTCTTTCATGGGTGACATTAGCATATAGCATAATTCACATAATATTCAACCGCATTCTGGCACCCCACTTTGTTCAATTTAGGGTCACCAGAGCTAATCCTGGCAGCATTAGGCACTGGGCAGGATGAGGTACCAGGCCAACTGAGAGACCACACATGCGCACACCCAAACTGATCTGAAAGACAAACTCAACACAGATGGATAAGATTTGAACTCATAGCACCATGAGGAATTAATAAAAATTGTGCCATTATGTTCCACACTTAATACCCCAATATTAAAATCATAAGTTTTGCCTTCACCTTACTCAAGATAAATTAGCTCTTCAAAAGTTTCTTACAGACTTACTCTATTATAATTTAACTTTATAGGAAATATGATATAACACAAAACATGATGTCTTTCAGGTCATTTTTCCTTTATAGGAAAAATTACAGTGGCATCTCGGTTCACGAACGTCTCGGTACACGTACAAATCGGTTTACGACCAAAAAGTTCGCCAAACTTTTGCCTCGGTTCACGACCACACACTCGGTATACGAACAAGCCAGTTTCCCTTTTGGTTTGTGCGCGCCGATGATTTCCTCACATGTTGCATTGTTCTCAATCAGACGTGTCTGCATGCACGTGCGTGCGTGCTTTTGCTGTGAACTCTTTGTACTCTATTCCATTTCCCTTCCGGTTCGTACGCGCCGATTACTGTATTTAAGCACGTGTTCAGCCTCTGCCTGTTCATTGTTCTCAGTCAGACGTGCATGCTTTACCTGCGCTCTCTTTGTGCTCTACAGTATTTCGTGTGCTTTTGCAGTTAACCATGGCTTCTAAGCAAGTGAAGAGTGGTGAGAAGAAAGTTTTGAAGAAAATTGAAATCGATGTAAAGAAAGAAATTATTGAAAAGTTTGAGTGTGGCGTTCGTGTTACTGATCTTGCCGCCGAGTTCAAGAAGTCAAAATCTATGATTTTGACTATTCTAAAGCAGAAAGAATCTATTAAAGCAGCTGATGTTGCAAAACGAGTTACAGCGTTAACCAGGCAGAGGCCTCAAGTGCTGGAAGAGGTGGAAAAACTTTTGCTTTTGGCTGAACGAGAAGCAACTTACAGTGAATAGCGTAAGCGAGGCGATGTTATGCGAGAAAGCCAGGAATCATGGTGATTTGCTGCAAAACTGTCCTTCTATGAGTAGCGAAAGTGAGGAATTTAAAGCCAGTAGAGGATGGTTTGAAAAGTTTCGCAAGAGAAGTGGCATTCATAGTGTGGTAAGGCATGGAAAGGCTGCTAGTTCCGACTCTGAAGCTGCAAAAGAATTTGTGAAAAATTTCACAAAATTAGTGGAGGACGAAGGCTACATCCCACAACAAGTCTTCAACTGCGATGAGACAGGATTGTTCTGGAAGAGGATGCCGAAGAGGACCTGCATTACCCAGGAAGAGAAGGCTATGCCCAGCCATAAACCAATGAAGGACAGGTTAACCGTTTTGCTGTGTGCTAACGCTAGTGGCGATGTAAAAACCAAGCCGCTACTCGTTTACCAATTTAAGAACCCTCATGCTTTCAAGCAGTACAATGTAAACAAAGCCAGACTGCCCGTGATGTGGAGGGCAAACAGAAAAGGGCTGGGTCACCAAGACCTTGTTTTTGGAATGGCTGCACGAGGCTTTCACTCCCCCCATGAAGTGATATCTCGAAGAGAATAACCTGCCTAAACAATGCTTTCTTCTAATGGACAATGCACTGGCACACCCTCCAAGTCTGATCCACCAGCTAAACAGCTAAAAAAATACAGAAACCCAAGAAATCCCAATAGAGAAAACACCTGAAGGAAAACATCCCTCCATCGCAGAGCCAGACTCTCTCTCAAAACTATAACCTCCTCTCCACCCAGTTCCTCCTCACTTCATGCCAGAACTCAACTCATGCAAGGTTAGTTTTCTTGGTGGTTTATGGTTAGTTTTTATATTACAGATTTTTCAAATGTTCATTTTTTGGTTCGTAGCGTGAATTGTTGCAATGTTACTTTTCTCTTTTTTCAAATGTTCATTTTTTGTTCACATCTCCCTGCAGCACACCCATGAGCATCCAAGGACCACATCCATACCAGGTACCGATATCCAGGACAGCAGCCATCTGGCATCCTGGGGGAATAAAGAATCACCAGCGACATCTTCATCCTTCACTGGGCTGTCCATCCATCCCATCTAGCCATCACTTCTGGGTCTGGAACCTTTCTTACCCCTGGCCGGAATGCTTATCTCTTTGATAGGAGCCTCCCCTCCGGATAAGGAACAATCCCCTCGTCCAACCCATGTGGCATTTACAACACAAATTACGCTAAGTTACTTTTGCATTGTAATATTGCTATAACATTTTTTTATTGGAAAGAGATATGTGTTCAGTCTTGCCTATCATTTGACAGTTCAGTGTTTAAATAAATAATCATGTCCCCGAGCGTGCAGGCTCTAAACGGGAGTTGCTCGGGGTTGATTGGGGTGCTTGGGTGATTCTGTACTCACATGCAAATGTCAGTGGATCATTTAGGTGTCTCATTCACATCTCAGAGTAAGCACGGTGTCACACCTGCACCCAATCAGCCAGGATATAAGAGAAGCCTGCATAGCAGAAAAAGGAGAACAGAACGAAGAACAGAATAAAGAGAGAAGGAAGTTAAAGAGAGATATTAGAAAGAAAGCAGGATCAGGAGAAGAGCCAGTGCAAGAGAAAAGAGGAAGGCAGCCACTACTCTAGAGAGGATTGAGTGTTGCTCCTGCTGAGCTATTTGTGGAGCACGAGCAACTGACTGCTCCAGGATGTCTCCCCTGTAAGGCAGAGGGATGGCAGTCAGATCGAAGGACCACAGTGAGGCAAGGCTCCCTGTCAGGAACTTATGTCGCCAGCAGGGGACAGAGCAAGTCAAAGGGTTGGCTTTGTCTGACAGTAGCACGTCTCCTCTGGCTGCAGGATTCCATAGGGGAAAATGGAGGAGATGTTGGTTTTAAGAAGGATGCACCAGGGTGCCTAAGTTTTCATAGAACTGTTTACTGTGTGTTTGAACCTTGTTTTTATAAATATATCTATTTGGATTTGAACCTCCACATTCACCTGATTTTATCGGATTATTTATTTATTGAAAAAGAGTTTTATGCACTGCACTATTTGCACATTGTTTTTTCCAGTTTTAATTGAAGCACTGACACTTATGCACCAACCCCTTGCTGAATGTATGTGTCCTCATTTGCCTGGCTCATCTCGGTCTATGATTGTTGAGCTAAACTGGACCATCACATGACTTTTAAAGCTATTCCACGACAAAATAATGGTAGGCTCATGTAATAAGGTGTTATAAGAAATCAAAATATAGACACTCTGTGCGTTTTGATGCACACACATAATCAGGTTTAGGTGCATAACCCAATTAAGGCAGGAACCTGGTTTCTTAATAATCTGTCTTTACATGTGCAAGTAATCTTCTGGAGTTCCCTTTGGCAAAATGCTATGATATAATTCAACTGCACAAAAAAGAGTTAAACATCATCACTGGACATTTTGAATGAGAAAAAGCATGACACCATTTTCTTGTGTTTTATAAATATATCTAGTCAAATTTACACTGTATTTACAAGTTTCTGTTACCGGATTGCATTTAGCCCAGGGGAGGCCCACTCTGATCCTGGAGGGCCGCAGTGGCTGCAGGTTTTTGTTCCAACCCAGTTGCTTAATTAGAAGCCAATCTTCACCAATAACAGATCTTATTTAATTTCACAGCTTGTTAGTGCTTTAACTCTACCACGTCAATTCATTCTTAAATCATAGATTTTTTTCTTTCTAATGATACATGTATCATCTAAGTGATTTGAAGCCTAAAATGGATGAGTATTTTCAGTTCTTCACTTTCTCTTCAGTTTCCTTCTCAGTACTTCATTAAACCAAACAGTGAATGATGAATACACATGAGTGGAAATGGAGACAAGCTAGATGTAGAACTGCTAGTTCCTTTGTCATTTGCATCTTATTGCTGGTCAGCAGCAGTTAAAACAATAAATGCAGCTATTCAAGTGTACAATAAGCAGTTAAGGGTTCAACATCTTAACAAGCGAGACAACTAAAATGAAGCAGAAAAATGTCACTTGAGAAAAAGTGCTTTATCAGCAATGAAAGATTTCTCATGAAGCAACTGGGATGGAGTTGGTATCAGGTACCTCTGGTTAAATGGTGTCTTTGGTTTTCACCAAACATGTCTTCTGGTACAGTGGCCAAATTATTCTCTCTTTGCCTTGTATTTCCAGAGCACATTTCTAGAAGTAGAGTTTCTCATGGAAGAATAGCATTTCATTGTTCCAGTACAATTACAAAGACTTGCACAATCTATCACAAGGGACAATGATGCTAATTTGATTGCTCTTGATAGTTGGCCAACTAGCTAAGACAGCCACAATTGGTGTCTATCCTATTTTGTCTTTTACAGTTTGTTAGATCCCATGATCCACAGGTAGAGTACAATAGAACTTCTGGTGCTGTTAATTCTTTCTTCTCTTTTCTTAGGAAATCAACAGAGCAAAAGAGAACCAATGCAGAAAACCATGAGATGATAATACATTGACTATGTCCTTAATGGCTACATGAAAACCAATATTGTGTTTTAAAGGATCTGCATATCAAACAAACAAAACCTTAAAATCAGGCTAATTTCTCTTCTTGAAACCAATAGATAAAGGATTTGCTCCAGGAGGGTTCTCTTGGCATGATGCTAGCAACTTCAAATGCCTGTACATTTACCTGCAATACAATTTTATGATGGATCAGTGAAGGACGGATTGTTTCTGGAGCCACATGATGATCTTGAACTTCTACAATTATCTAAAACATATGTCTGGATTCTGCTAATTGATTTTTACTTGGCTTCTGGCACAATTATCCCTCCCGAGCTGTTTGGTAAATGAATAGACATGGGTATCAATTAGTCCATTGAGTCACAATAGGTGTGACAACTCAGTGTCCTATCATTTCTTGATTCCTTTTGTAAAGTTGTTTATTTAATCTCCTTATGAATGATCTCTCTTGCTCAGTTTATTTTGCTCAGCACCTTTCCTGTTCAAATACAAGGGAAAAACTTTAGGTGTGGCAGTGACAAGCCTAGCCTCACCTCAGACTGCGCTCTCCCTCACACACTGGGTTGATGCATGCAATTGGTGCGTGCCTGTTGCTGTCTCCCTGTATGTCGCCAATATAATGTTTGCAGACACGTTTATTATACACCCTGACTTTCCACAGTCTGGCTAATATCTTTAACGAATGTGTGTGACATATTTAGTCTTGCTGATCGGACATAAAACTTCAGTGAACAGGCACAAGGTGAGGCAGACAGTACCATGCCACATCGAAGGGGGTGGATGTGAGCCCAACAGGTGCTTGTTGCTGCTGTTCTTATCAATTAGCGATATCAGAAAGTCAAGTGCACTGCAGTGGTCCATTTATTTTTCTTTTTTGTTCTGACTGACTGCCAAAATGGAAGATTATATATCTAAGCTTAAAAATGTCTCAAAACTGGACTTTCAGTCAAAACAGAAAGTGATAAATAACGGAAGACCAATGCCAGAGCTAAACGATTTGCTGCAAACTAAGGAACAACTAAATTTTGGCCTTAAATAAAATATTCTTTTGTTTTTCTTGTTATCCTTTTGTTGAACAGTCTGCATTAAAATTGATTAAAGCATCAGAATTAAAAGCTTTTAAAAACAACTAAAAATCAAGGTCAAAATTGAAATCCGTTTTTTTGTACGCCACTCTATACTTTAATATGTACTGAATGAGTATGAACTGTGGAATTGCAAGGACAAATTTAGAACACATATAGGGTACAGAGCAAATCTCTCTCACCGCTATAAATGTAACGTTCTTTCTTAGCTAAATGCGTACCTTACCTGCTGTATGTGTGTGTAAAGAATGCTGATGAGATATGAAACATAACCAGTAGTCAATGTGCATGCTGCCAGCTGAATAGTGAATAAGCTACTCTTTTGGGTTCATATATTTGTAAATCTGACTCTGAATGAGTCACTGCCTCACCAACCATGAACCTTACCGTACATCACTGTTTTGTAGTAGGTACACAAGCAAGGAGAGAAACAATTATAAACAGGCAACAACAAGGGACAGCATTTCTTTATTCTTGTAGTGAATGGCTTAGGGACACTGGAAGTCTAATACAGGCCAACAAGTTCATAGCAGTTAACACAGGCCTTATGTTTAGTATCTGCTATTTTCAGAAGAGATGAAGGAAACTGTGTACTGGTGGGAATTATCTGTGGCAGGAACACCTGCTAGCTATTGGTCAGTGAAAAAAAAAAACATTTGTGAAACTGAGCTGCCTCTTGTAAAAAATGTACAGCCTGGAGGCTGTCCATGTAGTCTCACTGTTTAATGGTCATAGAGGTTTCATGGCTACACTGGTTTCAGAGGCCAACAGAGAAACTAGTTGGCCTCAGGATATTAGAAGTCTATCTTTGTTCCTGAAATATTTCAAAGTTTGTTGACCCTGAGGATGAAGATGTTTGATATACAGTTGAGAGCTTGGATAGAGAGGTGTGCAGTCTGGCAAAGGTACACTCGAAAGAAAAAAGTATGTGAATCCCTCAGAATTACCTGTTTTTGCATTAATTGGTCAAATAATTTATCTAATCCTCATCTAAATCACAAGTACAAACAAACACACTATGCTTACGCTAATAACTTACAAGAAATTATAGTGTTTTTATGCCTTCGAGGATTTAATGTGTTCAGTGGAAAAGTAAGCAAACCCTTAGATTTAACTCTTATTTAACTGGTCAAGCCTTCTTTGACAGCAATAATCTCTAACAGGTATTTTCAGTGCCTGCAGATTAGACCTGCACAATGGTCACAAGGAAGTTTAGACCATTCTTCATTACAGTACTGCTTCAGCTCATCCATATTTGTTGTGGTGTGAAATTTTGCATATAAGTTGATAAATATTTAGTATGTATTTATGTGTTTTATGACACAAATGTCTATCATTGATAAGAACAGCAATGGTTTGATGGTTAAGAACCAGTTTTTTGTAAGGGTTGGGTAAGTGCCTAAAACAAGTCTGGCAAGTGATTCTCTGCAGGACTCTCTCAATCAACCATCACAGGAAAGCCAATCTACCAACCTGGCAAGCTTCAGCTCAACACATGGTTTTGGGGGCAGATGTGAAGATATTCTGTGCCCCTTTGGTCTGAAGTTTGGCTGTATGGAATTGGCTTGTATCAGAAGCCTTTAAGTACCATGACGCCCTATTGGCTGTAGGGTTTGGAAAGAGAATCTATAAATTTGCTTGCTTTAACCCTCACTGTCTCTCTCTTACCAACTGATGAAGGAGCATCTCACACACCATGAACTGAAAAGGACAACAGAATGAAGAGCACAGCTTGGCAGCCATATTGAGACAGGCATGTGGCCTGTTCTGAAGAAAGATGCCAAAAATTATGCTTTAACTAGAGACATTTTAAGTAACTAACAAGTCTGTGTGCCACCTGAAACTACACATCAGAATTTCTCAGGATGTATGGTTGCCAATATTCAAACGTTCTTTGCATATTGTTATTATTTATGAATATTATCAATAATAAATTATTTAAATTGTAACTTAACTCATACTTGTCTTTTACTACACCTAATTGCCTGAGGTTATAAATGTAGAAGGGAAGGTGGGGAGAAGTTATGTGGTACAATACCTTATAAACAGTGGTAAGTCTGTGAGATCTGAGGCATTCTGACAAAGGCTACATATTAATAATACAAAAGGGGAAAGTATATTACTCTACCAAGACAAAACAATATTCTTAAGATGTCTGGAGTGACCGGCTCTCCGTAGCATCTTTTTTGGGTTACTTTGTCTGGGCTCTTACTGGGCCATTCCAAAAGGTCAATTTTCTTTTTTTTTTAAGCCATTCTGTAGTAGATTTAATTCAATGTTTAGGGTCATTGTTCTGCTGCATTACTCAGCTTCTACTGAGTTTTAGCTGGTAGACAGCCACTCTGATATTATCCTGTAGGATACCTTATTAAACATTAGAATTCATTTTCTCCTTGATGATAGCAATGTTTGCACACCCAGAGTCAGTAAAGTAGCCCTAAATCATGATGCTCCCTCCACCATACTCCACCATGTGGATGTTTTAATCTTGGCATGTGGTTCCCTTTTTACATCATACGTGCTGCTGCATATTCTTCCATAACAATTCAACCTTAGTTTAATTAATCCACAAAGCATTTTCCCAAAGACATAGCAGAGTGTCAAGATTGCCTTTGGCAAACTTTAGGTGTACGTATTTTTTAGATAGCAGTTGCATCCTCCTTAGTGTCCTGCCATGGACACCACACCTGTTTTATGTAAAGTAGACTCATGAACAGAGATGTTAACCTGTTCCAGTGATTCCTTCAATCCTTTTTTTTTTTTACCTCACTTAGTATTTTGCCTGGTGCTTTTTGAGTCATTTTGACTAGGTCCCCACTTTTAGGGACAGCAGCCACAGTATTTAATAATCTTCATTTATACACAGCTTTTCCTACTGTAGACTGATGAATATCTAAAATCTTTGAAATTACTTTGTAACTCTTTCCAGCTTTAATGTATGTAATTCAACATTTTTGATTGTAGATATTTTGAGATCTTGTTCTTGTGAGGCATGCTTCACATCAGAAAATGCTTTTTGTGAACAGCAAACTCAAATTTTTTGATTCTTGCTTATTGGTCAAAGTAACTCTAAACCACACCTCCAACCTCATTTTATTGGTTGGCTAACTCCTGACTCCAGTTAGCTTTTGTTGAAGTCATCAGCCCAGGGGTTCACATACTTTTTCTAACCTGCACTGTAGATAGATAGATAGATAGATAGATAGATAGATAGATAGATACTTTATTAATCCCAAGGGGAAATTCACATAATCCAGCAGCAGTATACTGATACTATGAATGTTTGAATAATGTATTCAGTATGTACAAGAACAATTCGATTATTTGGGGATACTATTTCACTTAACAGGGGATGCACAAAACTGGTCCCAAGCCCGGATTAATGGGGAGGGTTACGTCAGGAAGGGCATCTGGTGTAAAATTTTGCCAAATCAATATGCGGACAACAATACAAATTTCCATACCGGATTGGTTGAGCCCCGGGTTAACAACGACCGCCACCAGTACTATTAGCCAACAGGGTGCTGGCGGAAATTGGTCTACTGTTGGCCGAAGAAGAACAAGAAAAAGAGAGGGGAGACGTGTCCGGAGGTAGGAGGAAAGGAAGAAGGTAAAGAGAGTGGAAATGAGGGTAGGAACTTTGATTGTTGGCAGTATGACTGGGAAGATTTAGAGTTAGCAGATATGATGGAGAGAAGGAAGGCTGATATATTGTGTGTGAAAGAGACTAAATGGAACGGGAGTAAGGCCAGGTGGATCGGAGGTGGATTCAAATTGTTCTATCATGGTGTGGATAGGAGGAGAAATGGGGTCGGGGTTATTCTGAAGGAACAGTATGTCAAGAGTGTTTTGGAGGTGAAAAGAATGTCAGACAGAGTAATGATTATGAAGCTGGAAATTGGAGGTATGATGATGAATGTTGTTAGTGCATATGCCCAGTACGTTGGGTGTGTGATAGAGGAGAAAGACGATTTTTGGAGTGAGTTGGATGAAGTGATGAACAGTGTACCCAAGGGACAGAAAGTGGTGATTGGAGCAGATTTCAATGGACATGTTGGTGAAGGGAACACAGGAGACGAGGAGGTGATGGGTAGGTTTGGTGTCAAGGAGAGGAATGAAGTATGTCAGATAATAGTGGATTTTACAAAAAGTATGGACAAGAGTGGAGGAAGATGCACACAGGTAGATTGCATCCTATGCAGAAGAGTCGATCTGAAGGAGACTGAAGACTTCACAGTGGTGGCAGGGGAAAATGTAGTTAATCAGTATAGGATGGTGGTCTGTAGGATGACATTGGAGATCAAGACGAGGAAGGGAGTGAGGGGAAGGCCAAGGATCAAATGGTAGAAGTTGAAAAAAGAAGACTGCAAGGTTGAGTCTAAGCGAGAAGGTGAGACAGGCTCTGGGTGGCAGTGAAGAGTTACCAGACAGTTGGGAAACTACAGCAGATCTGGTAAGGGTGACAGCAAGAAGGGTACTTGGTGTGACATCTGGACAGAGGAAGGAGGAAAAGGAAACCTGGTGGTGGAATAGAGAAGTACAGGAGAGTATACGGAGGAAGAGGATGGCGAAGAAGAACTGGGAGAGTCAGAGAGATGCAGAAAGTAGACAAGAGTACAAGGAGATAAGGCCCAAGGTGAAGAGAGGTGTGGCGAAGGCTAAAGAAAGGGCGTATGATGAGGACCTGAACTGATTGGCTAGACAGAGGTACTGAGATGGGAAGATGTGCAGCAGGTTAGGGTGATAAAGGATAAAGATGGTAACATACTCAGAAGCTAGGAGAGTGTGTTGAGCAGATGGAAAGAGTACTTTGAGAGGCTGATGAACAAAGAGAATGAGAGAGAGAGAAGAGATTGGATGATATGGAGATAGTGAATCAGGAAGTGCAACGGATTAGCAAGGAGGAAGTAAGGACAGCTATGAAGAGGATGAAAAATGGAAAGGCCATTGGTCCAGATGACATACCTGTGGAAACATGGAGGTGATTAGGAAAGATGGCAGTGGAGTTTTTAACCAGATTGTTTAATGGAATCTTGGAATGTGAGAGGATGCCTGAGGAGTGGAAAAGAAGTGTACTGGTGCCGTTATTTAAGAATAAGGGGGATGTGCAGGACTGTAGTAACTACAAGGGGATAAAATTGATGAGCCACAGCATGAAGTTATGGGAAAGAGAAGTGGAAGCTAGGTTAAGAAGTGAGGTGATGATTAGTGAGCAGCAGTATGGATTCATTCCAAGAAAGAGCACCACAGATGCGATGTTTGCTCTAAGAATGTTGATGGAGAAGCATAGAGAAGGCCAGAAAGAGTTGCATTGCATCTTTGTGGACCTGGAGAAAGCATATGACAGGGTGTCTCGCAAGGAGCTGTGGTATTGTATGAGGAAGTCGGGAGTGGCAGAGAAGTACGTAAGAGTTGTACAGGATATGTACGAAGGAAGTGTGACCGTGGTGAGGTCTACGGTAGGAGCGACGGATGCATTCAAGTTGGAGGTGGGATTACATCAGGGATCGGCCTTGAGCCCTTTCTTATTTGCAATGGTGATGGACAAGTTGACAGATGAGATTAGACAGGAGTCCCTGTGGACTATGATGTTTGCTGATGACATTGTGATCTGTATCGAGAGTAGGGAGCAGGTTGAGGAGACCCTGGAGAGGTGGAGATATGCTCTAGAGAGGAGAGAAATGAAGGTCAGTAGGAACAAGACAGAATACATGTGTGTAAATGAGAGGGAGGTCAGTGGAATGGTGAGGATGCAGGGAGTAGAATTGGTGAAGGTGGATGAGTTTAAATATTTGAGATCCACAGTACAGAGTAATGGGGATTGTGGAAGAGAGGTGAAAATGAGAGTACAGGCAGGATGGAATGGGTGGAGAAGAGTGTCAGGAGTGATTTGTGACAGACGGGTATCAGCAAGAGTGAAAGGGAAGGTCTACAGGACAGTAGTGAGACCAGCTATGTGATATGGGTTGGAGATGGTGGCACTGAACAGAAAGCAGGAGACAGAACTGGGTGTAGCAGAGTGAAAGATGTTAAGATTTGCACTGGGTGTGATGAGGATGGATAGGATGAGGAATGAGAACATTAGAGGGTCGGCTCAGGTTGGGAGACAAAGTCAGAGAGGCGAGATTACGTTGGTTTGGACATATACAGAGGAGAGATGCTGAGTATATTGGAAGAAGGATGCTAAGGACAGAGCTGCCATTGAAGAGGAAAAGAGGAAGGCCTAAGCGAAGGTTTATGGATGTGGTGAGAGAGGACATGCAGGTGATGGGTGTAACAGAACAAGATGCAGAGGACAGAAAGATATCGAAGAAGATGATCTGCTGTGGCGACCCCTAATGGGAACAGCAGCCAAAAAAAAAAGAAGAAGGACGGGACACTATTTCACTTAGAGTTGACAGTGCACCACATAATTTTTATTTTTCATCTTGTTTGTAATTCTACAACATAACCAAGAGTATCTTTTGATACAACCAACACATTACATGTTTATTTAGTTAAATAACATCCCATTAAAGGCATCACAATTAACAAGTAAACAGCATGCATGTTTAGTACAATACATTTTAAACTCTAAGGATGTTGGTTTAACATCATATACCCTATCATCATAAAGTATCTTAAGTAAATGCTGAAGCTATTTAAAGTTGCAGTGTCGTGTGGCAGGACCCTTGATATTAAACCAGTTCACTTGTACAAATAATTAGTGGAGGTAATGAAAATTAAAAGATGGATTTTGGGAAGTGATGCAATGTGTGAAAATGCCTTCAGTATGTGTGGATTTAAACAACCCTTTATGTGGCACAAATGCAGATGGGATAAACATAAAAACACTTCATATTTTTATTAGTATATGAAGTTATCGTGGAGGACTAGTTACAGAAGAAGCGCACATCATTGAGAGCGGTGTCATCTCCATCTCCTTGAGGCTCTTCGATTCTAGTTTGAATTCCACAGATGCCTTTTGAGCAAGAATTACTGGTTCCCCCCCATTCTCCCCAGATCTGACCATTGCCTGGAATGAAATCTCCATTAGAACATTTGAATATGATATCATTGGCAGCTGTGTCATCTCCAGATCCCTGGTGCTTTTCCACTTTCAATTTGAATGCAGTCAGGAATCCATAACTGCACCACTGTACATTTGTCCAGCTTCCCCACCTGAAAAAGACAAATATTTATTATCAGTGATTTAGGACTGTTGCTATTAAGATGAATATTTTGGGCATTTAGACAGATTAACAGACACCATTTAAAGAGAACCATTATCAGCCTGATGGCATTCATAAACTGACTTTACAATATACAGGAGAGAGCATCTCATTTTGTGTGTTTATGCTGAAAACATTAAGCTCTTTACGTTGTGGTGAATAGGGGGCACTCTCGCTCCCTTGAACCCCTGTCCACGACTCCAGACACCAGGTAAAAGTCCTCAAGTTGACTTTATTTAATCTCCACAGTGTACAAAGCACACTCTCCACCACTATACTCATAAATAAACACAAATATACAATAAACCAATCCTCCAGCTCCCAGACGCGTTGCCACCCTTCCACCCAGCTCAGCTCGCCGTCTGGGAGCTCCCACAGTCCTTTTATATCTCCTGACCCGGAAGTGTTCCCAACCCCCAGTCCATGTGATTCTCAATCACTTCCGGGTCAGGTAACAGCTCTTCTCTTCAACCCAGAAGCCCGTCGCTCTTCCTATGACAAACTTCCGGGTCATAGGGCACGAAGAAGTCCTTGGTCCTCCCTGCAGCTCCCTCTTGTGGCCCCCATGGCATCCAGCAGGGCTGTGCATAAAAACCACATTGTCCATGATGCCCTGCTGGTCTTCTGGGGACTTCCATGCTGCAAGGAGGGCTCCACCTGGCGGCTTGGGGGTATTGGCCGGGATAAACGGCCGGCCATCCTCCACAACATCTTTCCTCATATTTGATACCCCTTGTTTCTGGGTAAGTCTACTTACTTTTCTTCATAATTACAATGTTATAGTGAAATTGAGACCAGGATTGCTGCACACAATTTCAAACACCACATTTAAAAAAAGAAACGTTCTTCAACAATCCCTGTGATGTCCAGGTTGCTCATGAAAACTGGAAACTCTTTGAGAGCTTATTATTTTTAATACAAATAATACCAATAATTTGTATTTTTAATACAAATACAAATGTGATTGTGATATGTTTTGAAATGTTTTGTATTTAGTCAATGTAATGATTGATGTCATCATTTGTATTTACTTTTCCCTTTGCTCACTAATAGTTGTAACTACCTTTATGCTTGTAAGGCAAAATAAGTAGGTTGAGTTATACTTGTGTTGAATGTTGTGTTTATAATGTTAGAATGATTATGTTATTAAGGAACTGACTGAAATAACAATGTTTAGCCGTACTAAGTTGATTTTGAGTAAGCAATGTGAAAGAGTTTAAAATATATTTAAAACATGTAGTGATGGTTTTTCGTTTATATGAAAAGAATTAATAATACTGTATGAGCAAATTGATCTAACGCCCAGTCCTGACCCCTGATGTGGATCAGAAAAATTTGATGGCAGCAGGGAAACCTTTGGGTTCTAAGTCATCGATTACTGAGAATGTCCCTGAGTGAATACAAAGAGCATTTTGAAATGTCCTGAATTTTAAAAATTATTTGAATTAAGCTAGAACGATGAAAAATTAATTCACTGTTAATAAATGCCAGTCAGGTTGAAACACATTAATTAGAAGCTAATAGCCACTGACTGAAAGTTTTGTCTTACAATTTGCCTTCTCACTTTAAGGCTGGCATCTTGCACAAATTCTTCCTTGACTTTGACTTTCTGAATTATTTTAAAGCTGGATACAGAAAATAATGAAAATATAATAACAGCCTGCAGTGGACTGGCGCCCTGCCTGGGGTTTGTTCCTGCCTTGCACTCTGTGTTGGCTGGGATTGGCTCCAGCAGACCCCCGTGACCGTGTAGTTAGGACCTAGCAGATTGGATTATGACTGACTAATAACAGCATAGGACATTGCCCTGACAAGTCGTTTATCTGCATTCCAACACACATTTATACTACAGTTACTTACTGTCTCAGCAGCCTGATTCACACATCAGCTACAACAATTAAAGAAATATGAGAGAAGTGCAGAAACATTTCATTTAAAAATATTGCAACATAAGAACATAACAAATTTGACAAAGCAGGTTTGTTTGCTTAGTTATTAGCTCTGCTGTCCCAAGACATTATTTCATAAAGAAGAGAAACTTTATAGACAATTGAACAACATGAGGCATTATAAAGGGCAGATGAACAGTCCTTGATAACGAAATGAACAAACAGCTGGAGCGTACCATTGAATGTGACCTGTCTAAGCAGATCGTAAATTACACAACATGAATATTCTGCAATAGATAAGTAACTATGCAGTGTTGATTAGAATCCAACTTACCTTCCAGCTCCAGACTGAATGTAATGGTCTGGCTTTGATGATGGAGAAGATGAACAGTATAGACGGATAGCATTCAGCGCTGTGTCATCTCCTCTACCTAGCCTCTCCTCCACCTGTGGTATCAAAAAGGTTGAAAAATTTTAAATTCATTAATATCCATTCAATTTGTTATCCTTTCTTTAAATGTAACCATTTTATCCAATTCAGGGTTATAGGGTCTGAAGTTTATTCAGTCAGTTTAAATGGCCAAAACAAGAAACTAGTCCATTCACACATAGACCAACACTCATAATTTGGAACATTCAGTTAAACAAATATTACATATAAATTCCACATAAACAGTTGAGTCAGCCCAGATTTCAAATATAGTCTCCTGAACTATGGAGGCATCAGTTCTAACATGCAGTGCCAGCCAAAAATAATTTATTCATCATTTCATTTATTTCTTATTCTTCAATCTGCTGCATATAATGATACAAAACAACAAATGGCATTTCAAATTGAAAATACCCCAGATACATATATTGATTTTTTTTTTTTTTTTTTTTTTTTGCAGAGAGGCTTAAATCCTAAATTAAAATTTATTTTTGTACATATGCAAAAGAACAGAGCAAACTTAAGTTACCTTCAAATTGAATCCACGGGCATATGTTCCTTGTGGGCACATGTCCCTGAATTGCCAGTCTCCCCAATTTGCTCCATTGGAGACAGAGATCATCTGACTGTTCACAGATGAAAGGAAAATGAAAACAAAAAAAAAACCACATTTGGGAATTTGCTCCATGATTAAACAGTAGAAGCCTCTAACTGTAAGATGTTCTGCCTGAAGCTCGTCCCTTTTTAAAGGAAACCTGATGGCAGCTCTTGCACAATCTCTTATCACAGTGGTCCTATTTAAAGAAGATAAGACATGACCTACTTTTGTGTTTTTCCAACTCTGCTGATTAAATACAAAATTAAAATACTTTAAATTAGTATAAGTGTCATTGATACATAGAAAATATTTTACACCTAAAATGATAATATCATAATTAAGCACATTGAAAAAGTAATCAGAAATAAAATGAAACTTGCCTAACATTTGTGTTATAATGTTTACTTTAGCTGAGATGCCATAAAATGTCCTTAGGAGTGCAGTAGAAGTTAATCATCAATAATTCATTTAATAGGGCTCACTTATGTCCTGTCACACAGAAATAACCAATTTCCATACTCATGGAAGAAAAATCAAGCAGTTTATGTTGTTTGAAGTAAATTTTAATACAAAGGCTAAAACTACCCCACCCCAAAATAAGAAAAGTGGAGGGTAGAAATATGGGGTGGTGGAAACATTTTGTCACTACTATTACAAGGCACCCCCTGTATGCCACCCTTGCCCTGAACAAAAATGCTTAAAACCCACTGTTAATCAAAAATAATGGTCTATTGGATATGCGGTGCCTATAAAGAGTATTCACCCCCTTGGTGGGGTTCACGTTTTTTTTGTTATATAACATTGAGTCCCAGTGGAATTAATTTGGCTTTGATCAATAGAAAAAAGTGAAAGCAGATCTCTACAAAGTGGGTTTTTAAGTTAATTATAAATATAAAACAGAAAAGAACTGGTTGTTTAAGTATTTAATATGACATATCTACCGCAAATTATCAATGGTACAGCCATCTGGTTTTAGAAGTTACAGAATGAATTCAATGGAGATCACCTGTCTGGTATTCCAGGTAATTGTAGCCAAAATGAACTCCTTTATATGGAAGAGACAACTTTTGTTGAGTCAGTACGGTGGGCTAACTTACACAAAAAACACAAAAGAACAATCCAATTAACTAAAAAAAACAAGTCAGGGCATAGAGACAAGAACATATTCAAGTCACTGAATATCCCTTAGAGTCAAGTTAAATTAATCTTTAAGAGCTGTTCACCAGAACCGAGTGATCATCAAGAAGAAGATGAGTGAGGGAAACCACCAAATGACGTCTGACAACTCAGGAGGAGTTACAGATTACAATTCCTGAGACTGGAGAGACTGTGCAGAGAACAGTTTCCCGGATGCTTCAGCAGTCACAGCTTAATGGGAAAGTGACAAAGAGAAAACTATCATTAAAAAAGGCACATGGGTGACTCTGAAGTCAAGTAGAAGAAGGTCCTATGGTCTGATAAGACCAAAATTGAGTTTTTTGGCCCTCATACTAAATGACATTTTTAAACATTGCACATTATCAAGAACTTCCTATCCCCAACATGAGGCAGCATCAGGCTGTAAGGATGTTTATCTGCAGCAGACCCTGAAAGGCTTGCGAGAGTAGAGGGGAAAATAAGTGCATCAAAACCTTGGAAGAGAACCTGATGGAGTCTGCATGAAACCTGCACCTTGGGAGAAGTAAAAAAAAAAAAACTGCCCCAAGCATAAAGTCAAAGCTACACAGGAATATTTTAAAGACAACAATATTGATGTCCTGGAGTGACTGAGAGAGAGAGAGAGGTTAGGAGCAGGAACTGATACAGCGCATTGCCATACCCACCACATGACAAGCCAACTCAGGATCCCAGACTAGGACCCGAGTGCAGCCATTCAACGGGTGGCACCACACTAGTTCAGATGGAATGGCTGAGTCAGAGTCCAAATCACAATTCAGTTGAGAATTTGTGGCTGAACTTGAAGAAGGCTGTTCGCACAAGATCCCATGCAACCTGACAGAGCTTAAAATAATTTTGAAAAGAAGAATGGGGGAAATGGCAGTGTTCAGATGTGCAAAGCTGATAGAGACTTGTGCACAAAGATTTAAGATAGATAGATAGATAGATAGATAGATAGATAGATAGATAGATAGA
>JANRMT010062817.1:22011285-22026058 GCA_026402145.1 Polypterus bichir lapradei
GATAGATAGATAGATAGATAGATAGATAGATAGATAGATAGATAGATCTTTATTGTCATTGTCACTTTTATAAAGGAACAACGAAATTGAAGGTGCAGTTGACTCAGTGTGAGGCATAAGAGTTAAAAAGACAAGAAGAGAGAAAATAATAACAAACCGAATAGTTATAAAAGTACTTTACAAAATATACAAATTGCACTGGTTAAATGTACAGTCAGTCAGTCAGTCATTTTCCAACCCACTATATCCTAACACAGGGCCACAGGGGTTTGCTGGCGCCAATCCCAGCCAGCACAGGGTGCAAGGTAGGAACAAACCCCGGGCAGGGTACCAGCCCACTGCAGGGCACACACACACACAACAAGCACACACCAGGGACAATTTTGGATTGCCAATGCACCTAACCTGCATGTCTTTGGACTGTGGGAGGAAATCCATGCAGACACAGGGAGAACATGCAAACTCTATGCAGGGAGGACTCAGGAAGCAAACCCAGGTCTCCTTACTGCAAGGCAGCAGCGCTACCCACTGCGCCACCGTGCCGCCTCTTGTTAAAGGTGCATCTGCTAAATACTAACATGAAGGGGGGAATTCTTACACAATCAATTATTTTATGTTTTATATTGTAATTAATTTAAACCACCTTGAAGAGATCTGCTTTCAGTTTGATATTAAAGGGTCTCTTTCTGTTGGTCAGTGTTAAGAAAGCCAAATGAAATCCATTGGGAATACTTTTTATAGGCACTGAACAGTCTGCACAACAGTAGACTAAAACCATGACAAAAGACAAACTAAGCAAGTATTCAAAACAACATGAACCCAGGGCCTAGTTTAACATGCTCTTGACCTTCTCTGTCTGCTGGGATGTGATACGTGGATAAAGTTGTGGAACTTAAAAAGTTTACACTATATGTACCTAAATTATGTTTAAATTACTTCTCAGTCATTCTGATGTTGGAGGTGAGCACACAGGATTGGATCGGATTGGATTGGATTTCCTTTATTATCATTCAAACCATACAACATGGAGTATACAGATGAACAAAATTGCGTTTCTCCAGGCTCAATGTATGAACACAAACATAGAGACAAGCACGTATTATACAATAACAGAAAAACATAATAGACAGCATAACCAGGCAGAATGTACAGTATTTTTAATCTAATAGACACATTTGTGAATAGTTGTAAAGTGTTCAAGTGACGAAAAACATTAACATAATACCCAGACATAACAGCATTTTAGGAAATATGAGATTCCAAATATATTTGTTCAAACAGTCTGTGTGTGTGTGTGTTCAGGAACTTAACAGTCCCAATAGAACAATATGTTGCTTGTTGTTAGTGGAAGTTGAGGAGTTTGATAGCCTGTGGGGAGAAACTCTTACTGAGTCTGGCAGTCTTGCCCCACAAACTGAAGTAGCATTTGAACTAAAGGTTGAACAGTCCATGGGCTGGTTGGTTTTTCACTGACTATCTTAGTAACTCTTCTAAGGCAGTGTGACAAGTTCAGATCTTGTAAAGACAGGAGGGTGGTTCTGATGATTCCTTCTGCTGTCTTCACCATTTTCTGGAGGGACTTCTGATCTGAAACAGTGCAGCTGCCATACCAGACTCTGAGGGCTGCTGGTCAAGATGCTCCCTATGGTACCTCTGTAGAATATTGTGCGGACAAGAGGGGGAGGTTTACTCTCCTCATCCGTTGCATAAAGTGAAGGCGGTGTTGTGCTTTCTTGTCAAGGGAGGTGATGTTTGTAGTCCATGTCAAGAGGAAGTATGTGAACTTTGTAATATACTGTAGACTGAAATGTTAAACAAACAAGCAGAAATGTTAATCTGCCATTACTGGAACTGCTTAACTTGGTTAAGGTTTAACAATTGGACTTTGTTTTAGAATTCTTAACAATTGATTGATTGAAGGTGAATCTATTCAGACGTATTCTTTTAAACAATTCACCCATTGTTCCTATACAGTATGTAAAAAATTACAGTTATTCACGTTAAAGTTAATGTTCTACATACCACCTAATTTTGAATTATTACAATAGTTCCCTGCACTGATCCCATGGCATTCCACATTTAACATTACTTAATTTGGCAGATGTTTCTCAAACCATAATCCATTGCTTTTTTTATTTGAGCCAGTTTTGCAGTGTGCACCTGCAGCTGACACTTCTTTTAGTTCTACTAGTAGCCTCTCATGAGGTACTGTTAGGGTGAAGCATTTTGTATTAATTTGTAAAGTGCTTCTGACTATAAATGCTGATTAACTAAGGTATTTTATAACATTTGTACCCTGCACATTACAAAGAGAATGATGACATAATAACAAATAATACTTTAATTATGTTCTTTAATGATTTATATATAAGAAGTCCTATTTAATGAATGCCACTGATTTTTACCTTTAGATAAAATTAAGATATAGGTGTTGTCACACACGTGCGCTTAGGAGGCAGCCAACAAGCCCTAAGGTGAGTGATATTACAAGGGATGAAGGGTTGATTGTATGTACTAATGCCTCTCTCTCTCTATCAACAGAATCGAGGAAGACAAACCATAACTCATCCACAATACTTCCAGTCACCCAAAATGGCTACCATAAAACAATCCCATCTTCATATTCCATCAATGACGTCACTTCCATCTCTCCCGAGATGGCATCTGTTCCAGCTTCCACTTATGATGTCACTTCTGGTTCCGCCATAATCATGTCACTTCCAGTTCCTGAGATAATGTCACTTCCGGCCCTCCACAATGATGTGACTTCCAGCCCTCAATGATGACGTCATTTCCGTTTGTCTGCATTTGATGTAATTTCCTGTATAGCTCATTTCCTGCCCCCATTTTCTATAAAATCTCTGTTTATTCATTACTCAATTGTCAAATGTCCTTTTTTTAGATCACTTCTTCCGCTGTCTTTTTCAATTGTGTCCGACAGACATTATACATGGTCATTCCCCAACTCTTTTTGGAGATTTCCAGAGTCTTTATTTCATTTCAATGTTTTAAAAGATTATACCATGTATCTGTATTCTGATTGGTGGAAATTATTAGTGGTGCGCCAGTCTGTAATGCAAATGAACCTAGCTTACTTCAGATTGTTACTGTTCTCCAGTCTTCTTGTGCCAATCTGAATTGATTACATGCCAGACTCCTTCAAGAGTGTTGTAATAAAGGACGTCCAGCAGGTGGAGCTATTTGTAACGGTGATGTTGACTTTTTTATTTAAAATACTAATTTCCCAGACAGTTTTATTAAGTATTGAGTCTTGATTAGTATCAAATTACTGATTTCCCTCTGGCATTATCTTCTATCACTCTCATTAGTAAAATATCAAATCAAATCTAAAATCAAATTACTGTTACATTTGAATTTTTCCAATTTATCTTCCTGAGAAGAGTAAACACTAACTTCTCAGCATTGTACCGTAGTCTGTGGATTTAATTCAGTTTAAGCTACCAGTTAGTGTAACTTTTAAGATCTGACAGCAAATACAAAACCTCATCACTTTAAATGACTTTGTGGTTTTCATTGGACATAATTGACTGTGAATCACTGATGTCCTGCTAGTTGACAGCAAGGTTCAGCTTTTACCAAACGTCAAGGAAAAGACGTCACAAACATGCCATCTCTTCCTTTGGAAGACCCAGTTAATCATTTTGAAAATTAGACCCATGGGGGATTTATCAAGCATGAGTAGCCAACTTGGGTTCAATTTCAGTTAGTATTTACACTAAAAAATATTTGTACACCAAAGGAGGTAGGAATTTAAATAACCAGCATTTATGACTGCACATCCAATTTATGAGAATACATGGCAGTGATTATTTACCTGCTAGTTTTGCTATTTTAATGTCCTAAATTTTTCTTCTTCTTATTATTATTATTATTATATTTTAATTAATATCTAGTTATCAAATCCGTGAATTTTTTGTTGTGTGGATCAGAGTGTCATAGCCACCTAAGGATGCTTATTCCCACCACTGAAAAAAAACTATTGTCAAAAAAAGCGGGCACATAGCATTCAATCAATGCTCTCTGCTGAGACGATGATACACATATTGTGAGTGCCATAGATAACAGATAGGCATCCCGGCTGGATGACAGGATGGCCTCTAGACAAAAAGAAATGTGCCAGAAGTCGGAGGCCAGGAGAAGTTCCATCCCCCATACATTAGGTGGCAGTGGTCTGCTACAGGTATTTGGGCTTAGGCTCCTGAAGGGTTTCATGGGAGCCCTGTTGGGATCACTAGGGGGCTGCAAGAGGACACCTTCATGGGAGGACTGCCCTTTACTAAAGATATGTCCTTGTTTTGAAACGTCTACCATTCTTACTTCAGATCTATAGGGCATCAGGCTTCAACCATATTTAAAAAAAAATAAGTAAATAGAAATTCCCTGAAAAAATTGCATTTCAAAGTTTAAACATGGGGAGATGACATAGTCAGCATCAGTGAATATCAAGAATAAATATAAAAGAGTACACGCTTGATTCAGAACGTGTTCAGAACGCTTCACTTTATGCACACTTTATTATGTTATAGATTTATTTTAAACAAATAGATTTGCCATTTTTGTCCATCAATCTACACCTAATAACCTATAATGACAAAATTAAAATGTGTTCAAAAAGGTTTGCAAATTCATTAAAATAGAATCTCTTATTCTCTGAAAAATGGTAAATGCACCCAGTTAAAATCTGAATACTATCTAAATCCAGTGTATGGCTCCAGCATCTGCTCTCAAAGAGAGTCACTCAACTCAAAGTGAGTTCAAAAAGTGCTTTTGAAATTAAATAACCTTTCTTGTTTAAGCATTTTGCAAGTTAAAGTAAAAAATGACATCAGAGCATGCTAATTACTTGATTCTGGCACTTTTTGCAAAGACATGCAGGTTAGGTGCATTGGCGATCCAAAATTGTCCCTAGTGTGTGCTTGATGTTTGGGTGTGTGTGCCCTGTGGTGGGCTGGCGCCCTGCCTGGGTTTGTTCCTGCCTTGCACCCTGTGTTGGCTGGGATTGGCTCCAGCAGACCCCCATGACCCTGTGTTAGGATATAGCAGGTTGGAAAATAACTGATTGACTGACTGATTATACTGTAACTCTTGAAGTATCAAATTTTCATGAGAAAATTGACTTCTGTTACAGATACAGTAGTTAAATTGTCCAACAACATAATTTTTTCTATACCACATTTTTATAAAAGAAATGTAATTCAAAGTTTTTGACAAGATGTCAAAGAAAAAACAAGTAAGAGTAGGTAAGAATAATAATAAGTAACTAAGAAAAATCAACAGATAAATTAATAGAAATAAATTCATCCATATGAGCTTATCAGGCAAATATCTAATAATTAAAAGTACCATTCCTATATACAATATCATATTGTACATCTCAAGATATGAGTCAGAAGGCTGGAATGACAGAAAAAACAGTAAAAATAACTCCAATTAAGCTGGAGAAAAAAAACCTTCAGGGGGTACAAAGCTAAAAAACCACCCAGCTCCCACTGGGCATTCTACCTAACATAAATGTGCTTAAGTCATTGCTCATTGCTTCCAAGCTTAGTTTGTGAAGATTTGATGCAGTCAGTCTTCTGGACAGCTGGGGCACCCACCTTTGTTCCAGCATCACAGGTTGCTGCAAAGGACTTTGATCCGGTGGTGGTGGCGCAAAAGGCCACCACAGAAGAGCCAGAAAGGAAAGCAGAGAAAAGTAGAGATTGATAAAGCTTGTGTAAAAGAGTACAGCGAGAGAGACAACGTGAAAGGTTTGGGGATCCACCCCATATACTTGAAATAAGGTTGGCTTGAAGATAGGTCTTTACAGACATGAGTTCAGAACAGAACTGAGGAAAACAAAAATGGCTGTCATATACTGTCATATGAAAAAGTGTGGGAACCCCTCTTAATTCTCTGGATTTTTGTTTATCATTGGCTGAGCTTTTAAAGTAGCAACGTCCTTTTAATATACAGTATGACATGCCTTATGGAAACAGTAGTATTTCAGCAGTGACATTAAATTTATTGGCTTAACAGAAAATATGCAATATGCATCATAACAAAATTAGACAGGTGCATACAATTGAGCACCCCAACAGAGATATTACATCAATACTTAGTTGAGCCTCCTTTTGCAAATATAACAGCCTCTAGATGCCTTTTATAGCCTTTGATGAGCGTCTGGATTCTGGATGGAGGTATTTTTAACCATTCTTCATTACAAAATCTCTCTAGTTCAGTTCAATTTGATGGCTGCTGAGTATGGACAGCCTGCTTCAAATCATCCCATAGATTTTCGCTGATATTCAAGTCAGGGGCCTGTGACGGCCATTCCAGAACATTGTACTTCTCCCTCTGCATGAATGACTTTGTAGATTTCAAACTGTGTTTTGGGTCTTGTTGTCTTGTTGGAATATCCAACCCCTGCGTAACTTCAACTTTGTGACTGATGCTTGAACATTATCTTGAAGAATTTGTTGATATTGGATTGAATTCATCTGACCCTCGACTTTAACAAGGGCCCCAGTCCCTGAACTAGCCACACAGCTATCTGGCTTATCTAAATGAGCATCTGCATACAACAAGCGACTCTGTTTGTGGCGTGAGTGCAGAAAGGGCTTCTTACTCATCACCCTGCCATACAGATGTTCTTTGTGCAAATTGCGCTGAATTGTAGAACGATGTACAGATACACCATCTGCAGCGAGATGTTCTTGCAGGTCTTTGGAGGTGATCTGTGGGTTGTCTGTAACCATTCTTACAATCCTGCGCATATGCTGCTCCTGTATTTTTGTTGGCCTGCCAGACCTGCTGGGTTTAACAGCAACTGTGCCTGTGGCCTTCCATTTCCCGATTACATTCCTTACAGGTGAAACTGACAGTTTAACCCTCTGAGATAGCTTTTTGTAGCCTTTCCCTAAACCATGAGACTGAACAATCTTTGTTTTCAGATCTTTTGAGAGTTGCTTTGAGGATCCCATGCTGTCTGTTACTCTTCAGAGGAGAGTCAAAGGGAAGCACAACTTGTAATTGACCACCTTAAATACCTCATGATTGGACACACCTGTCTATGAAGTTCAAGGCTTAATGAGCTAATCCAACCAATTTGGTGTTGCAAGTAATCAGCATTGAGCAGTGACATGAAGTCAAATCAGCAAAATTACATTTTTGCACAGCCACTTTTTCACATTTGATTTAATTTCATACAACTAAATACTGCTTCACTAAAAATCATTGTTCGGAAAACACCCCACTACTCAGATGTTCCTAGGAAATGAAAGACATACCACTGTTATCTTTTTTGTTCAAAGTAGAGGAAATTATTATGCAGGCTGATAGGGGTTCCCAAACTTTTTCATATGACTGTATATGGGAAATAATGTAATTTAAGAATAGTATTCTGGGAACCAGAAACGGCATCGGAAGGAGGTGGGATCTTGAAGACAAGAACAGGAAGTGATGTTGATTGTCTTCAGGATTCATTGGCTGGTCTGCAAGGAAAGAGAAGAAAATGTTAGAGGACAGCGCCAATCCCTGTTCTGGCGGGAACATACATTTATTTGAGCCCATAAACTGTCTCGTGACCGCATGTCCGCATGTATGACACTTGTAAATCCCTGAAGAATATGAAAATTCTATGCCTATATGATCTATTATTATTATTATTGCGCATATTAAACAACATGTATGATATACAATTTTGACTATAGAAAAACTGATTTTGGCTTTTAAAACAGTGTTATTGGTGGACTTTTTGATGAGTAAAACAAAAATAAAAAAAAATGCAACAATAAGTAAAAGTTATTTGCTGAAAAACTAAAACTAAATAAAAACTAAATCTAAAATGCCCTAAAACTAGAAAAACACTGCAGGGGTTCCAAATACAAGTGGAATCTGATAATAACCTGCTCCAGGTTAGGACGACCTAAAACTGATTTGAATATTTACTTTTTGTAATATTTGTACTTTTTGTGTCAATAACTGTAAACTCAAAGTAAAAGTAACAATGTGGTGGATGACCAAAAAAAAAAAGTGCCTTTAAGTGGTCAAGTCCTGATTTTTACTTAAAATAACAAAATATTAATTGAAACTCCTGCAAATATTCTATAAGATGTTGCTCCTGTCTGCTGTAAATTGACATTCCACTTGCATTGGTAGTGTAAGCGGCAATGAAGCTTGATCAGTATTCAACACGTCACTGTGTATTCGAAAAGCTTTGCACTCATGTAAACTGCTTGTGCAACATTATTGTTTCAGGTACATTTGGTATTTCATATCTTTGTATTATTATGATGTTACATTGCTAGCTTTTCCCTTTGATCAAACTACTTTTTGCTTTCATTATTATGCTGTTGTATGTCAGTCTGTGAGAAAATAATTTCTTGTACTCTGCCAGAAGAACTGCCAAGAAAGTTCTTTGTTTGTAGAGATACTGTACAATGATGATTAGCTTTGGTAGCTGTGGAGTCCAATTGTTAAGCCTTTGATTTTTTGACAGTGAGGTCCAGAACGTTTGTTTAGCAGCACCTTCTTCTAATTTGGATTTTCCTACAAGCATGTTACTGACAGCAGCAGCTGTTTGTTACCCAAGCCAGAACTTTTTATGTTTGTTTGGGGGTTGTTATTTGTTTGTTTGTTTTTTTATTATGTTTAAATTTATTTATTTTATTTTTTCTGAGCTTCTGTAAGATTTTATCTATCTATCTATCTATCTATCTATCTATCTATCTATCTATCTATTGTTTTTTACCAAGTATCGGCTGTCACATCAGAGAGGTGGTTATTGTCATCTTATCTGAGTCTTTCAGCTCAGCCTAAGGCAGAGATCCTGACATGGGCATAGCTGGTGCTACATAGACACACTCAAGGCCAATGTTTGCAAAAGCCAGGATAAATACTGTTAGATTGAAGGCCCTAGTTGTGGAAGACCCCTTATGATGCCACATTTTTGGTCAAGCTAGTAGCTCAAACTGAGACATCAGCCTAAAGGCATGAAGAACTGTAAAGGAAAGACATTGTGTTATTCTTAAATATATGAAATACTGGATTTAAATAACTGCAGTGTTCATTATGGGATGGCACGGTGGCGGAGTGGGTAGCACTGCTGCCTTGCAGTCAGGAGACCTGGGTCCTCCCTGCGTGGAGTTTGCAAGTTCTCCCCATGTCTGCGTGGGTTTCCTCCAGGTACTCTGGTTTCCTCCCAGAGTCCAAAGACATGCAGGTTAGGTACATTGGCGATTCTAAATTGTCCCTAGTGGGTGTTTGGTGTGTGTGCCCTGTGGTGGGCTGGCACCCTGCCCGGGGTTTGTAAACTGCCTTGCACCCTGTGTTGGCTGGGATTGGCTCCAGCAGACCCCCCATGACGCTGTGTTAAGATAAAGCGGGTTGGATAATGGATGGATGAATGTTCACCACACTATAACTCAATTGCACTGGATTTTTATACAGTAGATACCGTACATACATGAAAGGTCCTGCAGGAAAAAAGTCTGTTTATTTAAAGTAATCCAAGTTCAGGTTTTCGCAATCTGTGAAATGACTCAGCTTTTACTGAAAGACATTATTTTTAACTTACAAACTTGGTCATCCCATAAAAAGCATGATTCATTTACTCATTTTAGAACATTTGAGCACACTTGTATCCCTTTTTTGTTGTTTATTGTCTCCCAAATATGACCTTTATGAATGTTTACTTAAGGAAGTAACACCAGGCTTTGCTCCAGGCAAAGGGTTGGTCTTAATCCCGGTCAGCAAGAAAAAGCAAATATACTACAAAATGATAAGAACAGTGTTTGAATGCAGAAATATAGTACAGAGTAAGCAGTAGGCTGATATTCCTTTGATTCTGAATTTAGGCTCTGGTCACAATTCATACACCTCTGACATGGAGTACAGGCAGTATAATGGATCTTCTCCTCAATCCCTCTAATGTCTTAAACCTTTCTTATGGAATGAATTCCATGAAAATGTCCTCTCACAGATGAAACCTTAAGAGCTCATTCCATGCTAAAGTGAATTTTATCTACATTAAATTAGGTTTAGAACATTTGTATGAAGTTGCATGGTGGTACAGTGGTGTGTAATACAATGGCAAAAAAGTCAGCAGTGCTGTCTCACAGCTCCAGCATACCAGAGTTTAAATCTCAGGTCAGTTTCAAAAGTCAGAGATTAAGCTCTATTGTATAATAATGAAGAAGAAATACAGTGGATTCAGAAAGTATCAAACCTCGTCAGAAAGTATCAAACCTCGTCTCTTTCTTCACACTTTATCGGGTTGTAGATTTAATTTTTGCTCATCAACCTACAAACAATAACCCAAAATGACAAGTCAAAACATGTTTTTATCAAGCAAATTTAGTAGAAGTCAAACACTGAAATCTCTCATTCATATATTCAGACCAATAAATCAGTATTTTGAAGAAGCCCCTTTGGCAGAAATTACAGCTTTGAGTCTTGGGTAAATCTGCACATGTTTTACACACCTGGATTTGAGATGTTTATTCTATTTTTCTTGGCAGATCCTTTCAAGCTCCTTTAGATGGGAAGCATCTGTAAAATGACTTCTTCAAGTCTCTCCACAGATATTCTTATGTGGTTTAATTCTGGGCTTTGGCTGGGCCACTCAAGGACACTCAGAGACTTGTCCCAAAGCCAGTCCAGCATTGTAATGGCTGCATGCTTCAGGTCATTGATCCGTCACCTTAATCAGAGTTTGTGTGGTCTCTGGAACAGGTTTACTTCAAGGACCACTTTGTATTTGGCTGAATTCATCCTTCCTTCAATTCTGACTAGTCTCCATGTGTCTTCTGCTGATAAGCACATCCATAGCATGCTTCTGCCACCATTGTGCTTCACAGCAGGTATGGTGTTAGACAAGAAATGAGCACTGCCTGGTCATTGCCAGACATAGTGCTTGGAGCTCTGCCCAGAAGTTCAAATTTTGTCACCTTAGATCAGAAAATCTTTTTCCTGATGAGTCCTTTAAACTTTCATATGCCTTTTACTCAAGTCTACCATAAATGCCCCATTGATGTGTGAGCCGACATTTGCGTGATAGACATATGAGTGCCGACAAAATAGCGGCAATTAAAACGCGGCGTCAAAATCGCGCCGATAAAATCCCACAGACAAAATCGCGAAAAATATGAATATGAATTACTAGTCTAAAGTATATATTATAATGTTTAGTTTAGAAGTCAATATTATGAGATGCGGCATGCCATCAGCATGGCATGCAGATAGTCCTTAAGATCACGCCCTGCATATGTAGGAAGAATTGCAGCAAGACGTCTTGATAGTTGAGCGTATTTAGACTTGCTGGCTGCCTGACTGCTGGTAATTCCGCTTTGTATACGATGCGTTATGCCAACCCTCGACTGAGTTATTTGTTCGCGGCATGCCATCAGCAGTTATAACAGTTATAACCTAGCATATAATATGTACATAATGCGCACGTACGCGTCCCACTCTCTTGGCCTCTCTCGCGATTTTGTCGTAGCGATTTTGTCGGCGCGCATTTGTCGAAAACCAGTTAGCGGGTTTGTCGGCGCTCATTTGTCCGTCGCGGTTTTGTCAGGGCGCTCAGGAGAGGACCTCTGAAGCTGTGATAAAGTGGCCAGTGGGTATATGGACACCCTTCTTGCCCAGTTTCTCAGTTTGGCCAGGATTCAACTCTAGGTGTTAGTTCCAGACTTCATCCATTTCACAATTATTGAGGCTACTGTGCACCTAGAAACATTTTAGAAGTGGTTTTATCCACTTGCCCTGATGTATGCCTCACCACAATCTGATAGCGGAGGTCTACAGAAAGTTCCTTGGACTTCATGGCTTGGTTTTTGTCCTGATATGCAGTGTGAATTAAGGGACCTTCTATAAACAGATATATATGTGCCTTTCTAAGTCTATTTCAGACACATCTCAAGAAGAATTAAAGCAAAGTGTGATGGGAGAGGGCCATGGCAATATTTATTTTAAATTAAATAAATAAATTGTGCAGTTCTAACTTTATGGGTGTCTGTGTTCGTGTAGCTTTGGGATGTTTGATGGGGTGATTGCAGTTGCTGGCATTTGCATGTAAAAGCATGATTAGCTCCAATTGCCTCATTGACTTCCCATGGATTGTAATTGAGGCAATGTTTTCTCTTAGTTTATCCTGTAAAGCACTTTGAGCTACATCATTTGTATGAAAATGTGCTATTTAAATAAATATTGTTGTTGTTGATGTGCCCACAGAGGCATCAAAAGAGAGCCTGCACGAGTGAAGAGGGAGGAACATGAGAGAGCAAGAGAGATGGAGGTTAAAGGAAAGGAAGGATGACTGAGATACCAGGATCGGGAGATGCCAGTGTGCAGTAGAGCCCACAAGGAGGAGTGAATGGCCAGCATTTAAATGGGCTGAAGAGGGTCAGTCACATAAGGCCGTGGAGTGGCAGAGGGAGTCAAAGGAGCAATGCTCAGCTGGGAGGCTGTGATGGCAGCAAGGAACCGAGCCAGGATTTTAAAGGTTGGCTGTGCCTGTTGTGAGGACGTCTCCTCTGGTGAAAGGGTCCCATTCAGGGTAAGCAGAGGAGATATTGGTTTATAGAAAGATGTACAAGCGAGTTTGTGAGTTTTTATAGAGCAGTTTTTTGATGGATTTTTTAACCTTGACACTGATCACTTTGCTTTTATTTGCTATTTTTTGCACTGCTTTTACTATTGTTTCCTTTTAATAAAAGCACTGGAGCATTTGCAGCTACCCTTGCTGACTGTGTGTGTCCTCATTTGCCAAGCTCATTCTCAGTTTGTTATCGACGGTTCCAGGTTCCAGCTACAGAGGATTGTGGAGTCTACCCGGACCGTCACAACAGGATAAACCTGACCACAATTTGGAGTGCCATAACATAGAGGCTGAATACTTATATGAATTAGACATTTCAGGTTTTGATTTTTAATAAATATGCAGACCCTTTTGAAATCACCTTTTCACTTTGTCATTATGGGTTATTGAGGGAAGATTGATGGGAAAAAATGTCAGATGTATCCATTTAAAATTAAATCTACATCAAAATAAATTGTGCAGAAAGTGTAGGGGTCCAAATATTTTTTAAATGTGCTTGTTACTATAGTTGAATATGTTTTGGAAATATTTCTCCTTGAGTATAAAATTTTCTGCTTAATTTCACATATACTTCAGTACCTTTTCAAATGCAAATGGTTACTTTTACACCAATATATTTTGCCAGACACATTTGATATTGCAACATTAAACAAGAAAACAAATCGGCTATGCAAATACATGGAATGCTTTGCACAGTCTGTTATCTAAAATGTAGGCTTCCCCCACTTTGGGAACAACCATTTTAGGAAAATTAATTTTTACAAAGAATGAGGAACAATTTTAAAATGTTCGCCTATGGCACTAACAAACATTGCCTGCCCTTTCATTCCAAGTAGACTTCAGTGTAGTCCTCAGAAGGGTGAGGAGGAGGTATGTTGGTGACATACAATCCCAGATTCCGTTATTTCCACATTTGATGCTGAACAGGATCTGCTTTTCTTGTGCATTCACATGCTGTGGTTCACTCACCTTGTCACAGTAGTTGCTCACATGTCTTCTTACATTATTTGGGGCATCACGATTGCAACATAGATAATAAATTAGTTGGAAAAGCACAATAAAAACCAAAAGACCATTTCTTTGAATGTGAAACTAGAAGATGAGAACGTTTAGGCAAAGAGCATCATTTAATGAAAAGCATTGCTTATTAGGGTTTGTTCTATGACATTATTATTAACTTAATTCTGTTAATTTGCATACAGTTTGATAGTATTTGAAGAAAAATTGGGGTCATTTTTGGAGCCAGAGAAACTGTAAAAATATTTTCCATTTAAATTAACAGTAATTAGATGTTGTATTTATGAATAGAGTTTCTAATTTAAAGTAGAGGAATCCTATACACTTTTCCTATTAGTACCCTCCCAACGAAATTAGAATATAATCATTAAGATGTCCATTCGTGCCAAATGTCATGGCTTCAAGGTTTAGTTTCTTGGGTTAAAGTCCTGGAGCCATTCCTGCCAGCACTCCATCTGACTGCTCCATCTATCAGTTTCCCCCAGCGCTGACAAGGACAGGGACAGACACCCTTGGTGCTTTAGGATTTCTTGCCCGTCAAGACATGGACCACAGTCAGACTACTTACACCCAAAGACCTTATACTGCTACTCTACAGTCTAGGGGAGTTCACCCAATCTTCAGCACATCCCCTATGGCATGACATAAACTAGGGACTTACTGCAAAGAATGCAGCATTTCCAGCAAGTTATGAAAAAAATTTCATAGCTTGTGTTACTTAACAATGCATCTTAAGGGCAAGTCATCAACCGTGGTCGGTATGCTTCAAGGCTGCTTCCTGGAAAGAACTGTGCCACTACAAAACAAAAGAGCAACGTCCACTTGGTCTTGTGACAGGAGTGTAATCTACAAATGAGCCTTGAGTACCAATAGCACACAAAAGGGTTGTTTATTTACAACTATTTACTGTCCACTGTGACATTACGTACTGCCTGGATAATCCAAAGTAAGTTATTGCAAAACAGAATAAATATTTAAGCTTCCTTGTTACATTCTTTTGTTCCTCTTATAAATGCTTACATTACCCAGACATATTTGCAGTTACAAGCATTTGCCATATCAAATGTTCTGAGGGTGGATCCAAGTTCCTCTTCTTTGTATCAAAACAAGTACTGCAGGGCTTCTACCCAGTCCATCTGAATCACTTGGCCACAC
>JANRMT010062817.1:22032064-22081026 GCA_026402145.1 Polypterus bichir lapradei
AGGGTAATTCCATGCCAGGCCAGGGGGTGGCGGTGTGTACTAATGCTTTCTCTTCTCCTCCCTGTGCAGTACAGAAGATTGACATCCACTCCATCTCTAATGCCAGTTTCTTGTCCATCCACCTGGACCCTCCCCTTCCTGCCTCGTGAGCTCACAACCCAGAAATCGTCCATCTCGTGTTAGTTCAAATGAGAGTTCTAGTCTGAAAAGACTTCTCCACATTTATTGCACATTATCTTTGTTTATTTTCCATCTAATTACAGTATATGGGGTTGCCAAGGTGGTGCCCCAACTGTTTTTATTTGTTTGTGTACTCTTTTACTGTGTTAATGATGAAATACTAAGTAAAAAGCAGTTATATAATATGGCATCTTTCCTATTTTTTTCCTCCTGTCAAATTAAAACTTCTTACATATACAACACAAAAACCAATTTTGACATAATTTTCCTGAAGCAATTTCATACCGTCATCCTCTTTCACACTGACGCAATCCTGCCCTTCAGTGTCATCATATTCTATTTCCATATTCAGCTGCTCCTCCACATTTTGATTTTCAGCTATTGAATCTCTGTCTATAAGCAAGAACAAAAGAAAGACTTAATATAAGATGACAACTCTCTGTACTCTATTAATTTAACTATATGCACAAGTATCCTTAATATTAAACAATACTGATTAAGTTGCATTGTTTTTAGCTTTTGTGGTAATATTTATTTAGTTTTTAATTTGGCCATTATAGAAACTCATGAGGTAGCATGAGGGCAAATTGCTACCTTACTGATATCCAGTGTCCTGGGTTTGAACCCATCACCTGGTTATTGTACGTTGTCACGCATGTGCGAATAGGAGGGCGTTTTATGGACCAAGTGAGGGTAATTCAACGCCAGGCCAGGGGGTGGCAGTGTGCGCTAAAACTTCTTCTGTTGTCTCTACAGACCAGACGCAGGAAAACCTGTCTGACCTAGGATGACATCACTTCAGGTTGTGACGTCAGAAGAAGGTCACTTCCGGTTCCCATATGGCACTTCCGGTCTTGGTATTTAAAGCAGCCATTTTTACATCCTAAAGTCAGTTCACATTTGCACTGCTTACAAGACACATATTTCTTATTCACAAAACCATTGCAGCCAGGGATAATATATGGGTGGCTGCTCCAAACCTTTTTGAGTGTGTTGAAGTTGGTACAGTTTCACTGGGTCTGCATGGGTTTTCTTCCAGATCCTCCTGTTTTCCTTCCACATCTTTAGAGACACGTAGGTTAGATTAATTAGCAATTCCAAAACTGGCCCCCTGAGAGTGTGTGAGCCCTGCAATGGAGTGGTGCCCTGTCCAAATCTGTTTCCTGCCTAAAGTCTTGTGCTATAATCATATAGTTTTTCCCACTTGACCTTGAATCGTATTAAGCAGGTTGGATGATGTTCTGTTTTGTTGTTCATTTAGTTGGCATTTTAAGGTTATAAAATAAAGCAAATATTTAGATAACCAAGCATCTCTGTTATGCTTTCAAGTATACTAATGACAAAGGTCAACAGAAAGGTATTTTTCACTGATGATGTACACTTAGCTAATGGCAATAGCATATCTTTATTAGCAGTGTGTGATGTTGAATTGCTTTCTGTTTTAAAATGTGATGAGACTTCTGAATTTTTCCTCCTTTATGTTACTTGTGACTCCTCCATATTCTGTTTCCACTGATTTCCTGTCCACTAATAAAACAAGTTACCACAGAAACTAGTAGCTTAATTTGGGTTTAAGTCCTCGCACCCCATTTATCAGTGAAATATACATCCTGTTAAGTGTTATTTGATGCTTTGTCTTTAAATGACTTACTAATGCTAATCTTTGCACTCATATTGTTTTTCTTTTCATTGTCATTATACTCAGCTTCTTCCTCCATTTGATGTTTCTCAGCAGTTTGATTTTCATGTTCATTTAGGAGACAACTGCTTGATTTTCTTTTGTTTTCAAACACATTTTGCATTTAATGAAGATTAACTATTTCTTAGAATTTTCACTGATGCTTAACAGTTGACTTCACTTAAAGTAAAGGCTTTACAGAAATGCTATACTGGACTTTACACTGAAATGTAGTATCCAGGTCTCCATCTGTTAGATTGGGTCAAGGTTCCTCCCTTGGCTAGGGCTCATGTCATTATTTTTTGTTAACTTTAATGTTGCTTTCATATATTGTGTGCTTTGTTCTCTTTGTTCCATGTGTTTTGTGGGTGGTCCCCCAAGGAGCAAGGCCACCTGCTAAATCACCACCAGGAATAGCCCTTCACCCTATAAATCCTGAGAGTCTCCCACAGTTCTTGGCAGTTCATTTCAAATGCGCTTGAGGGTGTTTGGTAAACGCAGTGATTCTTCCATGTTTAATGTAATTACTGGATTTTTGACCTTGTGCTCTGTTTTTTTAATATTGCTTTGGATATACTGTTTTGGGACTTTGTTCGCTTTGGATTGCCTTATTACTTTAGGAAATTCCTTAACCTTTTGTCTTTTAGAGCATTTTAGTTAAAATAAATCCTTCACAAAAATTTTGTAAAGATTCTTCAAGGACTTTTTGTTGATAGATGGAGTTTTTTTTTGGTGGTCCCCCCCCCCCCCCCCAGTAAGCATTTCTGGAACTGTCAGGACTTAACATGCTATGGGACTCTGAGAATTCTTAGCACCATCTAACAAGATTGCTTCAATCACTGTCAAATAACACCAGCAAGACACAGAGATGTCTAAGTCTTGTACCATTTACAGCCATGGTCTGTGAGCAAGATAATCAAAATGTAACCTTTGAAAATCTTAATGGATAAAACTTTGGTCCAGTCTGTGGTATAGCAGGTCCACAGCTCATGTCAAAGGGGCATTTTTAAAATAAATAATCACCGCACTCGTGGCTTAGCAAGAGGGCCTGATGATGTGTGGCTGAAGTGGTTCCTGGGCTGATTTGCGGTGCGCAGGTGTGGCGTCGTCCGCATTCATAATTGTTCCCGGGAGCCACTGAATCACATCCCCGTCATAAATAGAAGTGCGAGGCGGCTAGGAGGAAGAAGAAGAAAAAGGAAGGAAAGAGAAAGACGGAGGTTGCAGGAAGCAGCGTGGAGAGAGAGCCAGTGCGAGCGAATGAAAGCTCGCAGGTAGGCAGCTGGACAGTTGAGCCCTAGCAGGGGTGTTTGGCCAACACCTAGGGCAGTTGGAAGTGGTCGCTCCCTCTGAGCATTTTATGAAGGTATGGGAGTGACCGGCAGAAGGACGGCTGGCTGCGTAAGGCAGAGAAGGCAGCGGGAGTCGGGAGGCTTGGAAGTAGAAGCCCCAACGTGAGCGTCCTGGCCGTTGGGTGAAAAGCCAAGTCTTGGTCTGGAGAGCGCAACCGAAGCCAGGGATCGGGAAGCCTCCAGACCAGTTGAGTAGTGGGAAGGCCAGCTGCAGAAAGGGCGACTCCACTGTTGAGAAGCCTGATGGGAGAAGCAGGTAAAAGACACCGGGCTTTGGATTTTTAAAGGGACTGCTTCCAGCGTTATTTTAACCTTGTGGTTTTAAAGGATATTGTTTTTCTATTTATTGAATTATTAACCTCCACTTCACAACTGTTTTAATGGATTATTTATTTATTTAAAGATTTGAAAGCACTGCACTTTATTTGATTTGGGCACTGTTTTGTTGTTGTTTTTTTTTAATAAAAGCACTTTGCACTTTTGCACCATCCCCTTGCGCCATTGTTGTGCCTTACTGCAGAGCTCATCAGTAACATTACCGACGGTGACAGGTTCAAGGGCTCCCGGATGGACAATGGGAGCATGCAGCAAACCCGCATCGTCACACAATCATAAACCAAAAGGTTGCGTTTAAGTGCACACCAAAAAAAATGGCAAAATTCCCACTCTTTCCTTTATAACAGAGTTGGGATGTGGGTTAGGTTTGGGTTAGGGATGTGGATTCCATATTGAGTCCACAACTCAGTAAATGACAGTGAGGTGCACAAGCAAGACGGACTGTATGTAAACTAACATCTTGCTCAAGACAAGAGTTGGATGTATATCCAAGGCTCAGAGATGTTTCAATGTTCCATGGTTTACTATCACAGCAATTCCAAAATACAGTAATATAAATTGAATTCAGGACTACCATTATTCCCCCATATACTTTGTTAATCCCCATGGTGAAATTGTCTTTTTGCATGATCTTTTGGGGGTCAGAGTGCAGAGTCAGCCATTGTACAGTGCCCCTCTAGCAATTTTCAGGTTAAGGGCCTACCTCAAGGGCTCAACATAGTGGGATCTCTTATGGCAGTAATGGGAATTGAACCTGCAACCTTCTAGGTATCAGCACAGATTCTTAGCCACAGATCCACCACTCTGCCCTGTTTATTTTTCATAATGTGCACCCAAGATTTCACTGGCAAAATGTCTACTCCTTCTTTTAAAACCCAGAGTAAGAACTAGATCCAAGCTCTCAGCAGCAGGGACCTTATTGCCTATGGTGTGGACTTAACAATGGCCTTCATTTCAACTTAAATTGCAAATGTTTATTTTAATTTACATCTTGTTCTCGTTTTTTACACAATGCTCTAGGTGGATTCATGTGATCAATTCAGTTGTTCAAGTGATGTCAAGCAAACTGAAAGTATAAAACTAAGCCTTGGTCGGTAATTCTAACAAATTCTCTTGAGAACTTCAGCGCAATCAGTTGCTTCTCCAAGTATGCCTCAGCATCAGATTTTTGAACTTGTTTTATGTCCTTGTCTTTGATTTTTGCTTTTCCCTGTAACACTGATTACCAATCGCTTTCTTTTTGCGGTCACAAATACCAGCCTTTTTAACCATGGCTCAGAAGTGATTTGCATTGCCTGGTCTTTTTTATGCCTCAAAATAATTAAAAGACTGCAGTTTCATAGGAGTACCAAACTGTATGAGTGGAAAACCAGCTGTAACGAAGTTGGATGTGGTTGCTGCTGTCATAGATGGCAGGAATCCTTGCCTGGCCAGGACGCCTCCTCCTTGGAATGACTGGGGGAGCAAGAGTGGACAGAGCATTACTTCCCCTGGAATGCTAGATGGCAGCCCCCCTGGGTTGCAGTGGTGCCTCCAACTCCTGCAGGGCATCATGGGAGATGGAGTTGGACATAGCCGTATTGGCATCTGGGGGCACCACCAGGGGGTGCTGCAGCTGTTCCTGAGCCCATATGGGCGATCCATTCACCACACCTGGAAGTGCTGCCAGAAGTAGGTCATCAAGCACCTGGAACACTTCCGGGTAACATATAAAAGGAGCCAGCAGACAGTACTTGGTGAGCCAGAGTTGGGAGGAGGGAGACAAAGCTTGCCAAGGAGGAATGGAGGAGAAAAGTAAAGAAGAGAAAAGAAAAGAAGGAAAGTATAGTGCAGTGGTATGTGCTTTGGACTGTGTGGTTGTGCTTGTGGGAGACGAGGAAGACGTTTCCCACAAGGGAAGAAAATAAAATAAAATTATGTGTACTTTTATAAGTGTGCCTCCTGCGTCTGTCTGTGTCAGGCTGGGTGGCTGGCATGCCTGGAGAGCTGTCACACTGCATTGAGTTCCCCCTCACTAAAGGACGGTGAGGTTACACAAGCAAGAGAAACCAAATGTAAATGCAACACATCTGTCTCCCGGAAGACAAAAGCTGACTGATCACCAGCACTTGGGACATGTACTGGTTACCTGTGTCATTCAGGATTGACTTTAAAATTCTGCTTATGGTTTATAAAGCCTTAAATAATCTCGCCCCTTCTTATATATCGGAGTGTCTGACACCTTATATTCCAAATCGTAACCTCAGATCCTCAAATGAGTGTCTCCTTAGAATTCCAAGAACAAAACTTAAAAGAAGTGGTGAGGCGGCCTTCTGCTGCTATGCACCTAAAATCTGGAATAGCCTGCCAATAGGAATTCGCCAGGCTAATACAGTAGAGCACTTTAAAACATTGCTGAAAACATATTACTTTAACATGGCCTTTCTATAACTTCAATTTAACTTAATTTAACTTAATCCTGATACTCTGTATGTTCAATTTCCTCATAATAACTATTCAGGGTAGCTCTAAAATCCGTACTGACCCCTACTCTCTTTTCTGTTTCTTTTTCCGGTTTCTATGTGGTGGTGGCCTGCGCCACCTCCACCTACTCAAAGCTTCATGATGCTCCAACAATGATGGATGTACTAAAAGGCAGAATTCTACGTGACCATCATCATCAAGCCTTTCCGTGAGAATCCTAAATCCAAAGAGGACTGTTTCATTTATGTTAGGTAGAATGCCCAGAGGGGACTCATGGTCTGGAATCCCTACAGATTTTATTTTTTTTTTCTCCAGCCGTCTGGAGTTTTTTTTTTTTTTTTTCTGTCCCCCCTGGCCATTGGACCTTACTCTTATTCGATGTTAATTAATGCTGATTTATTTTGTTTTCGTATTGTGTTTTTTATTTTTCTATTCTTTATTATGTAAAGCACTTTGAGCTACTGTTTGTATGAATATGTGCTATATAAATAAATGTTGTTGTTGTTGTTATTTTATGCTAGCAAAGAAAGACTACTGTGTGAAATCTCAAAGAACGTAACTGCAGTGTGGCCAGCAACCACATGGTAAGACCAAAGCTAACAGAGAAAAAAAAAAAAACACACTCATCATTCCTCCATTTGTGTCAGAGAAACTTAAACCCTGCAGGAATCCAAAAAAGCATCACCTCCATCCTGAGATAAGAGGAACTGAACAATAAGTAAGTATGGTGCTTTACAGTTTGTATTTTATATTTAGATTTCTGTTATTTGTAACTTTGTAGTTATGAATAAAACAGCAAATTTATAAATGTATGTATTTCTGGTATTGGTATTAACTTAATTTAATGTAAGAACCTGTATGGTGATAAGTCTATAGTTGTAATAAGTTATAGTTGCTATAGTTGTCAACAGCCATGGACACTGTGAGAGGGACTTTAAGTCACAGTGCTTCTGGGCAATTTCAGAACACAGCAAGAGAGAAAAGAATGGGAAGTGAAACTCATGCTAAAATGTAACATATTACAACATGGTTTGAATAGAGACAAGAGTTTTATGGCCAGATATGAGGATTGTCTGCATCACTTGGACTGACACAGAGAACCTGACTACAGACCCACATTGTATTGAAAAACTCATCAGAAACTTCAAAAGACTTTGCTGGACAGTTATCTTATCCAAAGATCTTGACTAGACATTGTTCTTCTCTCTTGCTAAATGAATCTTAGCCTGAAGAGGTCTATTCATTTTTTACATTTAAGATGTCTCACTTAAAGGTTTTCCAATGTTGTTACTTGTCCTAGTATGTATTTAAACACAGGGAACTCCAGTTTCTGTATTACATCATTGCCTGAAGAAAGGGGCCTGAGTTGCCTCGAAAGCTTGCATATTGTAATCGCTCTAGTTAGCCAATAAAAGGAGTCATTTTGCTTGACGTCACACAATGACTTCTTCTCATAAATTTTTAAAATTACGCTTGTCTGCCATTATTTCACAGCAACTGCTGGCGCAAAACCACTCAGCAGCTTCAAACAGTGTGCAGCACACGTACACATCCTCAGGCGATCTATGGAGAAAATCAACACCACTATCATGGCTAGCATACACTGAGAGTTCAAACTTATAACTAGACAATATGTGATCTGTCTAAATGGCTAAGGGTGCATAGCAAAGGCCATTCCTGAATGAATAATACTTCTTTATGTAATTCTCTAAAAAAGAATTAAGGAAGGAAATAATTCATAAAATGTGTCGATTTTATAGGAAGGAGGGAAGAATAAAGTAAGTTAACTTAGATTTATGTTGGGTAAAATTGTATATCAATCTGTATATACTTTTATATTTCCATCCTCAGTTATCCCTATTGTAGTTATTAGGGTTATGCTAAAGTGATAGAAGTATTGTTTTAGTTATGTTAAAATGTATGTCTACATTTTAGTGCATAGTCTATGGGGAGTTCTATTAAAACTCCCACAAGTTATATTGAAATGGAATATTCTAATTATTTCTTGTCCCTCTGACCACAGTTTAGTCTCTGTTTTTATGATCTGACTTGCAGCTGGTAAGGCATAGAGGGCAAACAGTTTTCAAACCACATCATAACGTATTCACCTTGCCATACGTATAGAATGTACTAAATGTATTAAGTAAAGAACAGAAAAATATTGCAACCTTTAAGTATAGAAAGTAACCAAAATTTAACTAGAAGACACATTTTTTCCTTGTTGCCTTTAATTTTTGTGTGAATTGTTTTGCTTTGAATCTTAAAATCAACATTATTGGACTGAGAAGTTTCTTTTGTGAAGCGTTTGACTCATGCTGGATCCTACCTTACCAACTGAGTAGCTGCTTAGTTTTGGGAGCCTGGAAAAGATGCAGCTACACTTAAGTTACGAATAAACTGTATTTATAGTTTATTTTGCTTAGTATTTTTGGGTCATTTATTGAAAAATCTAAAGTAATCATATAAAACAAGGGTTGATATGTGTATACCTCTGCTAATTAATGATTTTTTTTATTTTCTCGTCAAAGTTCAAGCTTTTTGAACGGAACATGAAACACAGTGGGTAGCATGGTGGCGCAGTGGGTAGTGTTGCTGACTCACAGTAAGGAGACGTGGGTTCACTTCCCGGATCAGACTTGAATGGACTTTGCATGTTCTCCCCGTGTCTGCGTGGGTTTCCTCCCAAAGACATGCAGGTTAGGTGCATTGGCGATCCTAAATTGTCCCTAGTGTGTGTGTGTGTGTGTGTGCCCTTTGGTGGGCTGGCACCCTGCCCGGGGTTTGTTCCTGCCTTGCACCCTGTGTTGGCTGGGATTGGCTCCAGCAGACTCCCGTGAACCTGTGTTTGGATTCAGCGGGTTGGAAAATGGATGGATGAATGGATACTGGATGGATGGATGGAATGAAATTATCAGGTACCAATTTTGTTTTGAGGTTTTGTCTTGAATAGGATAACTGTAGGATAATCAAATAATGCAGAAAAAAACCCTTTGGCATATACTGTAAACCACTGTCATTTTTTAATCCAGGCTGCAGTTATAGCAATACAGATCGTACATACATTGGAATTTTTGTTATGACAAAACATGCTACCTCATACATACATTAAACTTTCAGAGTCACATTACAGCTGTCACTTAAGTCCATTCTTTGTGTTTCCGAATGATGACTTCCTTAATCATGCATTAATTTAAAAAATAAATTAAAAAATCTACAAAAATTAATCCTTTTGAAATTTAGAATTTTTTTCACTCCATCTGTAATGAAAGTTAACAAAACTTTATTTTATCAAATGGAACTTTCTGTCTCTTTAAAAAGAGACTGAGGATTTATACTTACTTGAAGTACTGAAATTTTCATCCAAATTAACCTTCGCCTTCAGCTCAATTAGTTCATACACAGCCTCATTATAATATGTGTTATTGTATCCTGCGTAGAAACAACTAATTAATTCATTGTATGAAATGGCGTTCCCTTATCTGTGCTGTTTCTTTTACTTTAGCTGTAAACTCCTACCTTGTTTCTTGATGTTGGCATATGTTTTGATGAATAGGACAGAGGACACGGCACATAAACATAAACCCAGAGTTAGGCAAGTCACTCCAAAGGGGAGCAGCCACTTACTCTGATCACCTGAAGAATAAAAGCAGAGAATTATTTCCTATGTAGTCTTCCATATTGTGTTCTGTTAAACTTTTCTTTAATATTTGAATCTTCAAAACTAAAAATAGTAAAATTACACCTACTGGTGCACCTTAACTTTTTCCCATTACTAGAAAAATACATTGCATGTTCCTGAAACAATTCTATCATTTGTTCTTTCATTGACAAGTCAGTGTTGTATGTAAAGCCACTGACCTAAGGGACATGGAGAATATAGCTGTATGTGGTTGCATGACTTTCTCTTGTAAATCCTTCAAATCTGTTTTGTGAACTTCGGTTAGTTTATAAAGCTATGAAATCTCTTCATGTGTGCAACAGTGAATACCCAACATCATTGTGGCTCTTAGGATACAGTACAGTATATGATTAGTAACTTAGAAAGTTTGATTTGACGTTAGCCATTCTTCATCAGCTACATCCTGTATTATTAAACTCCAGCCAACTGCCTTCAATGTACCATTAATAAAATTTTATTATGCCTCAAAGTAACTTTTCTTTCCACAGGTGATAAAACCATCATTGATAATTGAAGGAGACTTCACTTTCCTCCCTTTAAAATTACATTAAATAGAGAATGTAGGTCTGATTGGGAAGTCCAAAGCTCCTATAGGTGCATTATATATGCTGTACTTCTGGGTTAACAGTCATCGGTTGTCATCTCTCATATGTTCACAAGCCCACCTCTTAAACCTGTTTGATTTTTTTTTTTTTTTTTTATTAATTTTATTACAATCCATACAAAGCAATCAAGTTTTTACAAAGAGAAAAAATTAAGAACAGATCGATCCCCACCCCTGAGAGAGAGAGCAAGCCAAACGGCGTTAAATTTAAGGCTTGTAAACATACCTAAATTAATAAATTCTCTGTGCCTTATGAACTTATTTTAAAATATTACTGATTAGATCCTGCCATGTTTTGAAAAAAGTCTGTACGGATCCTCTAACTGAGTATTTGATTTTTTCCAACTTCAAATAATATAACACATCGGTTTCCCACTGACTTAAAAGAGGAGAGTTTGGGTTTTTCCAGTTTATGAGAATAAGTCTACGTGCCAAAAGTGTAGTGAATGCAATCACAATTTGTTTGTCTTTCTCCTCTTTAAACCCATCTGGAAGAACCCCAAACACAGCTGTTAATGGGTTTGGAGGGATTGTGAGTCCAAGGCTATCTGAAAGGTGATTAAAAATGTTTGTCCAGAATAATGTTAATTTGGTGCAGGACCAGAACATGTGACCTAGTGAGGCTGGGACTTGGTTGCAACGTTCGTAGGTTGGATCATGCCCTGGGAACATTTTGGAAAGTTTTAGTCGAGACAGATGTGCTCGATATATAATTTTGAGTTGGATGATTGTATGCTTTGCGCATATGGCGCTCGAGTGAATTCTCTGCATTGCTACTTTCCACTCCTTTTCTGATATATTAATTGAAAGAAAACCTGTTTGATTTTGTCGGGACAAGACACAGACTGGACAGACTGATTGACTGGGTACTTGAGACGACACGACTGGATATCAGAGGACCATGCCAGCACTGCCTAAGATTATGTAAAAGTCATGTAATGTGACATGGCCATAAGATAGCAAAGATTCTAGGGCAGAGACTGAGCCATACTTGTATCAAAAGAGAAGAGTAGACAGGGGCATCAGTAGAGAAAACAGATGCCAGGAGACAGTATCAGTGGCAGTATTCGATAATGTTATAATGACGATTCAAAGTTGATTTATCCAATGTTGTTTTAAAACTGATACAATTCAAGATGATGTATTGGCATCATAGCCTAAAATTATAAGTACGTCATAATAAAGTGGACTTGAATAAATGTGTACCATCAAGAAGCAGTAAAAGTTATGAACACCATTATCAGTCATTCTCTTTCCATCAAATTCTGAACAGCAACTCGATATGTGCTAAAAAATCGAATTTCATTCTTTTCCATCATGGCTAATCTCTATCACACTTAATAATGAAATGTGGCCACACAAAAGCATTGTCTTTTTCAAAGGTGTAAGATTTAGCTTTGATAAATACTGTTGAGTCATCAGTTTGTTTCAGTGTTATTGTCACATGTACGAGATAGTTGAAGAAATTCCTATCTGCATGTTTTGACCAACACACACAACACTGCTCCTGCCCTTGTCCACTGGCCTGAACTTGTTATATATAATATAAAATTACAAAATAATAGGTAGTCGTACGCAAAACATTTCCTTTAGCATACAGTTTTACAAAACTGATGTTAAACTTAGTTTTGCACTAAAAAGGATAATTAGGATTTTGTTTGGTGTTGCAAAAAGGAATCTTACTCCTTAAGGATTTGGAAGCACTGTACACTGCTTTTGATCCAAAAATACCCATAATACAACCCACAATGAGACAAAATGGTGAACGTTTAGAAAAAAAAGTTGTAATCCAGTGAGATAATAAAATTATTATCCAGATTAGTCGAGAAACAAACGCTGTACCTGCAGTCTTAGATGAGATTCCGCTTTAGCACTCTTGCAGCTTGATGGGAATTGTAGTGCAATGAATTTGTGTGTTGCCCCAATCCATTACAACAATCTCCCCAATATGCCATATAGCCTATATTTTATGTTGGATGAACAGCAACAGACATGTAAAATTTAATGAAAATTGGTTTAGCCATTTTTGCGTGACTGGTAAACAAACAAACAGACACACACACAGGCAAATAACAAATGATAATATTTATATCGTGTCTGGAAAGATGTTATGTGAACAACACATGACATCTGTGTTTATTATTTTGTTTTCAATTCTACAGGGTTTGCCTGAGCTTGCCCCATACCTTTATGCCTTGTTTGAGCTTAATTCACATTAGATTACATACAAGTCACTCTTGATTATCTACAGACTAAAAATTGAAGCGACAGACAGTGTATTTGTTAAGAAGCATTGATTATTTTTGAGCTACTTTCACTTGTCTGTCTTATTAATTAAGAATGATTCTTTCCTAGTGTCCATATTATAACACTCAGCAGCTTTCTTTTAAACTGAAGTATTTACATTCCGTGGGCGTCATGGTGGTGCAGTGGTAGCGCTGCTGCCTCGCAGTTAGGATACCCGGGTTCGCTTCCCAGGTCCTCCCTGTGTGAAGTTTGCATGTTCTCCGCGTGGGTTTCCTCCGGGCGCTCCAGTTTCCTCCCACAGTCCAAAGACATGCAGGTTAGGTGGATTGGCGATTCTAAATTGGCCCTAGTGTGTGCTTGGTGTGTGGGTGTGGGTGAGTGTGTCCTGCGGTGGGTTGGCACCCTGCCTGGGATTGGTTCCTGCCTTGCGCCCTGTGTTGGCTGGAATTGGCTCCAGCAGACCCCCGTGACCCTGTGTTTGGATTCAGCGGGTTAGAAAATGGATGGATGGATGGAGTTAATAATAATTCAGTACCTTCCTGTACATCCCAAAGACATGCAAGTTAAATTTGCCTGGTATGAGTGAATGCAGGTGTGTGTGTCCTGTAATGAGCTGGAGAGTAACCCAGGACTGGCTCCTGTACTGAGCCTCATGTAGCCAGAATAGTCTCCAACTCTGTGGAGTTCTGTCATAGAAAATTGGTTTTGAATAATAGATGGATGGAATTTTAAGAATTCCAGCATATTTCCAAACCAAATAAAATGCCTATTAGCCAGCACAAGTTATTCTAAATGGTACATCATTATCTGATACCAACACTTTAAGAAACAGAACTCACCAGCACAGGTTTCTAATTGTGTAGAAGCTGCCTTGGGGGCACTTTCTGGTGAAGCTGTCGTGGGGAATTTTCCAGTAGCACCTTTGGAATTAAAATAACATAGTAAACATCAAACAGACCTTTATGATAAACAAATTGTGTGCTAAATGTACAATTATTTCCATAAAACAATAGATTGAGTGCACTTATTTTCAAATAAAAAAACAACCGCAGTTCTTTATGTAGTATGGTGTAAGTAAGTAAGAATTATTTATTCAGTGGTCAGTTTATTAGACTTCAGGTGTGACCCCTTTTGCCGCCAGAAAACCCTACAATGTTCTGAAAGAATTCTTAAAGATTTAGTCAGGCTGCCTGAGTAGCATAACACAATTCCTGTAGATTTTTCAGCCACACATTCATTCTTTGAACCTCCTCTGCCACCTTATTCCTAGGGTGCATTGTTGGATTTAGTTCTTGGGACTGTACAGGCCATAGAAATAAACTAAAGTCACTATGATGTTAGTGGGACCGGACTGGGATCACATATACTTTGTACTATAGTGCATTATCCTACTGAAAGTGTTCATCAGAAAATGAATAGGCTGTGGCCATAAATGAGGCACATAGTTAGCAATCATGAAACAGTGTGCTGTGGTCTTGGCTTAATGTGTGCCACAAAAATATTCCCTCCATTATTATAATATCATAACCAGCTTTCATCATTTAACCAAGGGAGGATGAATCAACAGATTCATGCTCTTTACATTCAGGACTATTCAAATATTGCATCATTTTTTTTTTTAAATTTGGATTTTTACCAATTACGAAAATGATGTCATCAGTATGTCTGATCATTACAATGCTTCACGCTTGATAGGTATGTGGTGCACATATCTACTAGAAATGCTATTGTCCATGTGAGTGCCCAGTCCCTCAGAGAAATCTGTTTGGTCAGTTTGGCTTTGGCCTAACTGGCCAGTTTGCATTTGGTGACTTGATCTTAAGAGGAAGTACCAGGAATGAGAGGTTAAGACACACAAAGAGGAGAAAAGCCATAGGAGGCAAGCCTTCAAAGACATGAAGTATAAAAGCGGATAGAAGCTGAGCAAATTGCAGAATCTGAGAAGCACACTTTATGGGAACACCATTGAAAGAGGGAGTGCTGTACAATACCGAGAATTGTGGAACAAATAAATGAATGGCCAGCTCGATCTCTGTGGCCATGTGTGCTCACACAGCTGCGGGAAGTTGGTAAGGTAATTGAGGCGAGACGCACCTGCACGTGAGGGTGTGGTCTGTCTCAATTGCTTCATCACCTTTCTGCCGTGCACAACTGAGGGACTGCGCTCACGGGGGCATATAAGGGAAAGCAGGCATGAGAAAAGAAAAAAGGCGCAAGGAGGAAGACATAAATAGACTGGCCAGTGAGTGAAAGACATACAAAGAAGAGACAGAGGTTAAATGGAAGAGACAGACAGACAGACAGAGTGAGTGAATGAGAGCACCCGTGCTGCAAACAGCGACAGACAGGTAGTCAGGAGATTTTCAGTAAGCTTTTTAAAAATTATTTATATCAACACTTAGCTATCTATTTGATTTTCTATTATATTTTCTTCAATTTGGTATTTTTATACACTAATAAATATCACATTGCTTTTCTATTTTCTATTTTATTTTGTGTTCTAGTATGTGCTTGGTGTGTGGGTGTGTGCGCCCTGCGGTGGGCTGGCACCCTGCCCAGGATTTGTTTCCTCCCTTGCTCCCTGTGTTGGCTGGGTTTGGCTCCAGCAGACCCCCGTGACCTTGTAATTAGGATGTAGCGGGTTGGACAATGGATGGATGGATTTTGTGTTCTATTTTTTATAGTGTCTATAGTGATTGAAATAATAAGAGACATCCTAGTGTGGGTTAGATTGCCACTTTCTTATCCATAGGGTTTATCAAGGTAGAACAAGTGCAGTGAAAAAGGACATAGGTTAATAAGTGGCATATAACCAAAAGAGCTGCACTTTTAAGTGTGTCACAAGGGCACCCACGTGATTGTTAGTGCTGATGACAGTGAGTACCTATGTAGAGACTCCTATGCAGAATATTATGAAATGAATGGCAATTGGCATCACTTGAGATTTTGTTTGGCTAGGATCTCTGTATGTAAGAAGGTGGAGTGAATTCTATGTGGAATATTGAGGGGTGACTGGCAATTGGCAGCACCAGAGACTTTGGGAAAAACTTGGGGGTTGGTGGCATAATTGGCTCTCCAGCGACCATAAAAAACTTCATACTGGTTCCACTCCATCTGAACTAGTGTGGTGCTGAGGTGTCACCAGTTGCATGGCTGCACTCGGGTCCTAATCTGAATCCTGAGTTGGTTTGTCGCGTGGTGGGTGCAGCAATGCGCTGTATCAGTGCGTGCTCCTAACCTCTCTCTCTCTCTCTCTCTCTCGGACTGAAACAAGACATTATATTTGAAAATGACTGCATTCATATTTTCCATGATTTCTCACCTTCAACAGCTGCTAAATATGCCACATTTTACAGCATTAAACAGAGCTTACTCAAAGCCAAAATCAGATACAGCCTCTTATATCCAACTAAATTGAGAGCAGATATCCAAGGCAAGTTCTGTATTTTTAGTTCTCCAGATGAAGCAGAAAATGAGCTAAGAAAATTGATCCTGACACTCTTTGGAATCTGATTGTGAATCACATCATGTCCTGGCAAGGCAAAAAAGATTCTACCTGCAATCTGGTCAATTCGCAATGAGACTTTTGTTGTAATTATAGATTCTGTTTTCTTCTTTGCCACTTTGACATTTTAATTATAATTATAATAATATTGCACTCTCTTCCCCTGAATATATCCTCATTATGGTTACTATAAAGTAAGTAGTGTTTTTTTTTTTCTAAAGGGGTCTGTTTAACACTATACCCTTGGTTTATTGTAGTAGGATTGTACTATCATACGTTATCTGCTTCTCCATTGGTACTGTTTGACATCATTCTCTGGGTTTATCGTTTTGGAACTGTTTTAAGATTATATTCAACATTTAAAATATTTGGACTGTAATACCAATATATACTTCTACTTAAATCTTTTTTACACCACTGCTGGGTGGCTTGTTTTTTTTTTTTTTTGGACATGCTCTGTCTCTAAGCATGTCAGAGGACTGGGACTCCATGAAATGTGATCTAGCCTCACTTGGGGAGGCAAATTGGGGGGAAAGGGGGTCTGGGGTGAAAGAGAAATGGAGCAAGTTATTTCTAATCTATCCTTTTTACCCCTACAGTTGTAAGTGCCAACAAAACAATAGGCTGTATAACCATTAATTATGACAAAATTGGAAATTAAGATTAAAGCTATCATATGTAATAATGTACTACCTTTAGTTAGGACTATAAAATGTCAACAAACGTTCAGAAGCCATGTCTCTATGATCAGAGAACTGTGTTAGCAGGAATGCGAAGGTCTCAATCAAGAATTGAAGAGAAAGGAAGTATTATCTCATCTAACAGTTATAAACTCCAAAATAGTATTTTTACAGGAGACTCACTTAAAAGCAAGGACCAGGTTTGGTTGTATAGAGATTGGACTGGTCAAATATTCCACTCCAGCTATACAAAGAAAACTAGAGGTGTGGGAATCTTAATACATAGAACAATTTCATTTGTAGTATCAGATGTAGTATCTGATCCTGAAGGGTGATATGTGATGGTGGTCAGTAATTTACTTAATAGATATTTGTTAAATATCTATGCACTGAATGTGGATGATAGACTTCATCCAAAACATATTTGCATCCATTCCTAATGTGAACACTATTAAAATTATAATGACCTGAGACTTCAATTGTGCTTTAAATCAAGACCTGGATAGGTCTTCAGCTACAGTGGCAATAACATCTAACACTGCAAAAACAATGACACAGTTTAGAATCAATCATAACTTACCAGACTCATAGAGGTTTCTAAATCCAAACTTAAGACCATATTCCTTCTTCTCAGAAGTATATCACTGTTACTCAAGATTTGATTGTTTCTTTATAAACAGCGATTTTTTTCCCACGATCAGATTTACCAAATACGACACTATTGTCATCTTTGACAATGCCCCTCTGAAAATGGAGTTCAAATCACTATGCCCCACATACTCATCTTGCAGGTGGCATCTTAACCCCCTGACGCTGACGCCAACTGTACAGAATTTATATCCAAGCAAATAGATTTTTTTAGAGACAAATGCATCCTCAAAGGTCTCTGCTCTGGGAAACTCTGAAGGCATTTTTAAGAGGACAGATTATTTCATATCTCTACCAAAAAATTAAATTGGAAACCAAGAAGTTAATCAATGAAATTACCAGAATAGATCAGGAACACGACAGGCTTTGCAAAGATAATTCAACCTCTTGACAACAAAAGAAACAGAACTTCTTTTTAAAATTGTGACATCATTGCTATGAACATGGGGAGAAGTCTAATAAGATCTTAGCTCAACAAATCCACAAGCAGAAAGTTTGGAATGCAATATCAGTAATTACCAACACAGACAGAGATAAAAAATTTTGACCATAAAAATATAATGCACACATTTACAGGGTACTACAAGTGCTTATATTTTACTCAGTTTAAAGAAGACAAGACATAATCTAATGAGTTTTTGATGTATTACAGATACCACAGCTAGACACTCTCAGTGCTTGGAAACTGGATAAACGTCTGACATTCTCAGAATTAAGTAGACACTATAAATTCACTTCAGAGTGGGAAAGCAGCAGGCCCAGATGGCTACCCTGCTAAATTTTATTAAAAAAAATTCAATTAAGTTAGCTCCCCTATTATTAGCAGCACTTATAGAAGAAAGAGACAATAAAATTCTACATCAAACCTTTTGCCAAGCATTAATAACTGTATTTCTTAAGAAAAAATTACTTATTACAATGTGCATCATACAGACCAATCTCACTTCTAAATAATGAATTTAAGATACTCTCCAAAGTTCTAGCTAGAAGGATTGAGAAAGTGCTTCCTTTCGTAAAATAACAAGACCAAACTGGATTTATTAAAGGCAGACACTTAACTTCTAATCTTCGATGCCTGTTTAATGTAATATATTCGCCCATAAAGTCTAACACCCTGGAGATTTTATTATCATTGGATGCAGAAAAAGCATTTTATATGGTTAAATGGGATTATCTATTTACTGAATTGCACAAATTTGGGTTTGGCCCAAACATATGTGCATGGATCAAACTACTGTATACCAGTCCAGAAGCTTCAGTTTACATTGACAACATTATCTTTAAACTAGAACGTGGTACTAGACAAGGATGCCCCCTATCATTTATTTGAAATTATTTGGAATTCAAAACATCCATGTATCCAAACGGAAACCCTACAATGACCTTAAGCAGATGGTGGCATGGCACTACCTAATTTTCAATTTTATTACTGGCCAGCAAATATGCAACCTGTAAAAACCTGTATATTCATACAAATTGATGAACACACACAAGCTTGGTCCACAATAGAAATAAAATCCTGTAGTACTTCTCTATGCTCCTTGTTTTGTACCCCAGTAAATACAAATTATTGTCAATTATCGTCACTAATACTCCAATTATCTTTCATTCAGTCAGAATATGGAACCAATGTAGGAAACACTTCAAGACAGAAAAGCTTTTATCTGTTACCTTTACATGATAACCACCTTTTTCCACCCTGCCAAACTTACACAGTTTTTAATGTTTTTAACTTATGGGATTAAATCATTTAGATAATTGTGTATAGATAATATCTTTGCATCCTACAAAAAAATTACACTTCAAATTTGGCTGCCATTCAACACACTTTTTTCCAATACTTTCAAATTAGAAACTGTGCTAAACAGAATCTGTCTAATTTTCCTCACCTCCCACCTATTTCTATTCCAGAAGAAATATTGAACAGTCTTGAAGACTCAGACAGCATTTCTATAATATATAAAAACATTTTAAAGCTGTTTCCTTTCAAAGATCCCAGAGTACAATGGGGAAAAGTATCTCTTGCTTAATATTTTAGAAAAGGAGTGGAAGGTAGCCATGCACCGAATTCACTCCAAATCCATATGCACAAAACATACAATTATTAAACTTAAAATCTTTTATCAAGCACCTCTATCTCATTTAAAATTGCACAAAATATTTCCAGAACAAGATCCAACCTGAAAACGTTGCAATAAAGCCCCTAGCCTCACTGGGGCACATGGGCTTGTACCAAATTAACTTAATTCTGGACCAAAATCTTTAAATGCCTATCAGACAGCCTTGGTGTCACAATCCCTCCTAATCCATTAGCAGCTGTGTTTGGTGGGCTCACAGATGGACTTAAAGTGGAGAAGGACAAACACACTGTAATTGCCTTTACCTCACTACTAGCATGTAGACTTACATTGGTCAGCTGAAATAATTCTAGCCCAACTCTTTTAAGTCAGTGGGTAAATGATATTGTATACTATGTGAAATTGGAAAAATCTAATTTTCACTTAGATCTGTTCAGAACTTTTTTTAAAACCTGGCAGGATCTAATCAGTAACACTTTAGAATAAGCATTTATATTGGGGAAAATGATTCTATTTCCTCTTTTTTACTTTTAAAGTTTTGCTCTGGCTGTTGGTCTTCCTCTCTTTCTCTTGGGTGGGGGTTTTAATAAAATCATTAAAAAAAACTGATCATCTGCTTGCCTTTTTACTCTATCCTGCCATGTGGGGTCTACAGACGAGGGGAGAGAGGGACATAATGTCACAGTAGCAGTCAGTTCTGGGTGAAGCTGGACTGGAGTACCAGGTATAAGTTGTCTCCATCCCAGCCAGGTGTGTGCAGGGAGCAAGAATTAGGATGAAGGATATATCTGTGGGTCTATATAATAAATTCAGGATAGGGTAGTACCAAAACCCTTCCATGATAAGACACCCTGGCAGTAAAGGGTCATTAGCTTATTATGTCCCTTTAAAATGTAAAAATTCTGAACCCAGATTATTAAACTGTTGTTTATTTATGTCATTGTTGATTCAGAAAAAGTATATTATTGTTGCCGTAACATTTAGACGATTAAGAACAGCACTCACTGTGAAGGGTGCTGGAAATGTAAAATTGACTTCTTTAGTATTTTTGTCCAACAGGTATGCTCACCTGAACATTGGATCCTTGCCTCTTCACCATTCTGGCACCTATTTTCTCCCCATGGAAGTGAGGAGCACTGCCATAATACAGCCTCATGCCCAAGACAGGTCACTCCATCCAACCATTTTACATTATTCATTGCTCCAAAAGATTGACCCTCCTCCAGTAAACCACTGTCTCCACATCCCAGTTGCTGGCAGATAATATTGACAGCGGTTGAATCCATTCCATTAGAGCAAACATCTCCCCATGTCCCATTATAGAAGATCTCCAGATTTCCAGCACAGACATATTCAGAACTACAAAGACGAAGTTCTTTGAATTCTGCCAAATGAGTAAAATAAACCAATAATTATTTTTTTCTATCCATTTATGCTCTATGACTATTTAGGACCGCATTCAGCACATCATCATTAAATTCTTACCTGAGCACACAACGCCTGCGTCATCTTTGTACTGACATTTGTTTTCACCCCAGCTTCGTGAAGGACACTTCCAAATGGCCGACTCATTTCCCCAGCATTTAACTTCATCCAGCAGCACTGGTCCAGAGCTTTTCCCAAATTCTGCAGAGACAGCAGTGCGAACTGCATTCCCACATCCCAGCTGTCTGCACACAACCTGTGCATCAGTCAGATCCCAAGAATTACTGCAGACTGTCCCCCAGGTGGCATTGTAGTACACTTCTACTCTTCCTGCACACTGGCTGCTGTGACCTGCCAGCCTAACTTTGTTGTGCTCTGACAAATATGGAAAGAAGCAGCATTAATGTTCCAGCTTTAGTACATTTTTTGGGAATTCAGAGAGCAGCTTTAACAACAACTACTAGCACAATCAGAAGATGTTCTGTCATTTTGCTTATTAAGCTAGCAACAGAAGTCAAAACAACTACAGTACCTGAGCAGAGAACTTCCACACCGCCACTGATGTTGAAGTGTTCAGACATAACTAAAAAAGAGCAGTTCTGTAAGGACAGTTCATCTCCAGCACAATTAATGTCAGTTAATATAACTGGGCCACTTCCTGAAATGTATCTGGAGATGCTCTGTGGTATAACTGCCTGACCACAGTTCAGCTGAGCACAAACTACACTGGCATCCTGCAAATCCCATTCAGAATCCAAAATCCGTCTCCAGGTGCCATTCAGCATCACTTGAACTGTGCCTTCACAGTGGCTTTCTCCACCTTTCAGCTGAAGCTGCCAGTCAGCATCTGGAATCAGAAAACAGTCTTAGCAAAAACTTAGTTTACTAATTATAGCTGAAGAACACCAAGGAAACAGATAAGACAAAGTGTATAATCTATTTATGAAACCGCATGTGATTTCACATCTTCCAACTGTTAGCATAGTAATATTTCAGTCTTCTTCTATTGCTCAGGTGGCTATTCGTATTCTCAGCTAAGTAAACAATATAATGCTCTCTTAAGTTGATACAATATCCAAAAATCGTATTCTTAATACTACAGAGTAATCTAATATAATTTATTTTGGTGCAAGGCAGAGTGAATGCTGAGAAGCACACCATTTCTCAAACAAAAATTAATTACATGCTCTTCAATTTAAAGAATTAAAATGGTCATATAATAATTGTATGATATTAAATTTTCTCCTTTACTCTTAACAGGGCGTCTTTGCCTTCTACAGGTATGGGATGCACTTAACTGATGGTCATTATGATCAATGCCGCACATCCTTCCTTTGACACACCAACACTGAGGACTTTCATCCAATAAAAGTGTATGAAGAGACGCCAATAGGTCTCTTTTATACCAATGGTAATACACCTGTTTTATGCAACCATGGGACAGGGAATGCTATTCTTATCTTTAGCCAGGTCAGACATTTTCTTTCTTTTTAGTAAATCTTGTGTGTTTCTGTTTGTTACAGTATTTATTTATTTATTGATCTTTAGTAGAAAGACAAATCTATCCTTGGGGGAAAAATACATTTCTATCTATCTATCTACTTGTGACTAAAAAATTCTTAGCATTATTACAGGATAAAGTAATGTGGTGGTGTATTAGGTAACTGGTTAGGTTAGCTGAGGACTTAAAACTGGACCAGTGTCAGTATTACTGTGTGCATAAGTGATCCCTGGGATAGACTGGGCCCTGTTTAGGATTAATTCTCACTCTATTCCTTGACCTGCCAGAATTGAATCTGGCTCCCTTTGACCCTAAACTGGATAAGTAGTTGAGATAATAGGCCTCACACATACTATGGTCTGAACATATAACAGAATGACTAAAAAGAAATAAGATTTAAAAGAAAGAAAACTTCTGACTTGGCTGTCACAGTCACAGTGAGGCATTATGTAGACTATTGCTGTTGTTATAAAGGAGTCTCTATAACGTTACTTGACACACTTCTGCTGAAAAAATTTGTTAGCTGAAAGTCCTCAGTGTTACGAGTGTCACAGAGAGGATGTGTATCATTGTTCATAATAGTACTCAGTTTTATTTTATTTCTCTCTTCTGCTATGACCTCCAGGGGGTCCAGAGTGCATCCCAAAACTGAGCCTGCCTTTTAATTAGCTTGTTGATTTGGTGGGCCTCTCCTGAAGTGATATTACCAGCCCACCACACCACAGCATAGAAAATCACACTGGCCATCACAGAGTTGTAGAAGATGTGAAGAATGTCACCACTCACCTTAAAGGAACACAGTCTTCTAAGAGAGAAGAGCCTGTTCTGCCCTTTTTTCTATATTTCCTCTGTGATCAGCCCAACCTGTCATTGTTATGGACCCCCAGGTACTTGTAGGAGTTCACCACTTCTCTGAATAGTGACTGGACATAGAGGCTTTTTGGTGCAGTGAAAGTCAATAACAAGTTCCTTGGATTTACTGATGTTAAGTTGCAGACAATTCTTGAACTAAAAACATTTTTACAACTTTATAAATATCAGTTCACTACGTGCCTTAAAATGACTATTGAACACTTCTGAATAAAATTATTTCAGATGATATATTAATGCTGAAAAAAATATTTATTTAGGAAACAACTTTTTCTGAGGTGACTTACTCAATGTGAATGAGTTATTATTAAGTGCATCTTTCACAACCAATAGAGACAGGGGTGGGCATAAAATATAGGATGCCCCTGGGCTTGAACCACTGTTTAGAACCACCTACTTGTTCTGAGGCAAACAGTGAAAGACTAGTTTGGAATATCAAAGCCACTACATGATAACAGCAATTAGTGTGAGAGTATGAAATTTGCATGGCTAGCCACAAAAGACACAAAAACAGCTTAAGAGATTATGAGCGGAGCGATACATATAGATAGGAGGCAATGTCAAAACTTGATGGCTATTATGCAATGTCAAAAGACTTCTGATCTTTCAATCATCTATTTTGGTAGAGAAAGAGAGTGAAGGAGAAAAATATTTAAAAACATTATTCTCACAATTAATATTTTCATAATATCAAGTTTTTTTTCAGCGGTTAAGGTAAAACTAAAAAAAGATTTTTAAAAATAAATAAATAAAATGCATCAACAGGTTTAGTTTTTCACCAGTTTGCAGTCTTTAGGCACTTGAGTTAAACTACCATTAAACTTTACTTGTTCAGTAGAGACACAGTATTTGTACAAGGTTTGTATCGCTTCATTTTCAAATGACCTCTCCATTACATGTGATTTGTCAGCAGCAACATTCTACTCAGGGATGTAGACTTTATTAAATCTCTCCACCACTTCCTCAGAGGACCGTTTTTTACAGTTTTTCTTTCTCACTATGTGTGAAGTAATAGATAACGAAATGAAAAATCTTGAGACATGAGCTGAAATGGATTTCACTTGTAATCTGCTCTCCATAATGGATTTCAAATAAAGGTTTAGTTGAGCAGCACATTTCAACTTTAGGCTTTTAAAATATGCCTTGATACGCAGGAAGTGGAAACAAAGGCAGGATCGGCATAACAGACATCAGACTACAAGTGCGCCCTGGAATTGGGTTCAGTGTGTGCTGCTGTGCAAGTCTCTTGGGTTCAGTCAGAATTACATCTTACATGCCATCATTTATAAAAAGACTGAAATTCTGTAAGAGAACCCCTGTACCTTAAATTAACATGTCATGCCACCTATAGATCAGATGTTCACCAACTAATGACTCCTTCCAGCATGCTAATGCACCATGTCACGATGCAAAAGTCACTTCAAACTGGTTTCATGAACTTGACAATAAGTTTAGGTTCTTAAGTGGTCTTTCCATTCACCAGATCTGAATCCGGTAGAACACTTTTGGGACGTTGTAGAACGGGAGATTTGCAGCATGACTGTGCAGCTGGCAAATATTCAGAAATTGTGAGATGCACTCATGTCATTGTATAAACTGTATGATCTGGATGCGGTCTTGTAAAGCCGGGTGAATGGAGTCCGCTATTTTCACCTTACCAGAATCCAGTGTCGGTTATTGTTGCCTCTTGAGTGACCCCAGTAGTATAGCAGAGGAGGCATCAATATGTAGAAATCACAAATAGATGGTCATCCCAGTTTGTGAACCATTTGCCAATTGTTTTAATGGCACAATGGTGAACATACTGTACAATGCTGAGCTACACCAACCACTTCTCTTCACTTCTACATCTCAACTCACTATCTGCTCCTCCTTCCTTGTTTAAATAAATCAATAAACTTCACTAATACTTTCTCTAACATGAACTACTGCTTACATCATCATGTACCAGAATCTCAAAGAAATGTCTCTAACATATTGTAGAATCCATGTTGTGAAGAAATAAGGCTGTTTTGTGAGCAAAAGAAGGCTGATCATTATTAGTACAGTGTTCCAAATAATTTGCTCAGTGGCAGTATTTTTGACAATATTGTCAAATGTTGTAAGTTTTTTTTTTTTTTATTTATATATATTTTTAGTTGGAGTGGCATAGTTTATTTTCTTGGCGAGTGGATTTTTCTTTGGATAGTTGGCCTGGTGTGGCTATTTGTGTAAGTAGGCCTTGCAGTTTACTGGTGATTCCTGTTTCATTCCCAATGTCACCGGGATAGCTTTCAGCTCCCACGAGTCTGAACTGGATTAGACGGGTTTAAGAATGTTATGTAATAAAAATTGATGGCACCTTGCGTTCCATTGCTGCCTAGTGGGGGCGGGTGTCAACCCTCAGGTTGAAAACCACTGCATTAAATAGACCCCAATTCCAGTTGTTTTGTTTCAGAACTTATACTGTATCATTTGAAAGCCTCTGGAGAAAAGAGAGAATTGGCATCCCATTATCAAAAGTATTGCTTATTTCAAGAGATTAAGAAAAATAACTTTAACCTAATTTAAATTCATACAGTAATCAAAAGTTCCAACACAGTCGCACAAACATCAGGGAGTTTTGGCAGGAAAATTAGGAAGTTTTCATTCACACAGAGCACCATAGACACATAGAATAAGCTACTTGGTCCAGTTTATGTGTCCATATTCTTAGTCCTAGTGTCTATCAAGTAATGTGGTAAACAGTAGGACTTCAGGGACCTTCAAAACTTGACTTGATGTTATTTTGGGGGATATAAGTGAATAGGACTGACAAGTCTGTTGGGCTTCATGGTTGTTAAATTCTAATTGTACACGCTGCCACCCTTAAAGCCCCTGCAAAAGGAAACGTATAAATGAGCTTGATTATATTTTACCTGCATATTTGGAATTCATCCTCACTATAATTCATTAATAAGGTATTTGAAGCTTGGCTAGAGTTCAGTAAATCATACCTGAACAGATGATACTGGCATCATTACGGTGATCACAAGGCGCTTTGTCCCAAGACACCACACACTGCTCCAGGCGTGACTCGTTCCCATTACAAACAAATGTGTCTTTCCAGACTTGACCCGTCCCTTCCCCAAAATATGCTTCTGAAGGTGTTGAAATGGCTTCTCCACAGAGAAGATGTCTGCAAATCACATTAGCAGCTTTCAGGTCTAGGTTCTTGTCACAAAGTGTTCCCCAGACATTTTTATGTAAAACTTCTACCCTTCCTGAACATCTTGAGGAGCCACCCACCAAGTGAGGGCCATCTCTGCCTGCAGAAGAAAATCAAAATAAAATATGCTCAAAGTATTTGAATGCATAGTATTTAAAATATTAAAGCAGATTGTAGAAGATTTGTAAAATGGAGTTCTGGGTAAACATTAGAAACATTAACAAATTAAATAAAAAAAATTACACCAGAATGAGAACAACAATACTGGACTTCAGACTGAAATTTAAAACCCTTTACGTTGTTTGCATTTTTATTATAAAAGTTATAAATATATCTTTCAAACATTTTCTTGAAAAGCAGGATCATTTCATTGTCATATCCAGCTGTGTACAAAATATCCATCCATATTCTGTGCCCGCTTAAACTAATTTCAGGTTTTGGGGCCACAGCAGCAATAAAGCAGGAGAATATTCTGGAAGGGGTCCAAACTATGCAAAACAGCTGAAGCAGTTACAAAAATGTGCCAAGTTCTATACTATGGAAGTCTAATCGATCGTTCGTCAAATACTAAACACAACCATAAGTCAAGGGCCTTAAATCAAAGTTAAATCTTTTTTTATACCAGAAATACACCGAAATAATGAAAAAAAGAAAACTCTCAATATCCAGATCTTAGATGATCCAGGAAAACTTGTGTCATCTTTTTACTGGCGCACTGATGACGTCACCCACTGCGCACTCCTGGTGTCCCATGGGAAAACTTGCTAAAGTGTCCAAGAACAATCAAAATGGTGTCATGACATATAGTATATTCAAACAATATGCTGATAACCCATTAAAATTAATGAAAAACATTCATCATAAGTTAACATAGTATGTGACATGACTGACAATAGATGGAGCAACCATAAACCAGCAATAAACAAAATGGAACAGCCAGAATAACAATAAGAAAAAGTAATTGTTAGTTTGGAAAAAATGTCAGGTAATAGAACACTACTGTGGCAAAATATTTCACCCATATTCCCTCTTAGTTTTGTGATAAGCAGCATGCACTGTATCTAACTCATTATTCTTTTGTACACGAAAACAAACAGTGGAATATCCCCAACATTGTAGTCATCAGAAAGTCAAAAGAATCTGATCTCATTCACAACAGTGAAGAAATCACATTCCTCATCTTTCCTTCATGCTGTTTCTGCAGAATCATCGAGAAAGTCCCCTAAAATCCCAGCCCTTCCATGCCAAAAAATAATATACATAACAAAGACAAGATGGTGCCCACCTGAACAAATTACTCCAACGTCATTTCTATGGGTGCAGTTTACAGCCTTGGGTGCTGACTGAGGGCATTCAAAAAGAATGGACTCATTACCGTTACATTCAAATTGTCGATTCCATACAGGTCCACTTCCTTCACCATAAACTCCTGTCCTGGTAGCCACTGCAACCCCACATTGAAGTTGATGACAGACCACATTGGCATCTTCAATATCCCAGTTGAAATCACAAAATGTCCCCCAGGTCTCTCCAAATTGCACCTCCATACGACCAGCACAGGAATCCTTGCTGCCCACCAGTCTCGGCTCAACGTGAGCTGAAAATAAAATTATTTTTACTGTTATTTTTTTCTAGTTTAGTAACTAGAACCTCTTTAAATACCCTATGAGAAAAAATATAGGTTTTTACAAGTCAGAAAAGTTAGGTTATTTTTTTATTTTAAACATAAACACAAAATAAAAAATGCTAATTGTTAATCAGGTTTTCCCTAAAAGCATCTCTGATGTTTTCTGCTACTACACTCAGTGCTTCTACTTCATCTATATTTCATTCTCTCTCTCTGTTCAAGTATCATGGGAAAACCACCTCGCTTATTTATACAAAACGTTGCAGTTATTTCTGATATAGTCTTAACATAGAAAACAGGTTAATAAAATGTAAGATTTTGTACATATAAATATCTAGAATAAAATAAAAATGGAGACAACCTCACTAAAAGTTGCTGTTTTTGTTGGTTCTTCTAACCTTGCTATCTCCAGAACACAACATGATATAATTTTAATTTTTACTTCAAAAGAATAACAAATGATTGTATTATAACAAAACAAATTTTAGGTGTTTATGTTGACTTCAATAATAATTTGGAATTTGTTAAGCATGTTGAAAAAGAGTACAATTTTTACATTTGCTACTCATTATGTCTTTAATGGCTGATTATATCAAAAATCTATTCCTTAGTTTCTGATTGCAAATGTTATGACAAACAAAATAGGTCCCATTAAGTTTTACTGTAGGGCAAATAATAAACAAGTAAATGGCCCATTTGTGATGAGATACGTGTTTTAGCTTAAGTAACAAAGGTCTTTTGAGTGAGTGAAAGCAGATGCTTCCGAGGTGGGTGTGTGAGCCGTTTGACTCTCACTTGTTGTCTCAGCAATTGAGTCATAGATGTGGTGTATTCTACACATTCTATAACATTTCAATATTTTTAAACTATTGAAATAATTATTATTACTGTTCTCCGAATAAATCTTTGCTGAAAAATTTCTTCAGTTTCTTTAAATATCACATTTTACTTCACAGTAAAAGTTTGCAATCTTAATCTGTTAGAAAAAAAAAGCTTAATAACCTCAGAAGTGGCACATGCTAAAAAATACTAAGAAAGTTAAATTTCTTTCTGTCACAATGAGGTGGTCATAAACCTCTGATCTGCTTTTTGTTTATTTTATGCATGTAATGTATTGTACGTTTTGTCACTTTTCTCATTGAAGCCAAACAGAACAGCTAGTATGGAAATAAGGATAAAAATATGGAAGTGTCTGGCCCTGCTCAGTCAAATACAAACATAATGACTCAAAATTGTTATCCAAAAATTATAACTACTGTATAATGTTTATTTTACTTTCCTTGTTTAATTATCGTGAACATGACTTGTTCTACTTTAAAAGTAAATAACCAGTTCATCCAATGGAATTTGGTTTTAACACTAGAATTACCAGAGTCTACGAAAAAACTTGTAGATCCGTCCCACCTTAAATCGCTTCTCACTTTTCCGTCATCGTCTTTTGTCCTTTTAATGTGTTGATAAGCAGCAAGCAGTCTGCTATCACATCACCCACCAATGCTTGAGAACTGAAGTGTCTGCGTGTACTTTTTGTGGCATTACATGTGTATTTTCTGAGCATGCCCGTGTCGCTCAAACACAGGAAGCTCTGCAGTGTACTTGTGACTTTCTTTTTTCTTCGGTTATAGTCTTGAATAAAAGTGCACTTGTTTTGTTATACTTGTATATCAACATTTATATATTACTTACATAAAAGCCAGATCGAATGTTATTTATTTTGATTTATTTACTTACTTCCTACAGAGTGCAGAGCTATAACGCGTCTTTATGTGAAAACAGCAGTGTCAGATGGTTGTAGGGTAGGATCATCAATGCAACTGAGAGAATGAAATTGAATAAAAAAAAAAAAAAAAGCTAACCTTTACAAGTATCATACATTTACACCGGCTGTTACAGACAGAAATCAAATGTATATTTTTATTCTAAAATAGTGAGACTAAAAGCAGCTCACTTCTCAAAACGGACTTGTCAGGGATCGAACCCATGAAGTTTTGATTCCCAGTCAGCAGTTGATACCGTTGCACCACTAAAGCAGTCATAGTAAATTTGTGTCAATGTAGCACCCTAACACGTTGTTGTTTTTCTACAGTTATATTTTTGAACAAAAGCACGCTTGTTCTGTTATATTTGTACCTTTTGTGAAAGTGTTTCTTTGATATTTGGACTTCAGGCTTCACACATTATAAACTTCATGTCTTCATTTTGTCAATTTTTACTAAAACATGAAAAACGTTTCTTTTTTAACGATGTGTTTACATAGATCATTGTAGACACGGAACACACATGAAATGCCTGTGTTCCAAATAACGATATGGTATTTATGAAAGGTGTGATTTTGCTTGACTTCTCTCTCTATATAACTCCAAGCAACTGACACGCAGGTGGGGGATGCGATAGCAGGCTGCTTGCTGCTTATCAACACATTTACAGGACAAAAGACGCTGAGAGGTGAGAAGCGATTTAAAGTGGGACGGATCTACGAGTTTTTTCGTAGGCTCTGGTAATTCTAGTGTTAATTGTAAATAATAATGTAGCTGTTTTTATTTACTGATAGTAACTGATATTACAATAATTGAAATGTAGGTAATTTAATTTAAACTGCTTCATCATATTTAATGTCAAGAAGTATAGAGGAAAATAAAAGAAGATCATTTAATTCCTTACCAGAGCACACCATTCCAGCTGACAGTTTCTCAGGGTTTTCATTTGAAGGAGCCACATTTGTAGCAAAAACAAAACAGTGCAAGAAATGTGACTCATTGCCATTGCAGTAAATTGGGAAAACCCAAAGATTTACATTTTGTATTCCAAAGTAAGCATCTGTTTTAACTGAAACAACTGATCCACATCCAAGTTGAGTGCACACGACATTGGCCAGTGTCGTTTTCACCACTTCATCTCTGAAGGTAGCTGTACCCGAGGAAGTTTTTATAAGCATTCTCCCAGCACAAGGACTTGCTCCACTTGCTAATGAAATATTAACAGCACCTAAAAAGAGACCAGGTTTTTGAAATGAAAATAAATCTTCATGAATTTTTTGTTTGTTGTATGAGTGATACATTATAACAGAGTTCATTTGTGTGATGTTTATGACATTTTGGGTACTAGACATACTTTCTCATGGTTGTTTCTGAGACTACCATTTATTTGAACTGAAATTAACCTTGATGCCTTATGGAGGCTCATGTACTTAGCATTTCTGTTAAATATTTCTTTTAATGTTTATTGGCATTTTGCTTCAGATACAAATGTAACTTCTGTCTGGCCTACAGCAGATTTCTTATTTTTTCTTCAGCTTGCCCACCTCCACACCACTTCTTACTACCTGTTTTGGTGGCAAAACTCTCAGTTCTTGTATGTTTCAACATCTTCCTTTCTCAGGCTACATGTTGTCATTCCAGATCCAAACAGTTTCATAGAGCAGTCACCACATGCCACAGAAGACTAGGTGATTGCTCACCGATGGAATTTCAACAGAATTTATTTGACAAAATATCATAAATGTTAGCAGGTTTTGGGATTTACTTGTCTGTTTCCCTCACAATTTTAATTTTGTTAGACAGATAATACTGCAACTGCTTAAAGAGAAAATTTCTTTTCCATTTTTTGTTGAGCAGAAACACTTTGAAGTCTGTGTGAAGGTTGGTTTTAATGAGCCCCCTTGTAATGGGACAGTAGAATGTGCTAAAGGGAAGATAAACAGCTGTGAACAAGTCTTTTCAGGCTTATTGTATTGCTGAGCATTAATAGTTAAAAGTAATATGCCTTTCCTTGGCCTGGATCAAAAGCCAATGAAATGTGGCCAATAATTGTTCTTATTCCAGACAAATTTAATTTTTGCTGACAAGTAGTGTGGCATAGTGGCCAAAGCAGTGCACTGTAACCCATAAAATGCAGTACCTCTTCATTTTACTGCTTATTTCTTAACCCTATTACCTTTGTTAATTATTGTCTATGTTATATTTTTTTTGCATTTTATTGATTTTATTAAAATCAAATACTGTATATACTCACGTACAGTGGTGTGAAAAACTATTTGCCCCCTTCCTGATTTCTTATTCTTTTGCATGTAGGTTTGGATTTTTTTTCTCCCTAAATAATAAAAACCATCATTTAAAAACTGCATTTTGTGTTTACTTGTGTTATATTTGACTAATGGTTACATGTGTTTGATGATCAGAAACATTTTGTGTGACAAACATGCAAAAGAATAAGAAATCAGGAAGGGGGCAAATAGTTTTTCACACCACTGTATAAGTCAGGTCTTGAAACCCAAAAAATCGATCATATAATCAGACCCTGACTTATATGTTCATTCTAAAATGCGACACTAATTTAATTTTTTTTTGTACATCATCTTGCCTCCTCCAATCTCGCATCAGTTTCTCAGGCACATCGAATTTTGTTGCAGCAGCACAGTTACCAATTTCTTTCGCCACTTCAATGACGTTTAATTTAAAACCAGCTTCATATTTTCTTCTGGTCAAACGCTACACCATAAATAAGGCATGCTCTTACGATAAAGGTGTATGAGGGTGTCAGATACAAAAAACACAAAGCGGCGCAAACGTCGCTTTGGAATAGCTTGGGTATTACTGTGTGGTCACATAGGCACAATACATAGAAGAAAAAGGCAGTGTGCTTCGTGGTTACTCTCTCAGGCGGACGTTAGCATATCGTAATCTCCTGGACCAATAGTGTGAGTTTTCCGCATTCGACTTATACGACTGACATTATAAAATACCAGAAATTATATGGTGAAATCAAGCCCTAATTTATCCTCAGGAGAACTTATACGCAAGTATATATGGTATTTGAATTTCTTATTGCTCCCAGAATTCATTTGAAATAGAATCAATATATTTATTGGATGTTTTTTTGAATACTTGCTAATGGAATTATAAAAAAAAGAGTGGATGTCAGCCAGCTAAAGTGTGCCCCAAATTTGAACTAGGAGAAAGAAAAAGTAGTAAAGACATTCATCTTTCAGTACTAATGAAGAATAAGACACGCAATTCAACCAAACTACTCCTTTGCAATACCACCTAATGAGTGTGGAGAGACAAGCATTCTTAGGGTTATCTGCTGCCTCTTCCTAAATTTCCAGAAATTTGGAAGTTGAGAAATATCTTTAATATGATAGAGAGAGCATGTAGGTGGATTTAATCATGAAATGCCAAAAGCCACAAATGGGAATTTACTATTTCTGGGAACATCCTTGTTTGGATCACAATGCATTTTTTAGCAATAGTGCCAATTCAATAGGGATCACTTAGGTAAAACAAACCTTTTTCTTTACTTCTTACAGTATGTATATATATAAAATTTGAGACTCATAAAATTTACCTTTGCATATAACTACGGTGTCCATCATATGATCGCACTCATGCTGACCCCAAGGATCTGAAGGACATTCCCACAACTTGGATTCATTTCCAGAGCAGTGAACTCTATTCATCCAGATAGGCAAGTCAAGGGATAGAGTATGAAACCGGGAAATGGTTTCTGCTTCTCCACATTCCATTTGCTTACAGATGAGATGAGCTTCTGTCATTCCCAAGCCATTTGAACAAATTGTTCCCCACTGACCTCTGTAATAGATTTCCACCCTTCCTGCACACCAACTTACAATGGATCTAAACTGCATTCTCATTGCTTCTGTCAACGTAGAAAGTATCATTTTCTAATTGGAAAAATACTCTTTAAAAAGATCGTTAGTGATTAATTAAAGAAAACAAAAGCAGAAAACAGAATGGATTAATAGTGCTGATCCACAGCTCCAGAATTCATGGGTACCATTTGTGTGGAGAATGCATGTTCTCTCAATATTTACATTGTAACTGAATATTCTAGATTCCTCTCACGTTTCAAATATGTGTACTGGATTAGTTGTTGATTCTAAACTGTTGTGTGACAGTGGTGGTGTTGCATGTGCATCATGCCCATAGTTTGTTTCTACCTTGTGCTTATTGCTGCTGATATAGGCTTGGCCTCCATTGGGCCATGTAGATAGAGAGATACAACCATAAACAGAGAAAGTGAAAGTTATTTAATGATGTTTGTTCATACTTTAGATTATACCGGTCTCTTCACAGTTCTGGAAGGTGAAACAGATATCTCACTTATAGTGTATACCACAAAGCTGAGTTCTTTTGTATTATTTATGAGTCATATTTTATTCTTGTATATCTTATTAAGATGTGTTTTGTTATAATGATTTGGGTCCAAATTAAGTTAATAAAAGTAACACTTTTTACAGTTAAATAAGGGCTAAATTAAGGCTATACTATAATTAAAGTGCTGTATTTTGTATTTCTTGTTTGGACTGTAAAAAAGTAATTCTTTCTTAAATTTGATGTCCTGTGTTCATTGAGGTACTAGACTGGCCATAACTGACCTCAAGCTTTCCACGAATGCAACAAGAATATCTTTTCTCTGTGTACATCATTTACATAAGTGCTTAATTCCTATCTGGCTGATATTAGTAAAAGGGTGACTAACTTTCTACAGCTCAGCTAAACTCATCTTTTTGGGATCTCCACCTCATCTTAAAAAAACTTGACTTGTATCTCACTAAACTTTTAATTGCAGCTTTCATCCTGTTAGCAAAATACCAGAGTTTCTTCACTAGCTAGATCTGGAAAATACAGAGTGGACTACAATATAGAATCACATAATCCCTGAACATGCTGAATCTTAAAATTAAGGGAGAGTTAAAATTACTTTTAACCATTTGATGTAACCATTCAAAACAACAAAATCGCAACACATTCCTGGTGAAAAACATATTACAGTTTCAAAACTAATGGTGGTGATCACAAATAAATCAAGACTAAATGAGCACTTTCTGAAGTTGTTGAGGAACTGAGAGGTGAGGTTTAATGAGTTCAAAATGCTGCAGCCACACTTCTGTCACTGGCTGAGTGGAAATTTGCCTCTCAGCTTCCTCAACTGCAATGAACTTTCTTCAAACTTGGCTGCTCACTCACACAATACTGCAGATGGGATTTTTTTTTTATTTGATAAAAAATATAAATGTTTGTTAATATTTCATTCGGAACAATCAATTTCTCTTACGCCAGTACTGAATGAACTTGATATTATAAATGAAAGTCAAATGCTGATTTTTTAGCCTTCCATTGTCTATTCAATAATAACCTGCCAAATAAATTCAGTCAAGTAGCTGGTGCCAGCAGGTTATAATTAAAGGTTTTTCCTTTTTAGAGTTTGCATAGAAAAACAACAAATTTGAATGTTTTTTCTATGTAATTTGTAATTACAAAAATAGCTAAGGGTTTTCAAGTTTACAAGGTGAATGTAAGTTATATGAGAGTAAGTGAGGTCAAGAATGTTTGACCATTAACTAAATAACCCATTTCAGAATATACTGCCAAGAAAAACAAGCCTACTAAATTATAAACCAAGTCTAAATACACATTCAAAGAAAAATAGAAGTATTAGCTCATTCTCAGTCTGGGATCACATATTTCTCCTGGGCTTTTTAACCTTTCATCCACCCTGGCTGTGCTCCCTACGTCCTCTCCTATATATGTTACCTACTTTTTCCTTTTCAGTCACACACTTGATGAAGGCTCTACAGCCAAACGTTATGCCTTTTACTTTCTTTTCTTTTCAAAATGGAAATAATCTTGAACTTTTTCTCATGTTAAATCTAAATATGCCTCACAAACAGTTCTGTATGGTGTGATCACTTTATAATTTCATTTCCAGTAATTAAGATCTAAGATGGAGAAAGCCAATTTGTTTAATATAAAACAAAATGGAATTACACTGATGTCATGTCTGACATGTGGGACAGAACAGAATTCATAGGAGAAAATAACACATGAAATAGAGACCATGATGGCTCCAATGAGAATGTCATTACGTTTATCTTTCTACTGGTACTCACAAAATGTGACAGTGATAAAAAGTATTATTTGAAAATCAGCTTTTTAATGATATGAATAAAAACCTCTTATATAAGAAAATACTTGTGTAACAATAGTAAACAGGTTTGCAAATTAAAAAGGGACTATGCTGAAAAATTAAGATTATGTTTATGCATTTCTGTTTGATTTAATTTAAAGTAAATTTTGCATACTTAATTTTTCCATTTTTTAATATAAAATATCAAGAGCAGGGTATATAAAGAGAGCAGATACAGATCCTCAACTTTTATGTTTAACAGTGACAAGCTTACCTTTATTTTTTAAAGTTTCTTGTCCTTTACTAGAGTCTAAGGAAGAAAAAGCAAATAAATTTAAACATATATAGGTATATATTCATCACCCGGAATGAAACACGCACACACACACATGCATATTATATATATATATATATATATGTATTAGAACATCAGAACAATCTTGACAAGAACAGGCCATTCAGCCTAACAAAACTCGTCAGCCCTATTCACTTAATTCTTCTAAGAAAACATCAAGACAAGTTTTGAAAATCACTAAAGCCTTACAGTCTACCACGCTACTTGGTGTCTTATTCCAAGTGTCTGTGGTTCTCTGTGTAAAGAAGGACTTCCTAATATCTGAGCCAAATTTACCCATAACAAGTTTCCAACTTTGTCACAAATCAGCCCAAGCCTGTATGCTGTCCAAGTCCCTCTGTAATGAGTCAACAGATTCCCGATTATCTGCCAATCAACCTATGTTGGCATCATCTGCAAATTTAACCGGCTTGTTACCGATATTCCTATCCAAATCATTTATATTGTCACGCTTGGGTCACAGATTTGCACAGAGACACAGGAGGCTGTAGAAAACAGGAATTTTATTCAAACACTGCAAGCAAACATTTGTTTCTTTTTCCAAAGATTAAACGTGCTCCATGACAAGTCAGAGATGACAGTTCCGCTAGGAGCAGAGAATGTCAGAGAGAGAGAGAGAGAAAAGCAAAACAATCAATTCCAAAACTGACAGGCGCTGCACAAGGCTTTTAAGTAAGCGGAGTACCGTGCGAGGTCTTTATTACGCGTTATAACGCAAGTGAGAAGGGTAAGGAGCAATGTGAAGGTAGACTGTGTTTCAGGGGTTTTCCCAGGGGCATCTGTGTCCTCCTGGGGTGCGATCACCCCTCCAGCTTACAATATATACTACAAACAGCAGCGACCCTAGCACTGACCCCTGCCGGACACCACTCTTAACATCAGCCAGTTCTGTTATGGTTCCTCGCACCATTAACCTCTGCTTCCTCTGTCTGAGCCAATTCTGCACTCATCTACAAACATCACCATGAACTCCCATTTCTTTTACCCTGTCTTACCCTTTCCAATTTTTTTATTTCTTCATCCGTTTCTGTAATCTGTAATTCTGTTTAACTTGTTTTAGTCAATATAAGGGTAATATTAGCATTCTATAAACATTAAAGTCTTACTTGCACAAATGACACCTGCATCCCACTTATGTTGACAAACTATTTCATCCCGAGTTCTTGAGTCACACTGTCTCAGGTTAGTTTCATTCCCATAACACTTCACAACAGTTAATATTTGATCTTCAGGTAGAGATTCTGAGTGGATATAATGGGGTGCAAAAACAGCAGCACCACAGCCCAGCTGACGACAGACCACCTCAGCATCAGGCTGGTCCCATGAGTAGCTGCATATGTGGCCCCACTGACCATCATAGAAGATCTGGATTCGGCCAGCACAAGGATCATTACCTTCCAGGCGAACCTGAAAAGGACCTTTAAAGGACAGGAAAGAATCTGCTTTACAATAAGTAAATGATTTTTATTACTCATGTTTTTCATAACAGTTTGTATACTGAATATGCCAAAGAACCATACATAACCTATGCAGCTTGCTATATGATTTCTTCTTACTGAAAGAAAAAATATAATTTTTTTATTTTTTCTTTATGTGACACTACACATATTTTTATTTTTGTATTTTCAGAAAGCAAGGATTTAATCTTCTTTTTAGATGGCCTAGAACAGGGGTGGGCAGTGTTGTTCCTGGAGAGCCGCAGTGGCTACAGGTTTTCATTCCAACCCAACTGTTTAATTAGAAAGCTACCCTTGCCAATCTCAAACCTTATTTAATTTTATGGCTAGTTAGTCTGCCATGTAAGGTTCTTATATCGCAGATTTTCTTCTTTCCAAGGACACCACCCAAATGATTTGAAGCCTAAAATGTATAATTTTCAGCCTGTCTCATTTTTCTATTAAGTGTTTTATTAATTCAAACAGTGAAAGTTGAACACAAACAGGTGTAAATGGAAACAAGTTAGACAGAGAACTGCTGGTTCCTTTGTCAGTTGTATCTCATAACTCAAAGGATTCATTGAAACACTGAATGCAGCTCTTTAAAATTGAAATAAGCAATTAAGGGTGGGGAACCAAGACCAGTAAAATGAAGCATCAAAATGGCACTTAAGCAATAAGCACTCCATCGTCAAAAGTTGACTTCTCATTAAGAAACTGAGTTGGAGCAAAACCCTGCAGCCACTGCGGCTCTTCAGGACCGACATTGCCCACCCCTAGCCTAGAACAGGGGTCGCCAACTCCGGTCCTGGAGGGCCCCAGTGGCTGCAGGTTTTCATCCTAACTCTTTTCTTAATTAGTGCACTGTTTTTTTTGCTGGTAATTAACTTATTTTGAATTAATTTTAATTGACTTGTTTTTTAAGATTTGTTACCCTGAATTTCTTCATTTCTTTCCTTAATTGGCACCCAAACAGAAATGAAATGTGAAGCAAGTGAGCCAACAGAAGACCAAGCCAGTCAGGGCCTCAGACTCCAACCAATTTCATTCCAACAGCTGCTTAGTTAGGTGCCAATTCTTATTGTTAATTAAACCTGTTCTTTAATTCCAATGGCTTGTTGCTGCTCTTATTGTCCAATAGCATAAATTTCCAAAACTGTTGGTTTTCTCTTTTCTAGGATCACTGTTAAAATGTTTTGGGGGACCTGAGCAGATCAGCATTCCTGAGACCTTCACCTTTCTTTATTTTCAGATACTATATGATCGACAATGTTGGTCATGTTTTGCTGGTCACGTTTTGGTTTATTTTGTATCTCATTATTGTTTGGCTGCTAATTAAGGAAAAAGAAACAATTAAGGGGTCGGAGTCTTCAAGAGTAAGTCAAATAAAATGAATTCAAAAGAAGTTAATTAGCAGGAAAACAGATCACTAATTAAGAAAAGGGTTAGAATGAAAACCTGGGACCCTCCAGGACCAGAGTTGGGGACCACAGCCTAGAACATTTACTCATATTGTACACTGCCCAGGACGGGATAAGCAGCCAGTTGTCCAGGTCACCTGAACTGTTAGTCTCTGTCTGGCGTAGACTTTGACTTGTCCTTTTTTGGACTGTGGACCACCAGAAACTTACTTTCTCCAGGCATGCCATTGACTCGTGTTTCTATTTTCTTTTTGCCTGCTGTCACTTGTCATTATCTGAATTTAAATGTTATTAGATTTTATACAGGTTTATCGGCTGTAATAATTGTTTTGTTAATCACATTGACACTTATGCTGTTTTACTATGTGCTCAACCTGATTTGTTTGGCTGTGTATGTAGATGAAATTACTTTAATTTTCATTCATTGATTTGTAATTGTAAAAAGGGTTGTAAAAGGGTTTCTGAGCTTGTACTCTCAGTGAAGAGCCCGATACAAAAATTCCATTTGATTGCTTTGAACCAGATTGAGTATTTTACATTTGTGGGGTATCTTCTCAGTTTAGTTTTAATAAAACTGTCAGCAGTTTTGCAGAAAACAAGATAATACTGACAAATGAAAGGGCTTGAGCTTCACTAAATGCATGTAATATGTAGTGTTGGTGTAATCGTTGATTTAGATTTAACCTTTATTCACCTCATTTTCACACTTTCTAAAACATTTGTTTCTCCAGCTGAAAGTGAAAAATGAAGGTGGTTTCTTAATACACAGTATCTTTAAAAGCTAATTATTTTTTTTACCAATTAGAAATGATAATAATAATGCTTCATTGTCCAATTATGTAATTTGTTCATTTACTATTCTGCAATTAATTTAAAATATGGCGCCAATGTTAATAACTAGAAGTATGATACTACAGCTCCATTTAAGTTTAAGTCAGGTTGAAAAGCAACCTCGTACATTTTCACACAGAAAACTTTGGAGATCCATAGACACATGGAAGAAGTTACCAAGTAGTGTGGTAGGCAGAAGGATTCGAGGGACAATCAAATCTTGACCTAATGTTGTTTTGGACTAATTAGGTGGATAGGATTAGTGAGTTTTGTTGAACTGAATGCCCTATTATTGTCAGAATGTTTCTAATGTTTCAGTGTTCTAAAAACAGCCTAAATGGTTTAGCTTCTCCTGCCCCCATATAAAACTTAATGAGTAGCTATACACCATCGAGTACATTGTGTTGTCAGTGTGTAGACTTCCTTACAATTCTGAGAATAAGTCAAACTAGATTAGGAGGCAGAGCCTTTAGCTCTAGGACGCCAAAACTCTAGAATGATCTACTAGCAATTTTCTGTGTCATATTTTAAGCCATCCATCCATCCATTATCCAACCCGCTATATCCGAACAACAGGGTCACGGGGGTCTGCTGGAGCCAGTCCCAGGATTTACTATTTCGCACAACACACTCTAATTTACGATGCTATTACTAAGTGGTTACGTTTTCTTTTGCCAATACTGACATTTTGATTGATGTATGTAATTCCTCGTATCTTGGACTTCAAAGTGACTGTGTTGTTTCTGAAGATGGCCTCATTCTCTCACATGATTGGTATTCCATGTCATCATTAACCTGTGCTGAAGTGCTTTGTAGCCTACAAATAAGGGACTTTTGGAATTATTATTTTAAGAAAATTACTAGTAAAAAAGAAAGAAAAAAAGAGCCAATGGAAACAACCACCAGATGTTCTGCAAACCAATATGCTTCAATCTGTAATTTTACTTATTAATAAAATGTTTATAAAAAAAACCTCAACTTTGTCCTCTAAAGGTAGTACTTCTCTCAAAAAATTATATTTTCTTATCAATTACTTGCTCTGAGTTGTACATAGTGATGGCAGAGAAAAATTGTTAATGAACACCCATGAAGACATAGGGAGATCATGCAAACTCCATGCAGGGAGGACCTGAGATACGAACCCTGGTCTCCTTAAAGCGGGACAGCAGTGCCACCGTGCCTAAGCTACTAAGTATTAATGTGCAATACTTGGATTTTCAGAATATCTTTTATATATTAAGTGCTGAAAATTCATTTTAAAATTATCACTTAAATGAATGACTTTCAAGTGCAGTAATGGAGGCTACCTGAGACTGCAGGTTTCCATCCCAACAAATTTATTCTTTTAATTGTATTCCTATGTTAATTAACTTAGCTGTTATATCTTTTTTTGTGTGTGTGTTTTGTTTGTTTGTGGGCTTTTTGGTGTCAGTTCAGAAATGACAAACTGATTATGCTAAACGTTTACCGAATGAGGTATGAGTGTGTGTGTTAGATGCATCAGAACATCACAATTCATTTCTTGTTATTAAATCTTTTGTTCCTCTTGGCTTCTAAAAATCACACACCTTGGTAACAACAATAAAATGCAGTTGCTACCCTTTTGCATTCAGTGCTGTTGGTCCTTGTGTCTCCTGTGCTTGCCATTAATTGTAAGTATCTGAGTACAATTAAGTTAACAAATGCCACAGAAAAAGTGAACAAAATTGAGTTAAGCATCTAAAGATATGGAAAAAACAGAAATATATTTTTATTTTTCTTTAAATGTAAAACAATTGCTAATGCACTATTCTGATTCCAAATTAAGAGAAGAAATTAAAAGGAGGGCTAATTTAGCAACGAGATCAAGTAAAGGTAAAATGACTGACTACTTGTGAAACTGGATGGCATGAAAAGCAGGCAGGCAGTGTGATGCAGTGGTTAAGATTTAGACGTTCAAACCCTGAGGTTGTGGGTTCAGATCCCACTCCTGACACTGTGTGACCCTGAGCAAGTCGCTTCAGCTGCTTGTGGTTTGATTGGAAGAGCAAAAAGAAATGTCACCAATTATATCTCAAGTGTTGTAAGTTGCCCAGTTAGTCATTTTCCAACCCGCTATATCCTAACACGGGGTTTCCTGGAGCCAATCCCAGCCAACACAGGGCGCAAGGCAGGAACAAATCCCGGGCAGGGCACCAGCCCACCACATGGCAAACACACACCAGGCACACACTAGGGACAATTTAGGATCGCCAATACACCTAACCTGTATGTCTTTGGACTGTGGGAGGAAACCCACACAGACACGGGGAGAACATGCAAACACCACGCAGGGAGGACCCGGGAAGTGAGCCCGGGTCTCCTTACTGCGAGGCAGCAGTGCTACCCACTGCACCTTGTATAAAGGTATCAGTCATAAGGCGGAGTGGTGGCTCTGAGGCTAGGGATCTGCACTGGCAATCGGAAGTTTGCCAGTTCGAATCCCGTAAAATGCCAAAAGGGACTCTGCTCTGTTGGGCCCTTGAGCATGGCCCTTAACCTGCAATTGCTGAGCGCTTTGAGTAGTAAGAAAAGTGCTATATAAATGCAAAGAATTATTATAATTATTATTATTATTATTATAAATGTAAAAACTTTCTGCCACAGGGAACTACTGATTTACTGTAAACGAACTAAATAGTTCATTATTTAAAAATAATTATACCCTGAGTAAAGGAACTGCTAGATGTACATGACTTATAACATATCAGAACATTGGCCATTCTGCTTATTCATTTTCTTACCTAAGTCACTAATAATTACTGTACTTAAGAGCTGTACCAGATACTGTAAATTAATCTTAAAAAGCGATGAATAACATTTTCAAAGAAGTTTGATTGCTTGTCATACAATAATTTCAGTACAACTATTTTATTTTACTTCGCTTCTTGTACTTAAAAATTATTCCTACACACTATAAATATGGCATTTGTACTGTGACTGGAATTATTTAACACGTTTGTGATTTTAGAAATCAAACTTTCCTCCCCTTAAAATAGATAGAAGCCAACAAAATCGTATTTATCTTTTAAGCTCCAAGAAATAGTAAGAAAAGTATCTTCACATTCTTCAACATAAAAATATTTTTTAGATGAAATACACAATACAGTATTTAAATTGCTAATAGATATAAAACATTTTTATAGTAATAGTATTCTTGCATTAAGATATCACTTTACAAGTATAAGTAAACATTTTTTTGAAGTTTTTAATTCTCTAGAATGCATTAAGCTTGTATACTTACAAGTCACGTGAAGGACACATGTAAAGATGCTCCAAAGAGCCCACATTTGGCACATGTTTGTGTCATTAAATAATCTTTGCTCACTACTAAGACTGAGGAACTGGATGAATCTGAATGAATTATGGGGGAAAATATCATAAATGTGCACATTCTTTGTGGTTCTTCTACAATGCTTGGGAGCAGTTATAATATTTTTCTAAACCAATAACAGTGACATGTCTCCAAAAATCACCATATATGTACAAGAAGAGATGACAAACAGGTGTAGATAACAAAGCACAAATTTCTGATCATCTCTGATAATGGAGAGTGGAGGTTAGGAGGCAAAAACCACACCATGTAAAAAACTTCAGAGCAGCAGCGTAGCTAAACTGACGTAAAGGAATGTTTGGAAACAGATAACATGAACAAGCTTAATTGTTCACCCCACACACTGAAATAATAAGTGGTGTTTCTTAAATCAAGAAGTTATGAGAGGACATATTTATCATACTGTTTGGGTTATGAATGATTTCTGCAACTGAAGCCAACCCAGAGTATCCGCCTCAGTAATGAATACATTAATTCCGTTTACTTTTCTATTGCAACTTCAACTGCAAGTTTTACTACTTTGCCATTTATTTTGCTTGAAGAAGGCAGGTATGCCGTTCAAGTAGAAACATTACAAGACAATGAAAATGCATAGCTTGGTTTGAAAGAACTGATATAAAAAGTCTTTTTATGCTTTGTGGAATCGGAAACACCTGCTCTGAAAACCAGTACAGATACAGGAGCCTTGAATTTCTAGGCAGAACAGTTGCAGATTTAGAAGAGTTCAGTGCAGCCATCATACTCTGCAACATAAGACTGTTTAGATATTACTGGAGGTGAATAATGCAGAATTATCTGTCACACAATGGGGACTGGCGGCACGGTGGCGCAGTGGTAGCGCTGCTGCCTCGCAGTAAGGAGACTTGGGTTTGCTTCCCAGGTCCTCCCTGTGTGGAGTTTGCATGTTCTCCCCGTGACTGTATGGTTTCCTCCGGGTTCTCTGGTTACCTCCCACAGTTGAAAGACATGCAGGTTAGGTGCATTGGCAATCCAAAACTGTCCCTAGTGTGTGCTGGGTGTGTATGTGCCCTGTGGTGGGCTGGTGCCTTGCCCTGGGTTTGTTTCTGCCTTGTGCCCTGTGTTGGATGGGATTGACCCTGTGTTAGGATGTAGCAGGTTGGAAAGTGACTGACTGACAATGGGGACTCTGCTACTTTTTATTAGTTGAAACAAAACAACAAAGTATAAAGAGTTGGGGTACCACTAGAGTAAGCCCCATATAATGGACTGAAAAAGTACACAAAAAACAATACACATGAACCAATAGTAGGGAGGCACTACTGGTTTGTTGATGCTTCACCGTCAGATGCTGGTTTCACAATGAATGTCAGTTTCGGGTATTGAGTTTCCTTTTACAGTAATCCCTCCTCGATCACGGGGGTTGCGTTCCAGACCCCCCCGCGATAGGTGAAAATCCGCGAAGTAGAAACCATATGTTTGTATGGTTATTTTTATATATTTTAAGCCCAAAATAATTTAACAACAACAACAACATTTATTTATATAGCACATTTTCATACAAACAGTAGCTCAAAGTGCTTTACATAATAAAGAATAGAAAAATAAAAGACACAAGAAAACAAAATAGATCAACATTAATTAACATCGAATAAGAGTAAGGTCCAATGGCCAGGGGGGACAGAAAAAAACAAAAAAAAACTCCAGACGGCTGGAGAAAAAAATAAAATCTGTAGGGATTCCAGACCATGAGACCGCCCAGTCAACTCTGGGCAAATAATTCAGTAAACCTTACTATTGAGTAAGCCATTGAACTCTTCATCTGTAGGAAGCTGGTTTGGCTGAGTAAATAACTCCCTGTGAAACGCCTGATAACAGGGCAACCAAGGGATACAAGGGCTAAATTCAATTCACATCTACTCAAATCACTTGGTATTGTGCTCTTCACAGAGTTCAGATTGTTCAGAGTGCTAAATAAGAATTTTTTTCATATTCTCCAATGGCCTGAAATCTTTCCTCCAAGCAAGACTGAATGACATTTGTTTGCCTCTTTTCCTTCAGGATTTTTGATATTCTCCTGTAAAATTTTCTTAGGCCTTTCATTAAGAAAACTAATAATTAAGATTAAGATAGACTTCTTCTCATTTCCTTTTTGTTTGATATCTCTTTTCTAATTTTTCAATATAAGAAAGTACAGAGTTTTAAATATTTTTTTTATTTTGGATAATGAACAGGTGATGATTTTTTTTTATTTTTTTCATAGGGTGGCATTATATTACCCTGGTTACTGCTGTTACTTCACTACTGCAGGTTTAAGTGCTGGCCCAGTCAGTTTTTCAATAGTATTCGTACATGATCGCAGTGCTTATTTGGGTTGTTCTCAGAATACAACACATGAAGGTTAGATTGACTGATGTCTGCTAATTTGCCTTGTTTGATTGAACGTGCATGTGAGTGTGTCCTGCCATAGACTGGCATCCTCTTCAAATCTGTCTTGTATGTTTTACCCAGTGCCACTCTCACCCCACATTCAGATTACATGACTAGAAAATGAATGGCTGGATGAACCCAATATGCTTATCTCGCCTTGTCTTGCTGTGATGGCTTGTTAATAAGCAAAGAGTTGTGAATGATTTTTTGTTCAGCATGTATTGTTGCTTCTATTGTGCTTTGTTAATTGCAGATGTTTGGATAAAATTAACAAAGTGATGTATATTTAAAGACGGTGGCATGGAGGTTGAGCTCTAAAGTTATAAATTCAAATTTTAGATGTTACATTTCAGCCAAGGTCATAGACTGGGGTTTAATTTCTTGTCTTATGTCTATTTTGTTAATTTTTCAGTGTTAGATGTATGTTAATCTCACTTTTATTTATTATTTAATTTATCCCCTATGCCTGTTTTATGTTCATAGTGTTTTGTGGGTGGTTCCCTAAGAGGCTGGGCAATCCACAGTCCTTTGCAGTTCATTTGAATGTGCTTGGGAGTTGGTGAGTGTTTTCTGGTGATTTTGCGGTGCTTTTGTGATTTCTGGAATTTTAACCTTTTCATTTTGCTTTTATTGACTTCACTATTGGATTACTGCATTGGGATTTGTTCTCTTGGATTGCTTTGTGTTTCCAGGCAACTCCTTTTGCTTCCTGTGCTCTGTAGAGCTTGATTTTTTAACAGAGCATTTTTATGTGTATAAATCTTTTATTAAGAAGATTCTGCGTGGTCCCTTTTTGTTTCTAGCTTCCAAGGTTGGCCTCAAAAGTGTACGTTTTTGGAATTGATCAGAACTGTGTGTGGGAACTCTTGAGTATCATCGCACCAGCTCAGTCACTGTCTGTTTGGAGTTTGCACATTTTTCTCTTGTCTGAGAGAGTCTGCCTTCAACAATCTGACTTTCCAGTAACATTCTGAAGGCATACTTGTTAGTTTAATTGGTGACTGCAAACTTGTCTGGTAGAGTGTGTGTGGTTGTGTGCATGAGTTTGCTTTGTGATGTGCTGGCATACCCTCCAGATTTGTTTGTCACCTTCTACCCAAAGGCTACATTTGTTATATTACAGTGACACAGCGTTTCTCAACCTTTAAGTATTTGCGACCCGAGTTTTCATAACAGTTTTAATCGCGTCCCCGCCTAACATTTTTTTGAAATGTAGATGCATATTTTATTATACCTACTTAACTTTTATCGACATTTATCTAACTCTATATTTATTGTTCAAGTATCAGAATGTAGTTTAAGTTAATTTGTTTTGGTTTCAACAGATGTTTTTTTCATATTTTTGATTCTTGTTTTCTTTTTTTCACATCTTCGCGCCCCCCCTTTTTGTTACTTCACGCCCCTCCTAGGGGGGCCCGGCCCACAGGTTGACACAAAACTAGGAAAAAGGGTGTACAGGCCTCAAAAAAATAAAAACCAGACCAGGACTTCACTGATCTACCTTAGAAACAGGCCTCATCCCATACAGCCTGGCCAAAACTCAAAAGGCAGGCTTTGATTCCTGAACATTCCCAAAAATGGGTCTCAGGTTTAGCAGTTTAAAAATATACTTTAAGTGTTTAAAAAATACACAAAATTGCCCATCGAGGCAGAGAATAATCTTAAAACATCTTTCTTGAAAAAGACAAACAAAATAATGTTTCTTAAGTTTAAAGAATTAAATAATGAAGTAAGTACATAAAAGGCAAAGCAAGGAATAAGGCTGGTGCCTTGTCAGAATGCTGAGCTGGCCTTTCTATCTTGATTTCTTTTACAGTTATGGCAAATGCCCTATGAGTTAAGTATCTTGCAAAGATCAGTAATGTCACTTGACAAAATAATGAGCTTTGGATGGAATTTAAGAATTGGTGCACTTAGGCTTAGATGCATTAGATTCCTTACCTCATGACTGAGCACATACAAAGAAAACTTATAATAAACAGTAAAACACTTGTCACACACAACGTTTAGGAGGCAGTCAAAAAGCCTAAAGGTGAGTAAACAGGGGGTTGGCACATGGCACTTACCCAAATCTCTCAATCTCTCAGCAGGAAAACGGAGGAGAAGTAAACATCACACTTCCAAAAATGGCCGCCGCTACGACACTTCTGGCGCCAGACATGATATCACTTCCGACCCATTCTGATGACATCACTTCCGTTTCAACATCACTTCCTGCCTCCATTTTCTGCCAACCATTTCCTGCCTCCATTTTATTTTCTGTATAAAAACGTCATTTTGTTGACTGTAAATTATCATCTGCTTAAAATACTTTTTTGCTCTTGATCACAACATTTATTTTGGTTTTTCTTTTGTCCGGTGGACAATATATGGGGACGGTCCCCAAAACGTCTTTTTGGTGAAGCTTCATTTATTTATTACAAAGGTTTACCACACACTATATTTTAGCAGTTTTTAAAAAGGTTGGCTAGATAAAGTATGATTTTGCTTCAAGATCTTCTGGGAAACAATACATATTTTGCAAGAAATGACTCAATGAAGGTTTAATTATCCAGAATTTTCCTTTGTTATTTATGGAAATTTAAGTTGGTGCTACTAACTCATGGCTTCAGGTAACTAGGACTGGTCACTGTGTAGACTGCATAATCTCCAAATGTTCATATGGGTTTTATCTATTACTCTTGCTTTCTCCTACATCCCAAAAAGATATGTTACTTGGTTAACCGTCTTGGAATGAGAGAACAAGTTTGTGTGTGTGTCTGTGAGTGTGTGTGTGTGTGAGTGAGTGAGTTTGAGAGACTTACTGTACCATGTATTGTAATGAACTCCTATCAAGAATTGTTTCATGTCAAGTGCTGCCGGGATAGAGCCCAAATCCTGTTCACAATGTGGGATAAAACAGTCTATGGATGTATTGCTACAGTACTGTTGTAAAGTTAAATTGACAGTAGAGGGCAGCATATCCTCTTTTAAAATACCATTAACAGAGAAAGCTGTAGTGTTACATAAAACACATAGAGAAGATTTGCTAGATTTAATTAAAAAGAATGAGACATAATACTGAATGGCATTAACATTTTATTTCATATACAATGGCAAGGTAACTGCAGAATAATCATTATTTCTTAAGCTTAAGTGAATAACAAAATTCCTACTTAAACCAGGAATTATTTCCCTATATGGCTTGGTTAAA
>JANRMT010062817.1:22108684-22123922 GCA_026402145.1 Polypterus bichir lapradei
AAGTACGTGCCAATGCCAAGAAACAAGGTAGGACTTTACAGCAAAGGAAATAGATACAGTTTAGGAGATAAAAATTCATTCAATTTATTAATTGGTTGTTTCTACACAGAATATGGCAAAAACTATGAGGCTGTGTATGAAGAAATAGAGCAGAAGGCAAATTTTAACTTGGATGAAAATTTTGATTCCTTAAGTAAGTATAAACCTTTTATCTCTTCATATGGTGATAGAAAGTTTAATTGATAAAAGTACTTTACTTATGGAGTAACTGAATCTCAAATATGTAAAAAAATTCAATTTATGAAAGGTTTTTATTTTTTAAAGTAATGTATGGCTTAAACAGTCATCATTTAAAAACAAGAATAAATAGCTGGTTTTAAGTATCCGCTGTAATATGAATCTGAAAGTGTAATTTATGTATGAGGTAGTAGCTTTGTTTCAAAAATTAGGATTCTTATATGGCAAAGTTATTTTTGGCATATTTGATTAGCCTACAGCTTGTATAGCCTAATGTGGGTAAACTTCTGAGCCACAGTTGCCCGCTACTGTTGTTTGCTTTTATGTATTTCATTAATCTCAAAATACAAAATTAAAAAATTACAAAGGAGAAAGTTAATAATCAGAGCAGACTGTAGTCAGACTATATCACTGTAAGCATGAATTATTACAGTATGTAATTATAATTAGATTAATAACTGTAATGTTTATTGTGTTAGTTCCCAAAATTAAAGGTTGTGGTAATACATTCGAAGATGGGACAAAATCGACTATGCTAAATCAATATGAAAATCAAGATTCACAGAAATATCAAACTGTAAACGAAGCTGAATATAATGACATTGAGGAAGAAATCGAAATGAACGCAAAGATTTCAATTGGTAAGTCAATCTCAGACTAAAGAGCAAATAACGGTTAAAAGGAAACAGACTTCACTGCTAATCTAAAAAAAAAATAGTGTGAGAACTCGAAACCAAATTAAAGCAGTCATTCTTGAGACACTTATTTTATTAATGAACAAATGAATTAAAATGGAATGAAACATTAATCACGAGTAAGATCAAACTTGAAAATCCCGAACACTAATTATAAAATGGTCAAAGTGAATTTTTACCTTCATTGTTCAAATTATTTTTCAATTCCTGCTCAGTTAATTTGTCTCCTAATGGAAGACAGGTTTATAAACTGTGTTCTGAGACTTTTCAGGTAAGGAAGATGGATATTCCAAGGTAACGTTGTTGTAGATATTAATCATGGTGCTGGAGAGTGGCAAGGTGTTGCGTGTTGATTAGCACATGCAAGTAAGACGTTCACTGCCCTCTGTACATGTGACAATAACAACCCTATAATCCTTTAAATTGCAATTCATGATCATAGTTTAGTAGTTAAACTAAATGTCAGCAAAAAAATGTCTTTGTGTTGACATGTGTCACTTGTGTGTTTAAAAACCCATCAGCCATCCATTGTTGTGTAAATGTTTGCCATATAACCTTATACTGGGGGGTGCAAACTCCACAAGGGCTACTGTGGCTACAGGTTTTTGTTTCAGTCATTTTTATAATTACAAACCAATTGCTGCTCCTAATTGAACACATTTTTCTGCCTTTATGTTAGCTGACTTGCCACTGTAGGCAAACAATAATGAGACACAAAGCAAGCCAACAGATGATCAGTTAAATCTGACTATGCTAATCCTTCTGGTCCTAATTCATCTCCCTACATATTTTTGGTGCGCCATTTCCAACTGCCAGTATAGCATCGGTCCATCACAGGGCCTACTGAATTAATTAATATACCGCAAATGTTGTCATTTTAAATCACTGCTTTCTTTGTTCTCTTTTTTAGATGAAGTTTCAACAACAGAGTATAAAAATATTGGAATACCTGAGAAAAAGATGACAAAGGAGAAACCAGATTTGGATACAAACTATGATGACACTGAAACACAGGACTACGTAAATGATAAAGAGGAGAATGGTATGAAATGAAATCTTTCCAAATGTGATGAATATTACTTCGAAGACCGTGAACACTCTAGTAATGTCTGCTTCAACTACAGTAGTGGGCAAAAGTTTTGAGAATGACACAATTATTACTTTTCACAAAGTCTGCTGCCTCCGTTTTTATGATGGCAATTTGCGTCTACTCCAGAATGTCATGAAGAGTGATCAGATGAATTGCAATTGATTGCAAAGTCACTCTTTGCCATGAAAATGAACTTAATTCCAAAAAAAATTCCCAATACATTTCAGCCCTGCCACAAAATGACCATCAATGCTTTGCCCATAAAGGCAAAGGATATTGCTGCTAGTAAGACTGCACCTAAATCAACCATTTATTGGATCATCAAGAACTTCAAGGACAGAGGTTCAATTGTTGTGAAGAAGGCTTCAGGGTGCCCAAAAAAGTCCAGCAAGTGCCCGGACTGTCTCCTAAAGTTGATTCAGCTGCAGGATTGGGGCACCACCAGGGCAGAGCTTACTCCGGAATGACAACAGGCAGGTGTGAGTGCATCTGCACACACAGTGAGGCGAAGACTTTTGGAGGATGACCTGGTGTGAAAAAGAGCAGCAAAGAGGCCACTTCTCTCCAAGCAAAACATCAGGGACACACTGATATTCTGCAAAAAGTAGAGGGATTAGACTGCTGAAGACTGGCGTAAAGTCATTTTCTCTGATGAATGCCCTTTCTGATTGTTTAGGGCATCTAGAAAAAAGAAAAAGTGAGCAGTGCTACCATCAGTCCTGTGTCATGCCAACAGTAAAACATCCTGACACCATTCATGTGTGGGGTTCCTTCTCAGCCAAGGCAGTAGGCTCACTCACAATTTTGCCTAAGAATACACCCCTGAATAAAGAATGTAACCAAAACATCCTCCGAGAGCAAATTCTCCCAACCATCCAAGAACACTTTGGTGAGGAACAATGCCTCTTCCAGCATGATGGAGCACCATGCCATAAGGCAAAAGTGATAACTAAGTGGCTCAGGGAACAAAACATCGACATTTTGGGTGTATGGCCAAGAAATTTCACTGACCTTAATCCCTACTGAGAGCCTGTGGTCAGTCCTCAAGAGGCAGGTGGACAAACAAAAACCCACAAATTATGACAAACTCCAAGCATTGATTATGCAAGAATGTGCTGCCTTCAGTCAGGATTTGGCCCTGAAGTTCATTGCCATCATGCCAGAGCGAATTGCAGAGGTCTTGAAAAAGAAAGAAGGGACAACACTGCAAATATTGACTGTTTACATGTAATTGTTAATAAATGCCTTTGAAACTTATGAAATGCTTCTAATTATACTTCATCATACCATAGAAACATCTTACCAAAAGATCTAAAAGCACTGAAGCAGCAAACTTTGGGAAAACCAATACTTGTGTCATTCTCAAAACTTTTTTTTCCACACCAGTAGACCAAAATTGTCTTTTTGGAAAGTGAAACATACCTTCTCAGTTTTGGTTTGACTCTATACCCACAAGCAATTTGGCTTTGAAATAAAAATATCTATTTGATGGTAAATTACAGATTTTGTTTTGTATTTCTACATTACATGAATACTATTATGTGAATTTCCCCTTGGGATTAATAAAGTATCTATCTATCTATCTATCTATCTATCTATCTATCTATCTATCTATCTATCTATCTATCTATCTATCTATTATTGTTGTTATTGTATATTAATAATCAAAACATTTTTTACCATATTTCAGGTGAGCAAAAGAACTTTGAGTTAAAGTAATTTAAAGTACTATAAATGTTAGTGTTTTCTTGCAGAAACTTTTCATGCTGTAAGTTTATCATGCATGCAAACCATTGATGTCATTCAATGCTTGGTTCCTTCTTTGTGAAGGTTTACCAAGACTTTTCTTCTGATAATTAAATTTTTTCTTTTTTTTTTTTTTGTTTGTTTTAAAGTAATCTCGCCATTCAGCTTCCTTTTGAGAACATGTTGTATATTCCCAGTTAGGACTTTGACTCAACAACGCTAAACTTTTCACTTTTTCAGGAATTTCTTGTGAACATGTGTGGTGAAGTATTTTGGATCATTGTGTATCTTCACCACATCTTTGCTGATATATCTTTTTAAAAGCTAAACACGTGATTGTGCAAGATGCGAAGGATGTCACTACCCATATTAAAGGAACATGGTCTCCTAAAAAAAGAGACTGCTCTGCTCTTTTTTATACAATTCCACTGTAACACAAGACCAGTCCAACCTGTCATTGATGTGGAACCACAAGTACTTATAGGAGAGCACCACCTCTATATCCACACCATAGAGAGTGACCAGACATAGAGGCTCTTTGATGGGGCAAAAGTCAATAACCAGTTCCTTGGTTTTGCTGATGTTAAGCTGCAGACAACTCTTTCTACACCAAGAAACAAAGTTCTCCACCTGACTCTTATACTCTGTCTCATCCCCTTATCAATACACCCCATAAAGTGCAAGATCATATGAGAATTTCTGCAAGTGATTGACCTGGCATTATATTTATAGTCTAAAGTGTACAGAGTGTTGAGAAAAGTAGACAGGACTGTTCCTTGTGGTACTCCAGTGTTCAGATTCCACTTCCTCACTGTTCTTGTTACAGGTCTAATAACAGGCTTGTAGTTGGGAATAAGATGAATCTGAATATGATCAGATCTGCCCAAAGGTGGCAGAAGTTTACACTTAAAGGCATCTTTAAAATTTGAATAGACAAGGTCCAGCTTGTTCTTTCTTGGGGTGGAACAAGAGTCAAACTGATATACGTTTGTCATTGTTCCATCCAAAGTCATATGGTTGAAATCACCAAATATTATAATAGCAGGGCAAAATGAGTCATCATTAAAGTGCTGGTGACATCATTTCTGTTGCTGAATGCCCATTTGCAGACAGAAATTTAAACATTAATAAGGATTAGGTAACTTACCTCACTGGGCAAATAATGTGGACAAATTCTGACTGTTAGAATTCCAATGTCTAAATTGGAAACTGTACTTTTAACTGTAATATACTCTATTTAACACAATTCATCATTCACATAAATAACTCGTGTCCTTCCAATTTTTTTTCCACATCATACTGGGTCAATGTCTGCTCAAATAAGATGAAATCCACCCAGCATTAAAACAGTGGGAAGGAGGATGAGGATGAGTATAACATAAATTGGTAAACATTATTTATGAAAGACAGGCAAAATTGAAAAGACAGGGGATTAACTATGAAAAGCAGAAGGAGAATGTGTGGCTGCTTCAAAGAAATGATGAACTGTATCTTGATGAAGATTTATAGAACCTTTAATATGGAAAATTGTTTCAATATACATACTAATAATATTTAAAAGTTTAAAGTGGAATATTATAGTAACTATGAACTTTAATTACTCAAATATTAACTGCAATAAGTTACAGAGCAAAACAAATGGATATCATTGATGTAATCATTAACCGTCTTTTGACGTAGTATGTCAAAGCACCTATGAAAGAAGAAGCCTGTCTTGATTTATTTCCTGTACTACTAAAAAAAGTATTCTGTAATAATAAAGATTAAATTTGGAGTTTAACAGTCAAACCATTAGGAACCAGTGACCATAATATATCTCATTTCACAAGTTTCTTGCAGAGAGCTTATTTTGAAGCTAAATTTGTTTAATTTTGGTAAAACAAGGTTATATACATTTTAAAGTATAAAAAGGTAAACTGGAACAAATCTTTAATTATGGAAACAGTTCAGGGGCAGTGGAGTAGATTTTAAAGAAGTTTATGTAAAATGAGAGATGGGCCGTGAAAAATTAATTAAAACTCTGCAGTGGATAAATAAAGAGCTAAAAAAGAAGTTGCAAGTTTGACTTCAGGTGGGAATTGCCGTCCTCCCGAGTGTTCACACCACACCAGCTGCCTTCTGCCACGCAGTTCATGGCACTCGTCTTGAAACTCCATCATCATGCATGGCTCCCTGCTGAAGAGTCTGACCTTCCCCTGTGAAGACTCTTACCTGTTCTGTCACAGGTTGAGTCACTACACATAGTTAAAGTTGTCAATTTGAAAATGGAAAACCAGTGAGTATTATTGCATTGATTTTGGCTGGTCCCACTCTACAATAACGATAATTTTCAAAAACAAGGAGGTTTACTTAAATGTTTGTGATATTATAGTATGTTATGCAGTACAGTATATTTGACCTCTCCCCTGTAAATATCGAAAATATACCCATATCAAATTACAGCTGGAACATATCCCGTCAGTCAGTGGATATTAATAATATTCTAATTACAATGAGTGAATGTACCTGTTAAATCTTTTTTTTAATGCGTGAAAGGCTGGAGTGCTACTAGGGTCATGGCATCATACATGTCATGTTCATCTAAGCCAGTCACACTGTGAATTTCCAGGAAAATATTCAACAAAAAAGGTCAACAGCAAGTACGGCACATTCACTGCAAAAACTGCTTTGGCGAATTTAGCTGATTAACATTATTAAAGAACATCCTGTTTTTAGACTCAGTAGATGTTTAGGATCAGTTAATCAAAGAATCAACCCTTACATTTTCCCTCCACCTTAATGGGTACTATTTACTTCAGGTTTTGTCTCTGAATTATAAACTCTTGAGTTAATGCATGAAGAATAAAAGGTAACTGGTCCGTAATCTTGAATTTTTTATTGAATTTGGTTATTGCCTCCATTGCCAAAAATGCATCACTTTCAATAATCTCTCCTTTTATGCAAGTGTTTAAATTTAAATGGATCATTACTCTCCCTGCATCTACGATGATTTCAGAAGATTTTTTTTTCCTGGTTTCTTTGTAGAAGAAATGGCTACAGCGGGGTATGATGACGTGCAGCTCCTTGACTCTCCAAGTTCAGAGGAGCAGCTAAAGTTGGAGATATTTTATGACGATGTTGATGTAGAAGACTACGCGAATAAGAAAGAGATCAACGGTATGAAATGTCATATCCCTAAAAGCTTTAGATGTTTATGAATTTGTGTACTCATTTCAATGGTGTTAGGATGACTTTAGCCATTCATCCATACTTTGCTTTGGGTCAAGTAGGGTTAAAAAATATTTAATTTATGAAATTTGCAATAAGGCATGGATGATATGGAGTGCTTTTAAGCTATTCATGAATCCAGAGTAAATGCTAGGGATGCCAAAATATATAAAAATGATAAATAAAAAAAAGAATACAAGTGAGGGAAATAATACATGAAATGACAACAATAATTCTTTTCGATGCCTTAGAGAAGTAGACAGTCCACTTTAAAAACTTCTTCCTCACCTTGCCATTTCTCTCTGTCCTTACTTTCACCTGCCAGTTGAACTTTTGTCCTGTTCACTTCCTGACTTCAAACTCACTGGAGGTCTGGCTAGCAGGAACTTTTAATCTGCAACTGGAGTCTAGTTTCTAAGTCACTCCATAATAACTTCTGCAGTCAGGCATATGTATCTGATGTAAAGAGCCCCTCCTGCTGCCACCCCCAGACTCAGACACTTCTGTTAATTACTTAAATGAAATTTAAAGTAATCTCTTTCAGGGCACAGTCATTGAGAATACATTTTAGTGTCCTCTGGCAGTATTTAATTTCCTGGACCTCTTTTTCATGCATTACCAGTCCCTACCAGTTCAAAGCAGGTAAAACCTAGTATTGTTAAAAAGGAAGGCAATGCATGTGACAAAAGTGACTTTAATATCATAATTGTTATTTAACAAACTTCAACATATGTAGGGATCAGTTTGAAAAAAGTAAATTCATCTAATGAAAACCACATTCTTACACAGAATTGTTGTCAATATCAATGGCTCCTCCTGGTCATTTGGGAGAAGGAGAAAAGAGTACAACACCGAAGAACCAATACATAGTTATCTTCTTCACTAGTACTGTCATGTACAACTGAGTTCCTACATCTGTTATGGAGTGAACGACTCATTTCCTGTTTTTAAATTTTTCAGAGGACTGTTGTTGTCTCCTCCCACCTCTAAATTCTGACCAATGAGATTTCCAGTGTAAGCCTTTAATCTACATATTTTGTTCTTTGGTGGTGAACAGGAAGGAAAAGTTATTTATTGGTGATACATATAAAGAAAAAGAATGCTTCTTCGGGTTTCAAATTTAACTGCCAGCAACTAGCACCTAGCATCTGCTCTGGTTTCCCTGGGTTCTCTCTTGCTTATTTCCTTTTTGGTTTCTCCTTTTGAAGTCTGTGGTTTTTAAATCAAATAAATCAAGTTAAAATATAAATGCCTTAAGAGCGTTGCATATCAAGATAAATAACATTTTAACAGTCATATTTGGCTGCTATGTACGTTTCATGATCAGTTGATAATGATTCCGTGTATTTATCCATAACATTTTCTGGAATTAAGTACATACATGTGTGAAATATTACATCCAGCTATACATTATGTTACGCTTTAAAGTCAGCAGGAACACAGTCAGAGCTTTCCTTGGAGGAGGCACCAGTCCATCTCAGGGTATACTCACCCACACTCACTCACTTAAGGCCAATTTAGACTCAATGATCAATCTAACATGCATATCTTTAGAACGTAGACCGCCTGCAGCCTTTAAATTTGAACGCTGAGAGCGGATCCTTCATCAGTCCTTTGTCATTTCACTGAGAGTATCTCTTGTAAGTGTTGTGTTTTTTTCCCTAACATGTATTTATTTGTTGTATAATTATTTTGTTTATTAATTTGTAATTGTTAATTTTTAATGTTTTATGTTACTTCTGTAAGTTTGTGTACTATTTGTTACTTATATGTTGTTACTTTGTGTTCTATGAATGGTACCCCAATGAGGCAGGGACTATCCTGATATCGCTGCTTCTGAGATCTCACTCTGCCTAATATTAAAACAGAGAAGAGGATCTCAGCAGTGGTTCATTGAGTATAGATGGAATCTGTTTTATATGTATGCAATGTAATTTGGATTTACTGTTTTTCTGACTTATTTTTGTAACTGTCTTTGGTTTTGCTTTTGGATCGGGGAATTTGTACTTGTTTACCTTAGGATTGCCTTCTGCCTTTGTTGAGCATTTTATTATATTTATTTATCTATTTGGTGATAAATAATTTCAGTTATGTACTTTCAGATTTATCTTTATAAGCCAGAGTTTGATGGTTCTCTCACTTTTTTTTAAGGCATTTTTTATATTTTTTGGAACTTTTTTACTATTTTAAACATCGAAAGCCAGTTTGCCCATTGTAGGCCTGGTTGGGCTGAAGCCTGTAGATAGTTGTTGGGGACAAACTGGTCAGGAATTAATCTATTCTGGGCTGGCTAATGAAGGTCCTAGCTTGCTTTGTGGTGATTTTTGGGGTCTCACACCTTTTCACCATTCCAGAGATGCCATATCACATATCACTCCATATCACAACATTGTGTTCATTTTTCTAGTTTCTGAATTATATGTTTGTTTTGTGGAGACTCGAATTTGAATTGAGTATTGAGACTTGTTTGCCATTGGTTACCTTGTAAGTAAATCCTTTTTGCCTTTTATTAGTATTTTTGTCACCTATTTTAACAATAGAAATTCACATTTATAAACATTCTGCTCTGTTACTTGTCATTCCTAGCCTATAGTTTTATGGTTCCTTAACCTAAAAGAACATTTTTGTGCATTCTTTAGAATTTGGGAATTAAAGGAGTTTGTTTGGAACTTTGGAAGTTAGTTCCTCATTGTTGGTTACAATGTCAGTCTGCCTCGGGTGAGGCCAATTCTAGGTAGTGTGATGGATGGCCAGGGCCCATGCCCGGCTGGGACACCCCTTTGGCACTGAATCTGGGGAAGCTGCCATGGGAGGCTCATTATGTTCCCCGGAACACTTGGTGACAGCCCCCCTGGGCGGTATCAGGGCCACAATCATGGAACACCGGAGCTCATGCCTTTTGAGCCCCGTGGCCACCGCCAGGGGGAGCTGAACGACTTAACAAGTCCATCTAGGCTGTGATGCAGCCACACCTGGAAGTGCCTCCTTATTAGGCTAATTACCATCTGAAGCACTTCTGGGTGGGCTATAAAAGAAGCCTGCAGCCAATAATCAGGGAGCCACAGTCGGGAGGAGGGAGACGAAGCTTCTGAGAGGAGTGGAGGAAAGGAAGAGTATTTGGTGGTGGTGTTTTGTTTGGTGTGTCTTTTGGGACTGTGTTGTGCCTGTGGGATACAGGGAAGACGTGCTCCACAGGTGAAGAAAATAAAAAGTTTGTTTATTTTACGTGTGCCTCACGGTGTCAGTCTGTGTCGGGTCAGCACCCATATAGCGCCTTTTCACAGTAGGTTGGAAAGGCCTGGCCTACCTTGTGGAGCTGTTAGGACAGCTCACATCCTATTTGTTACAACTGTACACTCGAATCATTACATTTAAGGCTTATTCATTGGAAAAATGGATCCTGGTTACCTATGTTGTTAAACCTTAATTTGTTTCTTTGTAAGAAAGAGAATAATTCCTATAATTCGACATTGCTTTTCAATGTGACATGTAGAAAGTTAATAGTAAGAAGACCTTTATCTACAGAACATTTCACCAAACCTTATACTCTTTTTATTCAGGTGACTGAAGGAGATGAGCTATGAAGAGCTTGAGCATCTCTTTGTAATGCAAGAAGACATCAACACCTGCGTTTTTGCTTTTTATTTTTATTGATGACAGAATGTATGAATGATATTATCAATTATTTTAATGAGTCCATTTTTTATGTAATTGGGAAACACTTTGAACATCATTAAGTAGAAAACATATGAATAATGGTCTTCATTTTTGTATTCCTGCCTTTCTTATGTAGCTTTTTTTATAGTATATACAGAAGGATGTCATGAAATAATTTGTGGACACAGGAGACTCTATTGATAATTTTTTTCTAAACAGTGTGTATCCCACTTTTTTCTGCATAAACATTTAACATATTCAGTGTGTGTGGTTTTGTAGATGTGTGTGTGTGTCTATTCTGAGTTTCTATACAACTTTTCTGTGTTATGGTGGTATTGACATTTCTCGCCACAAACATTCTCATATACTCAACCCTTCCTTGCAGTGAACCTGCAAGAAGGGGGAATTGGTTATCTTTAATTTTTATTTGCAGGAAGGTTACATAGACATTTCTTGACCAAGCCATATAGGGAAATAATTCCTGGTTTAAGTAGGAATTGTGTTATTAAATTAAGCTTAAGAGATAATGATTAATTTGCAGTTACCTTACCATTGTATATGAAATAAAATGTTAATGCTATTCAATATTATGTCTCATTCTTTTTAATTAAACCTAGCAAATCTTTTCTATGTGTATTATGTAACATTACAGCTTTCTCAATCAATGGTATTTTAAAAGATGATATGCTGCCATTAACTGTCAATTTAACTTTACAACAGTACTGTAGCGATACATACATAGACTGTTTTATCTCACATTGTGAACAGGCTTTGGGCTCTATCCTGGCAGGACTGGACATGAAACAATTTTTGATAGGAGTTCATTACATTACATGGTACATTAAGTCTCTCAAACTCACTCACTCTCTCACACACACACACACACACACTTGTCCTCTCATTCCAAGACAGTTAACCAAGTAACATATCTCTTTGGGTTGTAGGAGAAAGCAAGTGTAGTAGATAAAACCCATACGAACATTTGGAGATTATGCAGTCTACACAGTGAGCAGTCCTAGTTACCTGAAGCCATGAGTTAGTAGCACCAACTTAAATTTCCATAAAATAAGAAAGGAAAATTCTGAATAATTAAACATCTTTCATTGAGTCATTACTTACAAAATATGTATTGTTTCCAAGAAGTTCTTGAAGCAAAATTGCACTTTATCTAGCCATCCTTTTTAAAAACTGTTAAAATATTGTGTTTTATTGTTTATGAAGTTTTCTTTCTTTGTATGTGCTCAATCATGAGGTAAGGAATCTAATGCATCTAAGCCTAAGTGCACCAATTCTTAAATTCCATCCAAAGCTCATTATTTTGTCAAGTGACATTACTGATCTTTGCAAGATACATAACTCATAGGGCAATTGCCATAACTGTAAAAGAAATCAAGATAGAAAGGCCAGCTCAGCATCTTGACAAGGCACCAGCCTTATTCTTTGCTTTGCCTTTCATGTACTTCCATCATTATTTAATTATTTAAACTTAAGGAACATTATTTTGTTTGTCTTTTTCCAGCAAGATATTTTAAGATTATTCTCTCCCTTGATGGGCATTTTTGTGTATTTTTAAACAGTTAAAGTATATTTTTAAACTGCTAAGCCAGAGACCCATTTTTGGGGATATTCAGGAATTAAAGTCTGCCTTTTGAGTTTTGGGCCAGGCTGTATGGGACGAGGCCTGTTTCTAAGGTAGATCAGTGAAGTCCTGGTCTGGTTTTAATTTTTTTGAGGCCTGTACACCCTTTTTCACAGTTTTGTGTCACTGTAATATAACAAATGTAGCCTTTGGGTAGAAGGTGGCAAAAAAATCTGGAGGGTATGCCAGCACATCAAAAGGCAAACTCATGCACACACCCACACTCACTCTGCCAGACCAGTTTGCAGTCATAAATTAAACTAACAAGTATGCCTTCAGAATGTTACAGGAAAGTCAGATTGTCGAAGGCAGACTCTCTCAGACAAGAGAAAAAAGTGCAAACTCCAAACAGACAGTGACTGAGCTGGTGTGATGATACTCGAGAGTTCCCAGTCCTGATCAATTCCAAAAACGTACACTTTTGGGGTCTAACATCGAAGATAGAAACAAAAAAAGGGCCATGTAGAATATATATATATATTTTTTTAATTTTATTTATTTTATTGCAATCATTCCATACAAATCAATCACTTTTTACAAAAAGTAGGATTAAGAACAAGTCAACCCCCAACCCTGAGAGAGACAGCAAGGCCAACAGAGTAAAACGTAAGGCTTGTAAACAAACCTCAATTGATGAGTTTGATAAGCCAATAGAGATGAATGGAGAAGAAAAGGAAATGCAGAAATAATTGCTTCCTCTGTACTTTAAGAACTTATTCTAAAATATTACTGATTAGATCATGCCACGCAGAATATTCTTAATAAAAGATTTATACACATAAAAATGCTCTGTTACAAAATCAAGCTCTACAGAGCACAGGAAGCAAAGGGAGTTGCCTGAAAACACAAAGCAATCCAAGAGAACAAATCCCAATGCAGTAATCCAAAAGTGAAGTCAAAAAAGAAAAATGAAAAGGTTAAAATTCCAGAAATCACAAAAACATAGCAAACTCACAAGAAAACACTCACCAACTCCCAAGCGCATTCAAATGAACTGCAAAGGACTGTGAGTTGCCGCTACCTTTATAGAGCTCAGGGCTGTCTTTTGAAGAGATAGGCAGGCGGCCCAGCCTCTTGGGGAACCACCCACAAAATACAACCAACATAAAACAGGCATAGGGGATACAGCAAATTTATACTAATAAAAGGAAAAGCCCTCACTGACTGACTGACTGACTCACTCACTCACTGACTCACTCATCACTAATTCTCCCACTTCCCGTGTAGGTAGAAGGCTGACATTTGGCAGGCTCGTTCCTTACAGCTTACTTACAAAAGTTGGGCAGGTTTCATTTCGAAATTCTACGCGTAATGGTCATAACTGGAACCTATTTTCGTCCATATACTGTAATAGACTGGAGCTCAATGGCCGTGGGAGGCGGAGTTGCATCTCGCATCATTACGCCGCCCACGTAATTGAGTGCCTGACCATATAAGGTAAATATTCGCGGGTCAAAGACTGTGCTTAGCATATTCATAAGTAAAAATATCTGAATCACAAACTGATTTTAATTATATTTTCTCGGCTAAAAACAGAACTGACTGTAATGTATGCCATGGATGATTTTGCAGGAAAATCTCCCACTGATCTCCTTGACTTCCTTCATCAGAAAAATATGAATGAGAGCATGGGGCAGCTGTTCACATAGGTATATTTGGCGGTGACCATTCCCGTGTACATTGCTTCTGTCGAGCGGACATTTTCAGCCGTAAAGCAAATTAAAACTTATGCCAGAAATATGACAGAGCAGGTTCGACTTTCAGCATTAGCTTTGATGGTGATAGAAAGGGACTTCGTGATGGAACTGAAGCGGACGGAAAATCCATACGACAGAGTAATTGAACTGTTTTTGAGGAAAGAGAGGAGGATGAATTTTGTTTACAAATAATCCAAATTTTTGGTGAGTAAAATGTTGTGATTTTCCTAAATAATATTGCAAGTTTATGTTATTGTTGTTATTATTTTTATTTGTTATTAGTATTATTATAATGTTATTATTGATGTTTTTTATGTGTGTCGCGGCTGTGGCTGCAGTATAAAGGAACTTGCTAACCCCTGGTTTGTCTGTTCAATAAATTTATTGCATTTATTGTGGCTACACTAGTTATCTTATATACAGTATATATATATATACCCCGATCTACATACTGTCAAATAAACAAACCACACGCCGTGGTGCAACACAAGAGGCTTCGCCTCTAGCGCTGACGTCCGCAATTCGATTCCCGAGAGGGGGTGCAGTGAGTGTGTACGCCTGAAGAGCCCAGAATTAGGGCGAAACATTTGCCATGTACTCTTTGCATTATTTGACAGTAAAACTATTTCAATATATATATATATATATATATATATATATAGTTGAATTTAGTCTTTAAATTTCTATGGTGAAGAAAAATTTATGCAATGATGACTAAATTTAACTTACATTCCTACCAAACATATTTCTGTCGACTAAATAAAAATGACTTATATTTAAAATTTAAATAGAACTTGAACAGATATGATAGTTCATAATACCCACGCAGCACTAAGTGCATGTAAGAGCGGGAGTCATCCGTTTTAACAAGCAGCGTATTGCACTGATACAAAATAGCCTGCCCATTTAATTATTTAGGAATGGATAGATAAATTAAGATTTTGTACAAATAATGTTTTTCATTTTTCTTCCTCGATGGATTCTGGCACCCCCAGTAACAGCTGCTCGCACCCCAAAGGGTATATATATATATATATATGTATGTATGTGTATATACAGTGGTGTGAAAAACTATTTGCCCCCTTCCTGATTTCTTATTCTTTTGCATGTTTGTCACACAAAATCTTTCTGATCATCAAACACATGTAACCATTAGTCAAATATAACACAAGTAAACACAAAATGCAGTTTTTAAATGATGGTTTTTATTATTTAGGGAGAAAAAAAATCCAAACCTACATGGCCCTGTGTGAAAAAGTAATTGCCCCCT
>JANRMT010062817.1:22128230-22140310 GCA_026402145.1 Polypterus bichir lapradei
CACATATACACACAAATACATATATATATACATACACACACACATATATAAACATATATATACATATACATACATATCTACATATATACACACACAGCTATTTCGTATCAGTGCAAGACGCTGCTTGTTAAAATGGATAACTCCCGCTCTTACGTGCAAGTCTGCGTGGATATTATGAACTATCGTATTTGTTCAAGTTCTATTTAAATTTTAAATAGAAGGAATTTTTATTTAGTCGACAGAAATATCTTTGGTAGGAATGGTAAAAACAGACAGGAATATTATTCCTGAATAAATCAACTCAAACCTTAAACAACTTATAATATTTTGCTCTCCATAAAAATATATCCTGTCTAAATTATACAAGTTAGAAATAAAGTAAACGTTAAAAGAACAAACATTCAAATTTCTTTACTCTTATGTAATTTTATATAAAAAATAAACTTAGATTTTAAATATCCCAAAAGATTTTGCTCTCCATAAAAATATATCCTGTCAAAATTATACAAATTCAAATATGAACATGCTGCATAACAAAACCTGGAAATATAAATAAAATGTGTTCTTTTCAGCAATAACAAATCAAATCATTCAGTTGTCTTTGCTCATATGTCATTTTATCAAAGCTGGACGCCTGGTATCTTTTTTTGGCAACAAGTTCGTTTATGTTTGGTGTGAGGTTCTGTGTTGTGGAGATTCTTAAGATGGACTGCAGGTGCTCATCAGTGAGGTGACTCCTGTGTGCTGTTTTGTTAGTCTTCATCACTGAGAAGAGGTTCTCACACAGATATGTGCTACCAAACATGCACAAGGTTCGAGCCGCATGTAGACGGAGCTGGAGCATTTGTGCGGGAATGGAGTGAATAAACTGTGCGGGCCCTGCAGTATCATACTTTGCCTTCAGTTTGCCATTACACTGCAGCTCAATCACCTCCATGTGAATCTGCACAAGTGCAATTTCCACATCGACGGCAAATGGGTTGTGAAACAAGTCAAAATTCTTTTTTTGTTCTTCAAAGTCACCAAAGCGCAGTGCGAACTCAGTGCGCAGTGCGCTCAGTTTATCATCTGAGACCTGACACACTGCATGCACGGGTTTTTTTTTTTACACTGTCTTCCTTTAGCGGGACATTGACTTTTTCCACCGTGTGCTTTGTTTCCGCAGTAGCTGCACTTATGAATATGCTTGTATGTATCAGACGCTTCATATTTTTTTGCTGCCTTTTCAATTGTGTAATTCGTTTTTTGTTCAGCGCTCTTTGGAACTGTTGCTTTTTGTCTGTGCACTGCGTCAGTTCACGTGAGCCGCTCGGTGTACATGCATCGAAGTTTCCCAGCTGTGCTGGTGCCATGTCGTGCTATGTCCATGGCTGTATTTAATGTTACCGAAGTCCCGGCACTTAAAACTTTCTCTCGCAGTTTCGCTTAGTTTGTGCCAAACACCACCCTGACCATCTCATCTTCCTCTGCATAAGTACAGTCCTTCACCCGTGAATATTTAGTGGCAGTGTTTCTATTGGATTGCCGCTGACGGACGGCCTTATATGGGCAGGCACTAAATTACAAACGCCAGCGGCAGCCTGTCTACGAACTTAATTTAAAGTTTAGGTTTACACTGTGCTTTGTTTCCGTAGTAGCATCACTCATGAATATAGTTGTATGTCACTCGCTCGCTTCTTATTGTTTCGCTGCCTTCTCAATTATATAATGCATGTTTTCTTCAGCGCTTTTTGGAGGTCTTCCTGGTTTTCTACATACTGCGTGATTACGTGGGAGGCGTGATGATGTCACACGAAACTCCGCCCCCACGGCTTTCGCGCTCATCTCCATTACAGTAAATGGAGAAAAACAGCTTCCAGTTATGACCATTACGCGTAGAATTTCGAAATGAAACCTGCTTAACTTTTGTAAGTGAGCTGTAAGGAATGAGCCTGCTAAATTTCAGCCTTCTACCTACACGGGAAGTTGGAGAATTAGTGATGAGTGAGTGAGTGAGTGAGTGAGTGAGTAAGTGAGTGAGTGAGTGAGTGAGTAAGTGAGTGAGTGAGTGAGTCAGTCAGTCAGTCAGTGAGGGCTTTGCCTTTTATTAGTATAGATTGTGGACACGACCCGGACACAGACAGGCGGACATGTTGTAAATCACCACCACATGTTTATTTACCCTACTATTTACAAATATGGTCACTCAGACCCAGTCCAAATAAGTGCACAAAACACCCCAAATACAGTCCTGGCCACAAATGCTTTCTCTTCGGGCCGCCTCCACACTCTCCTCGTGCCTCGTCCTTCCGCCTCCCGACTCCAGCCTCGAATGAATGGAGACGGCCCCTTTTATAGGGTTCCCGGATGAGCACCAGGTGTTCCCGACATTCCTCCTCTGGCCACGCCCCAGCGTGGCGGAAGTGCCGACTGTCCTCCTGGCTGCTCTCAGGGCGCTGTCATAAATCTTCCCCCCAGCACTTCCTGGTGTGGCGGAAGTGCTGGGGTAACAGGTCCCCAAGGCATTGGGGTGCCTCCTGGCGGTGACCACGGGCCCCTACAGGGTGGAGCTTCCATGCCCTGTACCCGTGGCCCCCAAAGCAACCCGGAAGGCAACCCCCATGTGATCCATGGTGGGCACAGACCCACATCCGGTCCCTCATGACGTCCCGGCCGGGTCATGGCCCCTGGCATCCCTGACAAGATATATATATATATGACAGCAACACTCATCACTCACAACAGTGACAAAATAATTACATTGACAATCATGTTACGTTATTTTCAAAATGTTTCCTTTTCTTTTTCATTATTTCTTTAACACACTACTTCTCCACTGCGAAGCGCGGGTATTTTGCTAGTAAATAAAATAAAAATAAAATGAGTACATGTTTACACATGTGTGTTTATATCTGTGCTTTACTGCATTGTGCTTTCATGCCTCTGTCCTTTATTTTTGTTAGGTTGGCTACATATTACAGCTGTCCACTTCATTAAGCACCTTGCTATTAGTTTTGCCAGCTTCTTACAGAACGGATCATGTTTTAAAAAATGTTGCTAAGAGGCTGTCAACTGAGTTATTTTTTTCTTGGGGCTCTGAATTTTTCGCTATAACAGCAATGCTCCTGACCACCGGTTTTATCACAAAATGGTAGTGACCAGTAAATAATTTGCTTTTTATGCATGTATACGGTATTTAAACTGTACTAAACACAATTTAAATGCATACAGGTAAGCAGCACAACAAGCATCATGGAAAGCATTTTTTTCAGTGCCTGCTATGTTGCAATATGTTTTTCTTCCATGAAGGATGACCAGTCAGGGAATGAGACATCATAATGAGCAGAATCCAATCAGGAAGGGGTGAGAAAATAAGCACAATTAGAGTATAATTTTCAGAAAAGTTAGATTTCACCCATCCGCACCTGAGCACTGATGATGCTTTTATGAAAGTATCTTCGTTTTACGGGGTTTAAAATACTGGACTAGAGTGGACAAAAGGTGAAAATGGAGACAAATATCTGTGTTTTTAAACAAACGCACAGAAATGTAAACAGGGCTTAAGATCTATAACTGCATCTTATGAATCGACTGTAACTACTTGTTAACTCCACACCATGGGCTTGTTTTTTTCACACATGCAAGTAAACCTGAATATTGGGGAAATTCTTATTACTCTTTGATGTCACTGAAAAGACAAGATAAATTTTTAACTAGCATTTTTCTGATCAAATTAATGAAACAATTACAATCAAAATTTGATTACAGTATAACATTACATGTAACAAACCTTCCTGTACCATGTTCCCTCTGAACAATGTACGGTTTGAAATTGTTTATAAATCTGAATTCCTTCTATACAAAAAGAAAAGAAAAAACAGTATAATCTTACTATTGTGACAATCTGACTGTTGTACCAACAAAGCTGACTACCAAACTCCAAAATTTAAGACTCAGCTAGACACAGCTCTAAGACTATGACGACACCACCATTATAGGGCTGACCACCAACAATGTCTGTCTGCTGACTCAATTTTTTTGATTTTGATATACTTTATGAATACTAGAGGGGAAGCTATCTTTTCGTATGTCCTTTGGAGGTTAGAACACACGCTCAGCTATTGTACAGCACCGCTGGTGCAATTTTCAGGTTAATCCAGCAAAGCAGAATTCTTTCTGGCAGTAACTGGATTTGAACCAGAATTATGTGTTGCTTTTTACACAATAGTAATGTTTCTGCCTTCTACTTGATACTGGATTGAGCAGGTTCAGAAATGAATGGATGAATAAATTAATTTTTGAACAGATGAATTACTATAGACTATCATGTGAATGCTGATTTTTTTTTAATGTTGAGACAAAGACAAGAGAGTTTAAATTCTGTGTTATTTACTTTGTAATGCCACACCTCTACCTTATTAATTTTACCTTTTAATCTTTGCATTTTTATTCAGCCCACTCTTGTATTAAATTAGGTTTTGCAGATTGCTATAATGCCTTATTGATGCAGTTGCCTTTATGATACTGAAGTTAGCTAACATCTGAAAATATTATTAATGTATTATGTTCCTTATCACATTTGCCTACCTGAGCAGATCACTCCAGCATCACGTCTGTGGGTACAGTTTACAGCCTTGGGTGGTGACTGAGGACAGTCATAGAGTATGGATTCATTACCCTTACATTCAAATTGTCGGTCCCATACAGGTCCACTTCCTTCACCATAAACTCCTGTTGAGGTGGCCACTGCAACTCCACACTGAAGCTGATGACAAACCACATTGGCATCCTCCATGTCCAAGTCAGAATCACAAAATGTCCCCCAGGTCTCTCCAAACTGCACCTCCACACGGCCAGAGCAGGGGTCCTCATCACCAAACAGTCTTGGCTTAATGTGAGCTGTTGATAATAAAATGCTTTTTGTATTGTTTTCTACTAGTGCATTAATACTGACTCACCAAACATTTTTGGAACTCTTGTATTTTAATAAGTCAATAAATTGAAAGTATTTCATTTTAAGCATTATTGCAAAGTGCACAATGTGTTTTGGCCCTTTATCAGGTGTAAAAAACATTTGAGTGTTGTGGAAAATTCTAAGCTATCCAATTATGGCTTCACACATTAATCTACTATTGTCACAAAGTGCTGTCCAGCTCATACACTGATATAAACCAAAAAAATACATTTTGTATGAAGTCTGACTCTAACAAAATGAACTACAAATATAACTACTTAAAAATGCCTATAATACAAAATAATGACTATAATTTTTATTTTAGTCTTCTTGTTTGATTGCTCTGAAATTTTATAAACAAGTCAAATTGTTTGTAAATTTCTGGAGATAGTGTTTAATTACAAATAGTTCATACTATCCTTATTTTAATTTAAACAAGTTAATAAATTATCTTTAATATAATACATTACAGAGGAAAACTTGAGTAATTACTTACAAGAGCAAATCATTCCAGCAGAATAATGTTTGAGATCTTCATGTGAAATATCTTGAGGATAAATGGCACTAAAGCATTGCCACAGAAATGACTCATTGCCATTGCAGTGAATAGGGGAATACCAAGGGTCTACACTTTTCATTCCAAAATAAGCTTCCGTTTTAATTGAAACAACTGATCCACATCCAATGTGTGTGCACACAACATTGGCCATTGGAATTTCCATTACTCTATCAAGCACAGATCCTTGCCTTATAGAAGTTCTTAGAAGCATCTGACCTGCACAAGGACTTCCCCCATTCTCTAATGAAATATTAAGAGCTCCTGAGGAAGAAAGAAATAATTAATAATTATTGTTGATAATATAACACAACACAATCCAGTTTGGGATCACATGGAACAGAGATTACCTAGTAGTACTGGGCACAATGGAAGAAACAGACCTGGAAAAGGTGCCATAGTCTCACAGAATGCAAGGAATAATTGTTTAAAATAAACAATACAGTGGAACCTCGGTTTGCGAGTAACTTGGTTTACGAGTGTTTTGCAAGACGAGCTAAAATTTTTTATAAATTTTGACTTGATAAACGAGCGAGGTCTTGCAATATGAGTACTGTAGTATGGATACGCTTTGTCTGCTGAGCGTCATGTGATCACAACTGAGCTGATGGTTCTTCTCGTGTGTGTGTGTGTGTGTGTGTGACTCTCTCTTTCTCGTGGGCAATCGTCTCCTATTCTCCGTCTGAGTCGGCGTGCCTCACTCATATAGTCAACATCCGTACGAGCGTATACTGTTTACTACAGCATTGTGACTGTGTGTGTGTGTGTGTGTGTGTACTGTGACGTGCGAGTCCCTGTCTTGAATCCCAAAACACAAAGCTGAGTCTCAGTACTTTAACAACACCAGCTTTATTCAGCTTGAAACAGCAACAGCGCGGTTATTTATTGTAGCGGGATCTGCCACTCTGCCACAGATACTGCAGTCAGGCAGGGTCGTTGCCAATTAGTACTGTGCCCTGCGCATTTATAATGTTCCTTGTATCACCCATCTACGGCAGGCGCTTATAGCATGTCCACGATCTTTTCGGATTCGCTTTTACGGCAAACTGCTATAGCACTGGGAGACTGCGATTGCTTTGGGACACTCTTCCGCGTGTCGTCCCGTTGGGTGGAATCCCACAAGAGTTTAGAAACTCACTCACACCAGCCATGATTCTTTTCAAACGTAAAGTGCAGGTTAATTTGTTTTATGTATTTGTACTTTATATTTTGCATTAATTTTTATATGAATAGTTTTGGGTTGTGGAACGAATCATCTGAGTTTCCATTACTTCTTATGGGGAAATTCACTTTGATATACTGTACGAGTGATTTGGACTGCAAGCACGTTTCTGGAACGAATAATGCTCGCAAACCGAGGTTCCACCGTACTATGTTTCAGGACTTGTGGTTGTGTGACATATTATAAAGGACGCTATTTCTGTCTTGCTTTCTGTTTCAAAGGTGTCTTTTCTGCATCATACCAATGTCATTTTGGATGTGTATCCATTTAGTGTAATCATGAAATATTAAGTGCCCTGCTTGTGACTAGCAATGAATGAAAAAGATAAGTTTAATTTCAGATACAGTTTAAGGAAATTAATGCCAAAATGTGTTTTGCATACAGAACACACAAAGTTTTTATTACCCCTAAAAGCCCAAAGAAACATAATGTATTAGCCCTTAAAAGTGTTGTTTGGGTCAGTAGAGTACAGTGGGCACTCTGTGGGCATAACAGATACTGTTCTCAACACTGCAAACCAGCACATTACAGTGTAATTTATGCTTTCTTCCTATAACTTGAATTTCTTCCTGCAGCTACTCAGAAAATCACACTAGCCACTGCAGATCTGTGAACAAGTCAGAATACCAGAGAAGTTGAAAAACAGTGTGATTGTACCCATTTATAAGGAGAAGGGAGAATTCAGGATTGTAGAAACTATGGAGGGATAAAGCTGATGTCACACACAATGAAAATTTGGGAATTGGTTATAGAGAGAAGGCTTAGGAAAGAGACCACCATGGGGGAGGAGCAGTTTGATTTTATGCCCGGGAGATGAACAACAGATGAAGTCTTTGCATTCAGACATCTCACAGAGAACCATCGAGATAAACAGAAAGGTTTACATATAGAGTTTATCGATTTGGAGAAGGCTTTTGATGGAGTGCCATGTCAAAAGGTCTGGAGGTGCATGATAGAAAAAGCAGAACCAGAGAAATATGTGATGACTGTCCAGGATATGTATGAGGGAGTGAGGGCTCAGCTTAAAAGCAATGTTTTTGATGTCACTACACTGGTTGCCTGTGTCATTCAGGATTGACTTTAAAATACTGCTTATGGTTTATAAAGCCTTAAATAATCTCGCTCCATCTTATATATCGGAATGCCTGACACGTTATATTCCAAATCGTAACCTTAGATCTTCAAATGAGTGTCTCCTTATAATTCCAAAAGCTAAACTTAAAAGAAGTGGTGAGGCGGCCTTCTGCTGTTATGCACCTAAAATCTGGAATAGCCTGCCAATAGGAATTCGCCAGGCTGATACAGTAGAGCACTTTAAAACACTGCTGAAAACACATTACTTTAACATGGCCTTTTTATAACTTCACTTTAACGTAATACTGATACTCTGTATGTTCAATTCTTCATTATAACTATTTACAGTGGCTCCAAAATCCATACTGACCCCTACTCTCTCTTCTGCTTCTTTTTCCGGTTTCTTTGTGGTGGCGGCCTGCGCCACCACCACCTACCCAAAGCATCATGATGCACTAACATTGATGGACTGAAAGCCAGAAGTCTACGTGACCATCATCATCAGGTCCTTCTATGAAAACCCTAAATACAAAGAGGACTGTTTGATTTATGTTAGGTAGATTGCCCAGAGGGGACTGGGCGGTCTCTTGGTCTGGAACCCCTACAGATTTTATTTTTTTTTTCTCCAGCTCTTGGAGTTTTTTTTTTTTTTTTTTGTTTTTTCTGTCCACCCTGGCCATCGGACCTTACTTATTCTATGTTAATTAATGTTGATTTATGTTTATTTTTTATTGTGTCTTTTATTTTTCTATTCATTTTGTAAAGCACTTTGAGCTACATTTTTTTGTATGAAAATGTGCTATATAAATAAATGTTGATTGATTGATTGATTGATTGATGTTGGGGTGGCAGACAAGATCCCAGTTAGAGAATACGCACAAGGGATTTTCTGTAAGTCCTTACCTCTATGATCTGGTTATGGATGAGTTGACTCATAGGGTAAAAGACTAATCATCCTGGTGCACTGTTTTTGCTGATGACATTGCGTTGTGTGACACCAAAAATGAGAAAATGGAGAAGAAGCTGGAAGAATAAAGAAGGACTTTGGAAGATAGAGGATTAAATATAAATAGAAAGAAGACAGAATATGTGAGGCTTAATTTTTGATCATTATTCAAGAGTTAGCCTGCATGGAGAGCTATATAAAAAAGTGGAAAAATGATCTATTATATCCTGGATCAGTGGTAGCTCAAAATGAAGTAGAGACAACTCAGAGAGTGTAGTGTGGATGGAACAATTGGAAGAAGGTATCAGGAGAACTGTGGGATTGAAGAATTAAGGCAAAGGTTAAAGGTAAGGCTTTCATCGAGCACATCTGTCTCATTTAAAATTATCCAAAATGTTTCCAGGGCAAGATCCAACATGTGAACGCTACAATCAAATTCCGTCCTCACTGGGCTGCATGCTTTGGGTCTGCACCAAATTAACATCATTCTGGGTCAAAATCTTTAAATGCCTTTCAGACAGCCTTGGTGTCACAATCCCTCCTAATCCACTAACAGCTGTGTTTGGTGTTCTTCCAGATAGACTTACAGTTTGTTTGTCCTTCTCCACTTTAATGGCCTTTACTACACTATTGGCACGCAGACTTATCTTGCCCAATTGGAAGAATCCTAACTCTCCTATTCTAAGTCAGTGGGCAACTGATGTTATATTAAACTATTTGAAACTGGAAAAAATAAAATTCGCACTTAGAGGATCTGTGCAGAACTCTTTCAAAACTTGGCAGGATCTATAAATAACATTTTAGAATAAGCTTTTAAATTGAGGAAGCAGGTTCTCTCCCCTCTTTTACTCCATTTATCTTTATTCATTTATTAATTTATCTATTTACTTATTTTTACTAGCTTTACGTTTTACTCTGCTGGCCTAGCTCTCTTTCTCAGAGATGGGGGTTTATTTGTTTCGAAACTTTATATTTTTGTAAAACTTGAGTTATTTATATGGAATGCTATCTCTCTATTATATAAAAAATGCTGGGACGAGACGTGACTTTTTCATAGAGATACTTTCAAGTCCCCTGAGACAAGACATCGAGTCAAGAGATTTAACCTAACCCGGGGCCAGAAATAAAAGAGAAAGAGTAGATAACAAAGTAGAAAGGTTTTAAAAATGTTGGCACGATACACATGCAGAGCAGGTTAAAGATAATGAAAGTAGTAAAATTCAAAACTCTCAAAAAAATGATAGTAAAGATCGCATTAGCACAAACAAACAGAAATTATTACGCAGTGAAATAACAGAACAGCAAAAAGAGAGCGAATATATTGTTTGGATTTAAACTTTAAGTTGGAGACTTGTAGATCATCTAATTTGTGTTGCCATCAGGAAAAAGTAGTGGTTCTTCCCAATGAAGAGGCGTATCCACGAGAATTAAAAGATTTGGTGTTTGGTGAAAATGAAATCCACATACGCGAGTGACAGAGATGCAAAGTGGCTGGCTCATAGCTCAGGACGGGGGGTTGGCAAGCAAAGAAAGCAGGGGGCGAAGCTGCAACAAAATCAAAAAAAAAATCACAATAAAAAAGGTAAGGTTTTTAAGACAGTGGAAAGAGCAGAAAGATGTATGTAGCTGAGACATTGGCAGTAAACGGAGTGCAGCAGAAGAAGTGTGATGTGGCTGAAATGAGAATATTGAGATGAAGGTGTGGAGTTACAAAAAAAGACAAAATAAGAAATGAGACAATCAGAGGTACAACTAAAGTCGGAGAGATATCTAAGAAAGTACAGGAGAGTAGGATGAAGTGGCATGGAAACGTGATGAGGAGAGGCAATGAAGATGTTGCCAAAGAGTACTGAAATGGAAGTACAAGGGAAGAGAATGCAAGGGAGGCAAAAGCAGAAGTGAATGGACTAAAGGAAAGAAGATTTTAAGGAAAAGGTTTTGACTGAAGAGGAAGACCAGTGCCAAGTTGTATGGAAATGGTTGATCAGGCATATCAACCCCACACAGAAGTGGGAAAAGATGAAGGAGAAGAAGAAGCTACTCAGAGGAACAGCAGGGGAAGCAAGCATCATACAACTGGCCATATCCACCCTGGCCTTGCTAATTGACTACTGGAATGAGTTTATGGAAAAGGCCCCAAAACATAAACTAAACTCCTTTCTTTCTGTGCCAATGCAGCAAATTTTGATACTCACAGGACACCATAATATTGTGAAATATTTTAGTTTTACTGCAAATTCAGTTTCAAGTAATTTATTGTCTTATAAAAATAAGAATTTTATCCTTAGATGTTTTCTCATGCTCTGCTTTAATTTAACTGTCTCTGTACATTGATTTTGACACTGCCCAGGTGATAAAGTCCTTATGTGTCCTTATGTCCTGTTTGTACATTTTAGACATTCAGCATACTAATGCCTGTATCAAACAATCTTTGTTATTTAATAACTGACAGAGGGGCCTGAGTGGTTGTTCCCTCCTGAAATTATTTGTTGACCTCTCAATATGACATTTTCTAGACGGATAACATTATAATTAACCAATGGGGATCACAATGTAGTGAAGTGGTTGAATATTTACTTCTGCAGAACTCTTCATAGCCGATGTAGTGGCCAAGCTTACCAGAAGCATCTTAAGTTCAAGATAATAATGGAACTGTAGCAGGAAACATAAACATTGAGGAAGGTTTTCATCCATTCATCATTTAACAAAAGAGGTGGACAAATTTAGCCAGGGTTAAATAGCTGTTGTTTTTTACAGTTAAAAAGTAAAAAAGCTGTCCTGACTTGGCTTTACAATCAATAATAGAAAGTCTTTGATTTTTTTTCTCATAATGCATTTCAGTACTTGATAACAATCTCGCATCACGAATAGGATGACCAAATAATATCACTTAGATCACATTCTTGCCACACTCACAGGGTTTGGGAGAGGGTGGGCAATGATTTTTGTTCTTTTCCTTGCGGTTTTTCAGCTCTCCTTTCTTCTCATTTTTTACCTTTTCCAACATAGTTTCAATGTTATTTTTATTAGGCTAAAAAGAGAGTTTCTGCAAATGTTTTGCTGGTAAATGTTCTACTTATTGGGTGGCAATGTGGTGCAGTGTAGTGCTGCTGCCTTGCAATAAGGAGGTCGGGGTGCACGCCCCCGGTTCTCCCTAAGTGATGTTTGATGTTCCCTCCATGGGTTTTCTCCAGATGCTACAGTTTCCTCCCAAAGACAAGCAGGTTTGGGGAATTGGCATTGCTAAATTAGCCCATGTGTGTGTTTTCACCTGATGAATGACTGATGCCCTATCCAGAGATTGTCTTACATCCTATGCTTGCTACGATAGGCTCCAGCTTCACCACAA
>JANRMT010062817.1:22140410-22153962 GCA_026402145.1 Polypterus bichir lapradei
TGTCTTACATCCTATGCTTGCTACGATAGGCTCCAGCTTCACCACAACCATCCATTGGATGGTGGATGAATGAATAATAAAAATTTGGTCAGAAAAAAAACAGTTTGACCAATTGGCTAAGTCAGTGGTTAATTTGACACTTTTTTTAAACATTTTATTAAATTTATTAAAATCAAACAACATCCCATACAAACAAGTCAAATTTTACAAAATTAGGTTCAAATCAAGTCAACCCACACCCATGAGAAAGAGAGCTAGGCCAACATAGTTCAATTTTAATTCTTTATTATGATGTGTACAAGTCCAAGTACAATGAACAATGAAATGCTTGCTTGCATGTGCTCCTGCAGACAGTGAACATAGACAAAAAAAAGTAGTTAAACTTTAATAGTATAAAAGATAAGTAAGTAAATAAATAGAATAAAAAGGGGAAGAGAATCTGCTTCCTCAATTTAAATACTTATTCTAAAATGTTGTTAATTACTGTAGATCCTGCCAGGTTTTAAAAATGTTTTGCACAGATCCTCTAAGTGAGTATTTAATTTTTTTCCAATTTCAAGTAGTATATAACATCAATTACCCAATGACTGAAACGAGGCGAGTTAGGATTCTTCCAGTTAAGCAAGATAAGTCTACGTGCCAATACTGAAGTAAAGGCGATTACAGTTTGTTTATCCTTCTCCACTTTAAGTCCATCTGGAAGTACACCTGTTAGTGGGTTAGGAGGGAGTGTGACACCAAGGCTGTCTGAAAGGCACTTAAAGATTTCAGTCCAAAATAATGTTAAATTGGTGTAGGCCCAAAACATATGACTCAATGAGGCTTGAGCTCGATTGCAACGTTTGTAGGTTGGATCTTGCCATGGAAACATTTTGGACAACTTTAAACGAAACAGATGTGCTTGATAGATGATTTTAAGTGGATTAATTGTATGCTTTGCACATATGGAGCTTGAGTGAATTCTGTGCATTGCTGCCTTCCATTCCTTTTCCGAAATGTTGAGTGAGAGATCCTTTTCCCAATGTACTCTGGGATCTTTGAAAGGGAGGGACTTTAAAATGTTTTTATATGTTAGAGAAATTCTGTCTGAGTCCTCAAGATTGGTCAATATTTTTTCCGGAGTAGAAGTAGGTGGGAGGTGAGGAAAGTCATAAAATGTAAATGGTACTCATAAACACTAGGGAGAGGATTTTAATGTTTTCACTACTTGTTTGATTCGGTTGCCTAGACTCAGTCCAGGAGACAGATGGTTTGTCTGCCCAGTTAGACAAAGTGTACTATATTTTACTTTGATCTTGATTTTTTAGTTATTTTTTATTTTTATATTAATTTATCTTTTTTTTATGCATTGCTTTCTTCAGTCCTGTGTAAAACCACTGACCCCATGCTTCAACTGAGATGTGGTCCAGTGTGTGCTTTGAGACAATTAATTTAAAAGTCACATTAATATATATTTTGTGTAATGTATAACTTCTCTGTGAAGACTTGGTTTTTCACGGCCTTGTTAAAGAAAATGCAATTGCTTTGTAAACCCATTAAATGCTTGTTGTTCACTTTAAGATTTGTAATAAATTACTATAATTCAGACATACTATACCTTTACATGAAACAGTGGTGTCCATCATGTGATCACAGTCATGCTGACCCCAAGGATCTGAAGGACATTCCCACAAATAGGTCTCATTTCCAGAGCAGCGAACTCTGTCCTTCCAGATGGGCAAGTCAATTGTAGGTATATGAAACCTACTAAGGGTTTCTGCTTCTCCACAGTTCATTTGCTTACAGATGAGATGAGCTTCTCTCATTCCCAATCCAGTAACACAAACTGTCCCCCACTGACCTCTGTAATAGATGTTCACTCTTCCTGTGCATGTACTTGATACTGATATCAGTTGCATTTTGATATCTCCTGTGTCTCCTGTTAACACAGAGTTTCACTGTATTATTGCAAAAACAGTTATTTGAAATGACTGATATTACTTAAATACATAAAGAAGTTTTTGTTTATGAAATGAAAAATCATTATATGAATGTCAGTTTTTAAATAGTGTTTAAATACATTTTTACCCCAGGAAGGGTTCAGTGGAATTGTGTGAGAAATGTTTGTAAGAGCAAGTGGGCTATTCACAAAAAATAGCACAACTTTTTTGGTAAAGGTTTTCTTAATTTAACAAAAAATAAATTACTCCTCTGCGGTGGGCTGGCGCCCTGCCTGGGGTTTGTTTCCTGCCTTGCGGCCTGTGTTGGCTGGGATTGGCTCCAGAAGACTCCCATGACCCTGTAGTTAGGATATAGCGGGTTGGATAATGGATGGATGGATAAATTACTCCTACTTTTGATTTTCCTCACATTTTTTTCAATATAAGGAACATCATTTATCATGATCAGTGATAAGTAAAACAGAAAAGTTTTTATTCACATGAAGTTTCACGAAACTGGCCATAAAATAAATTTTGCAGCTGATGTTGTAACTGCAAAATGTGAAGCTCGCTACAAAGAGTTTTTGAGGGTGTTTAAAGTTTTTTGGAATAGAAAATATGGAATATAAATCCAGTTTTGACCTTTGTTCTTTTCTGCATTTGCATAATACATGTAATCTGCTGCTCACCAGTTAACTCAATTCTATTTGTACCTCTCTTTCACTTCGCCACAGAGAAGTACAGTTTAAGGAGAAAAAATGCATATTTGCCATATGAAAACACAACCAGAATACTCCATTGTGCACATTACTGTGTTTTCTCCACAAGAAAATCTCACTACATGGGAAGCCGCTCCCCTCCTAACCTGTTGTTTACCAGCAGCCAGACTTTTCTGTTTCCTGATTTCTGTAGAACAGGTTGAGGGTAAGCACCCGCCAAGTCACATGGAAATTCAAGTTTCTTTTCTGTCTGCGATGCATCTTTAGGATTGCTATCACCAAGTTTGTCATCACAATAGACAAAGTGGGGATGATACCAGAACATGCCTGGGTATTCAACAAAATGTCTAATTGCGGTAAGCCTGATGATTTTGTTTCCTCACTACCATTCTTTATTTAAATTGTAAATGACAGACAGATATATGTGGAATTAAAGCATGTAAACTCTTCCAAACAAGAACTAAATGACTTTCTTCTTGTATCACATATTTTTTGGAAGAATAATTGAATTTGTTTCATGAGTCTTTTGGTAAAATAAAACACCAAATTCCATTTAAACTGTCATTTTAGGTGAACTGTTTTGCCCATCACTAATTATGTTAGAGTATTTTTAATTTGCAGGATAAATAGTAATTATACATTTACCTTTATCTTCTGATGGTTGCTCATTTTTTGCAGAGTCTAGAAAAAGAAAACACTATTTTTAATTAATAAGAAATTGTTTAAAATCAAAAGTGTTGTCTCGATTTCTAAAATAAAACCTTTTTGGAAAAATTCATCAACCATCTCACTGTGCTTATATTATGTTTATTTGGCAGTCGCCATGTAGCAGAAATGGAATCACTTTGATGTGAAAGCTAGAAGTGATGTTTTTTATTCCTTTAAATTCATATGTTTTCTCCTCTAAATGTGGATGCATACTGGATTTTATATTTAAAGTATATCTTGGTTAAATTTGTATAACAAGGCTTAGTTAGGGCTTATCACTCCACATCGACTGAAAGTAGTGCTAGAAGCATCCCAGGCTACAGCCATATGCAGAACTCAGCAGAATTGTTACTCATTCTTGCTTCCTGAAAAGAAGTAAGGATGTGCACTATATAATATGGGATGGAGATGGCAAATGAGGTATTTAGATGATATTAACAATAGTACATTGGGTTGTTAAACATGCATGGATAAAAACTGTGAAGACTTCTGCAACAGGGGAGGGTGTAATAGCCCTCATATAGTAAGGGATTCCATCTAAAATTAAATCATAGCATTCACTTCAGCAGAGTGACATGTACACCTCATTTGAAAAAGAATGTCCCAAAAGATTTATGATACAAAACTTATAAATTTAAAAGAGGAACAACTTGCCTAATGCTACCATCTCATTACTGCCAAAAATAGATAGAGACACCACACCAAGACATGTGGGAAGTAAAGAAAGGCGGAATAGAGTCCACCTAACTCATCTCCTGTGATGACACATTTCACCACACTAGATTAACCAGAGGGATCGGTATAAGGGGTACATCATGTGACATTGCTCTCAAAATCATGCTTGGAGACTGGACAAGGAAATAAGGAAAATGAATGAAATACATAAACAGAAATAGAGAACCGGAAAAGAGGAAAGATTGACTGTGCTTGACTTCATCATTTAAAGTCTGTCAGTTATAACTGACCCTGGACTCTCCAGCGGTTTATTTTCTCCAAGGATACTTCTTAATAGAATTTTTACTTTGCTTTCCTGTGTCGTCACTGGTCATAGTTTAACAATAATGTTAATGAGCAGATATTGTTACATTCCAGGGTCGGGCAACACATGCAAAATTAAATATCTTGAAATTTGCAGACTTCTCGATAGTAGTGGTATATATCATAGATTTAACTCTAAATTTTCTTTCTGACTTAATTTACATTAAAACAATTACTAGAGTCTTTCTTAAACTTGAAGTCAAATAAGATTCTTATTGTTTATAAGAATAAAAATAAGATTATTTTTATTACACTTGAACAGCCATGTAAACCACAATGAAAAAAAAAATCAAACTATGAACAATTTTTCCCCATAATAAGCACTGTTTTAGAATGAAACCTGTCTGACAGCAGTGCAAAAATCTCTTAAATTATAAATCTGCAATGTAACACCTAGCAAGTAATGTTTTCACACAGTTTGGAATACAAAGCCAGCATCAAAGTGTGTGAAGTGTCTGAGAGCCGTACACATCCAGCACCAATCTTACATGGGGAAAGGAGAACATGCGAGATGGCACATTGTGGCACAAAAGCACATTTCACATTAAGTTGATGCTGTCTGTTTACTTTGTATTCCAAAGTGTGTGATAACATTACAACGCACAGCACTGCATACCCAACAATGTATTCAAAAGCAAGAAAAAACAGGTTTTGTTTGCTTTTGTACACATATGCTGTAAAACCATGTATGTTAATGAGATTCAATACATGTGACAGCATTTCAATATAGCTGTACTAAAATCATATTTTATGTTCTAAAAAGAACAATTTACTTGGGCATGAATGAGATTCTATCAGTCCTTCCATGTTCACAAAGAACACCCACTTTTCATTCTGGCATTTGCATACATTATTGGGTCTGCCATGTCTATGGAAGCACTACGAGTAAATACCCTCTTTCTTATTTAAACACCCGGCTCGTTCCATCCACAAAGTGGCACCTCACATGGTCCCCATTCCCCATGTTAAATTGATGCTGGTGATGTACTTTGTGAGGCGTACAGATGAATTTATATAATTATTTCAGCTAATGGAAGTAACTGGAGCACCGATAGTTATCAGATTAGTACATGATCGTTTTTATTACATATATGGAAAAATGTGAACGATCAAAAGTGATATTTTTCTATGATAATTGTATTATTGTTTAGATGAGAATGAGACAGCAGTTCATATTTAGGTAGCAACATACATGTGAGAGTTTTACATGTGCCAGCATTTCAGTATAGCTGTACTGAAATCATATATATATATATTTTTTTCTGAAAGGAACCTCATTCATGGCCAAGTACTATATTCCTTCAGCTTTTTCTTTTCCACAGAGAAAGTTCACTCCTCGCTCCTCACTATGCCACTGCAAGAAAGTGACATTTTGTGGCAAATAAAAAAATTTCCTGATGTACTACAACATACTAAAAATAATGAAGAAAATTTTCTCTCAGTTTACAAATTTCTTTCAGTCTCATTTCAACTGGTGTACCATGCACCTCTAGGTTCCATTTATTTTAATCAGTTTGGAACTGTGTTCAAAGAAATCTGTGTCTTTATTAATTATGTAATTAGTATTGGTAAAGTTTGTAATTGCATTTACTGTACCTGTGAACTTTTTACAGCGCTCTGAGCTTGCACTCAGTGAAGGGTGCTTTACAAAACTAAACTGAACTAAACTTAAGTGAAATTGAGTCAAGGTGAATGTAGTGCTTTTTATTATATAGGTGTTGTACTCTTCACCCAGGTAACAGACAGTAGTATGGACCCACTTATAAGGTGACAACTTTGATTAGGAAGAATATCTGACTTACTCAGAAAAGCCTCTCCCTTGTTGCACATTCAGCATGTTAAAATTTTTCTTCAGTCACTTCATGTAAAGTAACTTTTATCTACTTATTGCTTGCTTACCTTCTAACATGCAAATGCAAATTATGATGTGACTGACTAAATTTTGTACAAAGCAACTTTTTACTTACATCTTTCAAATACATCTTCATTCAGCAGCTTCACCAAATATGAAGGTAAAGATAGAGGTAAGAGATATGAAAAGTTTTAAAAAAAGGGCTTGCCTGCACAAATGACACCTGCGTCCCAGACATGCTGACACAGCATTTGATCCCGAGTTCTTGAGTCACACTCTCCGAGCTCAGTCTCATTCCCATGACACTTCACACCAGTGAGCAATCGGTCGTCAGTGAGATTTTGTGGATGAATGAGATGAGGTGCAGAAACAGCAGTGCCACAGCCCAGCTGACGGCACACCACCTCAGCATCAGGCAGGTCCCAAGAATAGCTGCACACATGGCCCCACTGACCATCAAAGAAGATCTGGACTCTTCCAGCACAGTGGGTGCTTTCTTCCAGTCGGACTTCGAGGGCATCTCAAAAAGATCAAGAAGAAGAAGAAAAACTAATTTAGAGTATATAGCATCTTCTAACTATTTATAGTGAATAGCCCAAGAACCAAACATAAATGGGGGCACAGAGGGTAGTGCTACCACCTCCAGGATCCAGCATTCTGTGTTTTTTTAGCTTCCTTCCAGATGTTGTATGTGGCGTCTGCGCATTATTTCCCTATCTATATGTGTTTCTTTCTTAGAAATGTGCAGGTTTGGTTCATTTCAAGTCCAAACTGGCTCTGTGTGTGTATGTGAACATGAATGGGCCATGCACTGAACTGGTGTCCTGTCTGGTGTATTCTTCCTGCCTAATGTTCAGTGCTGTTGGGATATGCTCTTACACCTAGCAGTCCTTAATTAGATTAAGCAGTTTGAATCCTGTTACGCTATGTTATTGTATAAAATCTACATAGTATGTCAGCTGCATTTTTGTTTTTTATACAAAAAAACATTAGAAATATTAATTATTTTTCATTATATGACAAGTCAACTATTTAAGGATTTTGCATTTGGGGACGTGAATGGCAATATGGCAAACAGAAACACAATACTGATGACTCCTAACCTAAAGGTTTGAACTTTAAATTAGCCCAAAACATCCAAAATGCAGCTATTATCTTAATTAACAGATTTCATCAAGACCTAAGACCTGCATTTTACACTTTAAAATAATAAAACATTAAGGTGGTTTCTAATATGCAGGCTATTAAATAAAGCACTAGTCTCCCTTTTACCCGTCACCGGATTGGCATTGCCCCACACCTTGGCTCAACTTTTGTATGCTCAGGATATAGAGTCAGGTTAGACTGGCAGAGGCAGCTGCAAGGAGCCGTGACAAAAAGATTGCTAGTGCCCATCATGTCGACAACCTAAGCACCCATTGGTGGCCACCAGCAGAAAGGAAAAGTCTTGATAAAGAAAGAAGTCTTTCATTCATCATTCAAGTTTAGATTTATTGCCGCATGTGCAATGATCTGCAATTATTACTACCCTGAAACCTCTGGAATCTTCTATCCCAAAAATAATTTACAAATAAAATGAATTAGCTACAGCATTGTGTAACATCACACAAACTGCAGTCTCGATGTGGTGGGTCTCCAGATTTGACTGAGAGGTATAGACAGGCCAAAAAGACACCAGCTGCAAGTTGGTTGAAGCAGTGGCCTCTGTGTGAGTGGAGTGTGCAGAGGCTACAAAAGATGACTTTCACACATCCTCCAAGAGGTTCTAACAAACTATCTGACAACTCCTTAGAGGAGGTAATGTCACTAGCATTGGTCAGGGCTGGTTCCATCTTTTTAGCTAAAGTTGCCAAGGTGGACTGAAAACACTAGATATGGTCCAGGTAATTTTAGATAATATACCTTTTAAATGTTGTGTGTGTTTTCAAAATATCTGACAAAAGGGTAAGTTCTAGTTACCAAGGGATAACTCTCCACAGCTTCTCTGGTTAAAGTCTATGCTGTAGTACTGGAAGAGCAGCTCCATTGAATAGGTGAAACTTAGGAGGAATAATAAATATTCCATCATGAGTCCGGAACAGTAGACCACCTTTTTGTCCTTGGAATAATGGAAGCTTCTTAATTCTGTTCACGTGTGCCTTGTATTCTTGGAAAAAGCATATAATTATATAACTTAAGATATCCTGTAGAAATTGCAACAAGAGATTCCAGTGCCACTAATTCAAGCCACGTGTTTCCTTTATTTGCGGCACAAGAGATGTGTTCAAAAATATTTGGTGTTTTGTGAATTCCTTTCAGTGTAGCTGCTGGGTACTAACAAGGGTGTTTCTTATCTCCTCTCACGTTTTTCATTTTCATTGACAGGATATCAATATACAGGCTAGATTTGGAAAGTGTCCAGTTTGGGAACCTAAAGGGTTATATCTCTACTCTTTGCAGATGCTGTTGTCTTCTTGACTGTGTGTACTGTGGTGGTGGTGGGTTGGAATAAGAATTACCACCTCCACATATTTTTTTAAAATAATTTATTTACAAATATTTACAATACATTGCAATAAACAGTCATGTTGAAAAATTACCTGAATCACAAATACTATCAATCCATTAAATTAAAAAAGTTAACATTCATTAAGCTAAAATAAAAATCTCTGCCAAACATGTGGTAATTCAACTTAAAATTGTATGTTGGACACATTTTCCAGTTTAAAATGATCTAAAATTTATTAGGGATTGGAAACAAATTGTTAACAGTGCCATGTAACCCCAGTCTTGCTAGGTCATGATTTGGGATCATCCTGAACTAAGATGATTTTGGGCAAAAAAATAGTGTTGTTTATAATCATTTCTATTCCTTTGATGGCAGTGTTTATTTGGAGTAATATTACATTGGATTAAGCTTATCACCAATAAGCATAACATGACTTTCTGTCCTACATTATTAGCACAATTTTGTTATGCTAGAAGTGGTGGGAAGTCAAGCAAAAAGACGCCTTTTATTGGCTAACTAAAAAGGTTACAATATGCAACTCAGGCCCCTTCTTTTGATTACATCTTGCCTGAAGAAGGGGCCAGAGTTGCCTCGAAAACTTGCATATTGTAATCTTTTTAGTTAGCCAATAAAAAGTGTCATTTTGCTTGACTTCTCACTACACTCATAATGGCTAACACGCTACAAAACCCTAGTAATACAGCTATGCTGGAAGAGCATTAAACAAGCCTAGTAACTAAATGGGACCATTATATATTATATCAGGAATTCCTAAACATTTTTTAGGAATTATGGACTTTTTAAGTTAAGCCCCCCAAAATGTTGTTCCATCTGGTCACGAATATAAACATAAGGCTTTAACGTTTAACTTTTTTTTTCTCTTTTTCTCCTTCTTCATCTTCTTATTCTTCTTCTTCTCCCTCTTCTGTAGCTATTCCCATTTTTATATTGGGTCAGTATGTTTTATTTTACTAGATTTTTCCAGTAGAGGTTTTGGCATGATTTTACCTTTACTGACATCAGCCCTTACTAGTAGACCTATCAATCAGGGCAAATCCTTAACTACAGCAAGCTATTGATTCCATGTGTGATCAGAAAGTATGTGACATCCCTGGTAATTCTCAACTTTTCTTCTAGATGTACTGCAAACTCACCACATAAGAACTAAAATGTTTTGAAGTACCAGTATTTTTAAGTACTGTGCTCTTTTTAGGGATGACAAAAGGTGACATTTGTTTTCAGTTTATGTATATCTTTAACTTTATATACTATATATATATATTTTTTTTTGTTTGTATCTCTGTTTTTTCTTTCTATTTTAATTTATATTTTTTAATGCAAGAACATGTGTGGATTTTCTTGGAATTAAAAAAAGAACACCTAAAATTTCCATACTTTTAATTTACAAAAAATATGAATACATATTAGTTCAGATAAGAAGAAATAGAAAAATAACTCATGAGCTACGTAAGGTCATAAAAGTAAAATAACTGCAGGTCAATGTGAAGGTTGAGATTGCTTCATGGCAGTGCATTTTTGTGTTTGTGTTTAGCCTGTTCCCGTATTCATTTTTTTAAGGAAGGATGAAGATTACTGAGCATTGTTGACTCTGTCTGAAACAAACATTTGATGTCCCTAATTAATTTTAATGAATTCTAAAATGAAATATTAGATTTGCTCATGTTAGTACTCTTAATTGTTAACATTTAGTGTGATTTTTAAATGTATATTCTTCTGCATTAGTCTTACAATTTCTAAAACTGTTCTCAAAATAATGGTACCAAAACAAAAATATTGACTGGACCTGAGAGAGAGAAACAGAAAGATGTGCTGTGCAGACTCCTTACACAGGGGTGGTTTGTGCCAGGGAGAGAGTGAGAAAAACAGTAATAATTTGTTAAAATGTGTGGTCCCTGCCAGTCTAGATCATAACATGGATCACCTCAGACAAAGAGGGAGTGACAGGGAGTTGTTACTGCAGACCTCATGTGAGCGCTGGGAGACTTGAAATCGGCACAGGCAGTGGTGCAGTCCTGCAGTGTTGGCACTGTAAGATAAAGAAGTGGAAATGAAAAGAACGTCGTAGCATAGAGACGTTGACCGAAGTGTAACCAACAGTCAATTGAAGAACGAGTTAAAAAGTTTTTTTTTTTTCTATATACGCATGTATGTTTGTATTTATTTAGTGTTCTTTTCATGTATCACCTGACAGCTGCTTGCATACCACCCAGGCTGAGACCTGCAGCTTCAGTCAATAACTCTACTGATGTAGGATTAATTTCATGCAACAAATGAAGAACATTTTGAGTTATGTTTGTTTAAAATCTATGTGAGGTATTTTAAAGACAATTTTTAAAACTTCTTTTTTTTAACGATGTTAGACTCACCAGGGTGGCCTCAGCCTTTCCAAGGACAGGCTGGCATTGGCCCACAGTTTGAAAACTATTATCTTATGTTATCTAAAACAGGATATTATGCTTTTCTTTCTGTAAAACTGTGTAGAGCTTCTATAGAATGTACCAAGAAGTCAGTAATTAATGTTACTTAAAAATAATATTTTTTAATAACTTAAATAACTTAATTGCCTTCAAAATTATGTTAGTGTTTTTCTTACACATAATTTGGTGTTTCATTTTAATTGTTCTACATTTAAAGTTCCTGAAAAATATTAAGTTTTATATTCGATGGTTGAATGGATAGATAGAATTATTTGTAAAAGATGCATTGCAGCTTGGCTGAAAGTCTTTAAATGCTCTTTATAACAATGGCTTATGCAAAAATAATGAGATTCTTGGTGTTTTCTTTTTAAAGCTGTGTTTATTTATTAATTAAATTAAAAGTAAATTAAATAGTTTTCTTAAGTTCTATTAATGAACAACAGAAAATAATATGTTGATATAGCAAGTTTTTTCTTAGTATGTTTTTTCATTTACATTATTATGCGGCACATGAAGATATACCGGCAATCAGTACGGACCAACTCTGCATAAGTAAAAAGGCTATCAGAAAGAAAAGCAAGATATAAAAAATATTTTCTTTAAGTTCTGTTTGTCATTCATTTTTGTAAAAAAACGGTTTTTTTTTACTTTTTACATTTATTTCCACCCAGCAGTGGTATCACAAATTTAAATAGACCAATAACTAAAAATGTTAAAAAAAGGTTTTGTATAAAATAATTTAAATATATTTTAAACTACTTGTACATACAATATAATCTCTGCAAAAATCCATGTGTTAAAATCCAAAGTGGGACAAGATCTGATTATCTTTCTATTTCCCTGCATGCTATTTAAGCTGCACATAGTTCTTCATATCAAAAATTACTGTCTCCACATATTATGCCCTTTTTAAGACCTCCATCAATAGAGATCATTTATTTGTTAAATGTATTTATTTGTTATGTAATTCTGACAATAAAATGTTCCCAAATGGATAATAAAGTAAACAACTCCTTCATATAACATGTAACAAAAATATATAACAATTAGAAAGAGATTCTTCATCACAGTTTCATACTTTCTTTTAAAAAAGGATTCCGAGTACTTTATTGATGTTTACTTGCATCCTAATACCTGACAGCTCACACTCAGTATAATTTAATTTACACATCAATTGAAAAAAATTATATAAATTTTTGAAGCGTCTACTTTAACTTTGAGCATGTTTGTTGGACCTTCTTAACATTTCTTTTAAAAAGTCTTCACCAAATGCAGTATATTGCCTTGTAATAAAAGGATAATAACTCCTATACGTGGATCTCTAAAAAAGCATAATATTATTACAGAACATCATCAGATATTTTAAAAATGTAATTCTCTGCAAATGGGAAAATTCTTAGACCTCTCATGTAGTATTTCACATGATGTACATGAGGGAAAGCACTATATTATCTCAAGCTGGAAAAAGATCAAATTCACTAAAGTGGCGTAAGCTCAGACATTTTGTCTTATATAGCATCTTCTACTGACACTGGAGATACCACACCACTTATCCCAGAAACAGAAGAAAAGATTACTTTTAAATTTTCTCATTATTTCTTAGGATGAGGAACGGTGTAGACTGGTTGACTATTTTTCAATTAATTGAATATTTTTAATCATGTAATCTCAGCGGCAATATATATTTATGTAATACTTTCAAAAAGTTTTAAAAGATACAGTAAAAACAACAGCTGGGAAAAAAGGAAAACAATTATTTTCAGTTAAATTTATACTAAGATGATGTCTTATTTTATTATATATTAAGTTTGTGTGGTGTGAAATACATTGCAGAAAAAGAGTGCTTTGATGTTTGAAAAAAATAAAATGCTCAATTCTTGAGATAAGCACCTCTGTATAGTAATTTTAAAAAAAGATTTCATTGCTAAACTGAAGATTTTTACCAGTTTACGAAATTTTAATTAGAAATAATTGTCCTCAAATATTATAAGAATTTAAAAGCATTGCGCCAAAGCACAAAATTTTTCTGTAACTCTTCATTCTATTAAATTTATTAGCACATTACTTACATTATAGGTTAACAGGGCACTAAATTTATTAGCGCATTACTTACATTATAGGTTAACAGGGCACTATAGAATATCCTGGCAGCATCGGGGGCAAGACAGAAATGAATACTGGATAAACTGTGGTGTATCACACTGTACTTTCGTGAAGAGTGTACACCCATCAGTACAGGACAGGGCATCTACCATATAGGTGCATGGTGTAGATGTACATATTTGAAAACATATAATGTACATATGCTGTGCATACATATATAATCATGGACATGCAAGATTAGTATACACGCCATATGCAACATAACATTCACAGACCTGCTTAATCCA
>JANRMT010062817.1:22159567-22182387 GCA_026402145.1 Polypterus bichir lapradei
AAATAATTCCTGGTTTAAGTAGGAATTGTGTTATTAAATTAAGCTTAAGAAATAATGATTATTCTGCAGTTACCTATGAAATAAAATGTTAATGCTATTCAATATTATGTCTCATTCTTTTTAATGAAATCTATCAAATCTTCTCTATGTGTATCATGCAACACTACCTTTCTCTGTTAATGATTTTTTAAAAGATGATATGCTGCCCTCTACTGTCAATTTAACTTTACAACAGTACTGTAGCGATACATCCATAGACTGTTTTATCCCACATTGTGAACAGGCTTTGGGCTCTATCCTGGCAGCACTCGACATGAAACAATTCTTGATAGGATTTCATTACATTACATGGTACATTAAGTCTCTCAAACTCACTCACTCACACACACACGCACTCACACACTCTCACACACACACTTGTCCTCTCATTCCAAGACAGTTAACCAAGTAACATATCTCTTTGGGATGTAGGAGAAAGCAAGAGTAGTAGATAAAACCCATACAAACATTTGGAGATTATGCAGTCTACACAGTGAGCAGTCCTAGTTACCTGAAGCCATGAGTTAGTAGCACCAACTTAAATTTACATCAAATAAGAAAAGAAAATTCTGGATAATTATACATCTTTCATTGAGTCATTGCTTACAAAATATATATTGTTTCCAAGAAGATCTTGAATCAAAATTGTACTTTATCTAGCCATCCTTTTTAAAAACTGCTAAAATATTGTATTTTATTGTTTATGAAGTTTTCTTGGTATGTGCTCAATCATGAGGTAAGGAATCTAATGCATCTAAGCCTAAGTGCACCAATTCTTAAATTCCATCCAAAGCTCATTATTTTATCAAGTGACATTACTGATCTTTGAAAGATACATGACTCATAGGGTAATTGCCATAACTGTAAAAGAAATCAAGATAGAAAGGCCAGCTCAGCATCCTGACAAGGCACCAGCCTTATTCCTTGCTTTGCCTTTTATGTACTTCCTTCATTATTTAATTCTTTAAACTTATGGAACATTATTTTTTTTGTCTTTTTCGAGCAAGATATTTTAAGATTATTCTTTCCCTTGATAGGCATTTTTGTGTATTTTTTAAACATTTAAAGTATATTTTAAACTGCTAAGCCTGAGACCCATTTTGGGGGATGTTCAGGAAATAAAGCCTGCCTTTTGCGCTTTGGGCCAGGCTGTATGGGATGAGGCCTGTTTCTAAGGTAGATCAGTGAAATCCTGGTCTGGTTTTAATTTTTTTGAGGCCTATACACCCTTTTTCCCAGTTTTGTGTCACTGTAATATAACAAATGCAGCCTTTGGGTAGAAGGTGACAAACAAATCTGGAGGGTATGCCAGCACATCACAAAGCAAACTCATGCACACACCCACACTAACTCTACGAGACCAGTTTGCAGTCACCAATTAAACTAACAAGTATGACTTCAGAATGTTACAGGAAAGTCAGATTGATGAAGGAAGACTCTCAGACAAGAGAAAAATGTGCAAACTCCAAACAGACAGTGACTGAGCTGGTGTTATGATACTCGAGAGTTCCCACACACAGTCCTGATCAATTCCAAAAACGTACACTTTTAGGGCCTACCATCGAAGCTAGAAACAAAAAAGGGCCACACAGAATATTCTTAATAAAAGATTTATACACATAAAAATGCTGTGCTACAAAATGAAGCCCTGCAGAGCACAGAAAGCAAAAGGAGTTGCCTGAAAACACAAAGCAATCCAAGAGAACAAATCCCAATGCAGTAATCCAATAGTGAAGTCAAAAAAACAAAATGAAAAGGTTAAAATTCCAGAAATCACAAAAGCATAGCAAAATCACCAGGAAACACTCACCAACTCCCAAGCGCATTCAAATGAACTACAAAGGACTTTGAGTTGCCTCCACCTTTATAGAGCTCAGGGCTGTCTTTTAAAGAGATAGCCCTGCCGCCCAGCCTCTTGGGGAACCACCCACAAAATACTACGAACATAAAACAGGTATAGGGGATAAAGCAAATAATAAATAAAAGTGAGATTAACATACATTTAACACTGAAAAATTAACAAAAAAAGACATAAGACAAGAATTTGATCCCCAGTCTTGGGACCTTGGCTGAAATGTAACATCTAAAATTTGAATTTGTAACTTTAGAGCTCAACCTCCATGCCACCATCTTTAAATATACATCACTTTGTTAATTTTATCCAAACATCTGCAATTAACAAAGCACAATAGAAGCAACAATGCATGCTGAAGAAGAGCAGCTACATCATTCACAACTCTTTGCTTATTACCAACCAATCACAGCAAGGCAAGGCTAGATAAGCATACTGGCTTAATCCAGCCATTCATTTTCTTGTCATGTAATCTAAATGTGGGGTGAGAGTAGCACTGGGTAAAACGCACAAGACAGACTTAAATAGGATGCCAGTCCACGGCAGGACACATTCACATGCACGTTCAATCAAACAAGGCAAATTAGCAGACATCAGTCAATCTAACTTTCATGTGTTGTACTCTGAGGACAACCCAAATAAGCACTGCGATCATGTGGAAACGCTATTAAAAAACTGACTGGGCCACCACTTAAACCCTGGTCTCCTAGAGTAGTGAAGTAACAGCAGTAACCAGCATACAGTAATATGCCACCCTATAATAAAATAAAAAAATCATTACCTGTTCATTATCCAAAATAAAAAAATATTAAAAACTGCGTAATTTCTTATATTGAAAAACAAGAAAAGAGATATCAAACAAAAAGGAGTCTATCTTAATCTTAATTATTAATTGTCTTAATGAAAGGCCTAAGAAAATTTTACTGGAGAATGTCAAAAATCCTGAAGGAAAAAATGTCTTGCTCAAGTCTTGCTTGGAGGAAAGATTTCAGGCCATTGCAGAATATGAAAAAAAAATTCTTATTTAGCACTCTGAACAATCTGAACTCTGTGAAGAGCACAATACCAAATGATTTGAGTAGAAGTGAATTGAAGTTAGCCCTTGTATCCCTTGGTTGCCCTGTTATCAGGCGTTTCACAGGGAGTCATTTACTCAGCCAAACCAGCTTCCTACAGTTGAAGAGTTCAATGGCTTACTCAATAGTAGGGTTCACTGAATTATTTTGGAGTAAGTCTTTGAACAGTGGCTGTCAGAAAAGTTACTGAAATTAATATTTAATTTTTTTTCCTTGATAAAATTTTGAAAGGAAATCATGAAAACTATCTTACGCCAAGATGCAAAAGTAAACAGAATGTTCAAGTGTAATCCATCTCACAAGACAGCTGGTGGCTGGTCTTCCAAGGTAGGATGATGCTCATTACTGTGCCAGACAAGTGTGAATACAGGGCAACTACAATGTTCTGAGAGCAATACCACTCCAGATCATATGAGGGCAATGTCTGTAACACCTTCCTCTCTATTGTGTCCCGGACAGAATCACCTTGTAACTAGTAATGTCACATACTCTACCATTGGACCTGAAGTTCTGCCTCTTCCTCAAACGACATAAAAGGAAACTCAATACCAGAAACTGACATTCATTGTGGAACCAGCATCTGACTGTGAAGCATCAACAAACCAGTAGTCCCTCTCTACTATTGGTTTATGTGCATTGTTTTTTGTCTAGTTTTTCATTCCATTATACGTGACTTACCCTAGTGGTACCCCAACTCTTTATACTTTGTTGTTTTGTTTTAACTAATAAAAAGTAGTCCCCATTGTCACCCGCTATATCCTAACACGGGGTCATGGGAGTCTACTGGAGCCAATCCCCAGGCAGGGTGCCATCCCACCGCAGGGCACACGCACACAGACACCAAGCACACACTAGGGACAATGTAGGATTGCCAAAGCATCTAACCTGCATGTCTTTGGACTGTGGGAGGAAACCCACACAGTCTCGTGGAGAACATTCCAAACTCCATGCAGGGAGGACCCGGGAAGCGATCCCAGGTCTCCTAACTGCGAGGCAGCAGCGCTTCTGTTCATTTGTCTAGGAATTTCTAATTCAGGGTATGAATAGGTTGACTCCTCTGATAAAACATTGACAGAAGAGCAGCTACAACTGGAGACAGAATATGATGACACTGCAGTGGAGGACTACATTAATACTGAAAGTAAGAATGGTATGAAATTTAATCTCTTTGGTATTGGTTAGCATTATTTGAAGTCCTATTTACTCGTATATTCATGTAATACCAATATGTCTTGTCTAACAATGTTTTTGTGGATGAGCGCGTCAAAATGTTTTACCTAGTGCCCAAAAAACCTCACCATTCTCTTATTCTTATTCTCCATTTGCTTGTTGTGTTGGAGTTCATACTGGTAACAAGGTGAGAAGGCCTCTCGAGAATTCTCTTCTCCCAGTTGGCAGAGATATTTCAGTTCTGATATTAATTGTAGTTTTAGTTTTTATTTTAATTTATAAAATTAATTTTCATTTCGTTCTAGTTTTCAGTGGAGTCAACAATTTTTAATTTTATTTATTTCTGTGTTTAAAATTTTAGTTTTTATTTTATTTTGTTCTGGCTTTTTTACATAATATTTGTATAATTTTAGTTCTTTTTTCTGTTGCAAGACCACAAATGCTAGCCTCCACATATTTCAATGCCAGTTATGTTTCAGTCAACAAAATACACTCACGGTTCATAAGGCCGTTAAAAACAGATTGACGGTCAATGATCAAACAAATTAAGTGGCCTAATGAGTACAGTCATTAAGATCAAATGTTTCAACCCAAGAAACCAGTCTGTGCAAGCACGTTGCTGTTAAGTTTTAAACAAGCACGCATTTCGAGAGACTGTTTCATGTTGCAACGACGTCCATTGCACAGATAGCCACACATTGAAAATTTTTACTTGACGAGCGTCTGTAATGCAGGTGCACAGACAAGGTCCTATCCACTGGCGCCAGCAGACTGTATGTTAACAGTTTCTGCTGCCAGTACCAAAGCAATAACTTGCGGTGACGTTCATGGCTAGTGAAGCACGGACTCCTTCAGAGTCAGATTTATAAATATATTATCCCAAAACAGTAGCTTATTCACTGTTCAACTGGCAGCAGACACATTGACTACTGGTTATGCTTCATATCTCATCAGCATTCATTACACACACATAAGTACGGTACATATTTGACTAAGAAAGAATGTTACATTTATAGCGGCGAGAGAGAGCGCATTTGCTCTTCACCCTCCATGTGTTCTAAATTTGCCGTTGCAATTTCACAATTCAAACTCATTCAATACAAGTGAAAGTATAGAGTGGTGTACAAAAATGGATTATTAATTTTGATCATAATTGAAGTATTTAGTTGTTTTTAAAAGCTTTTAATTCTGATGCCTTAATCCATTTTAATACAGACTGTTCAACAAAAGGAGGAGGAGGAGGAGGTTAGGCGCACGCACTGATACAGCGCATTGCTGCACCCATTGACATAGAATTACTAGATGCCGCATGACCAGCAGCATCATATGTAAACGTCACCGCCATATTGCGAGTGGAACTGCTGTGGAGTGAAGTAATGAATAATGTGCTGCTTGGGATTGTGCAAACGGCTGTACAGTCCAAACCAGATCCCAGGGGATTACATTTCATAGGTAAGGCTGAACAATTGTTTTGATTATATTTGCCGATTAGAAAATCCTGTTTTATAATCTTAGCACTCAAGGTCACCTTACAATAAAATTAAACAACCTTAGTAATATTAAAACAAGAGAATGATAAATCAAAAAGCAATAATTAGCAAACAAACAAAGATAACTGGCAGTAACAGTGCAAAATTCACAATTGGTATAACAGTTTGAAAAGATAAGTTTTGAGGGCAGTTTTAAAATATGTGATTGAATCGAGCTGACTTATATGAGAGGGAAGAGAATTCCCGAGTTGAGGAGCACTATGAGAGACGCTTGAGTTCCCATAGAACAGAGTCTGATGTGTGGTACAGAAAGTAGAGCTCCAGATGAGGATCTAAGTGAGCGAGAGGAGTGCAAGTCTGGAGGAGATCAGTGAGGTAGGGGGGAGCTTTAAATGTTCAGAGCGGTATTTAGTATTGTATTCTGTACTTAACAGGGAGCCAGTAAAGTTGAGTGAGAGTAGGTGTAATATGTTCAGTGGATTTAGAACAGCAGGTTATTATCCTGGCAGCAGAATTTTGAAGAAGTTGTAAGCGATGGATACGTTTTTGTGGTTGACTAGGGCATTAACCAATACTTCAGTATTGTGTTGCGTAAGAACAGGAAGAAGTCTAGAAATGTTTCGGAGATGCATGTCGTTTTTCAGGACGGTTGACGATATCACCCATCTGTCCGTCGGCTTCGAGGTATTTGGCAGCTTTCCAAGTATCTTATACTGGTTTCTCCACATGCTGGCCCTTTCTTAGGTTCCAAACAAGGGAAGGAGAGGATTCAAATTTCATCTCTAACATACAGAAATAGTACAATGCCCATTTTCATAGTTGTACCTTCTCTCTTCAAATGCTTGCCTAGCAATTCTAAATGCTAACTTTGGCCTGCCCTGTACATGTGAGTGGATTTATAAAATAATTTTTGTACAGAACACAGTGACTTATACTCTTATTACACCCTCATATATGCATTGTGGTTTTTCTGGTAGTACATACAGTGATGTCCATTTTGCACTGAGAATAACAATATTGGCATTAAAGACAGAAATGCAATTCAAGCAAGCTGTCATGTGCAGGAATCAAGAAGCAGAAAAGGGAAGTCTGGTGGAGAAAATGCAGTAATATTCATGATGGTGCTTTTTAGTGTGTCTTTGTCTGAAAAATATGCAGCAAGTCACATGTTTAAAAAATGCACTCCACCTCCACGGTGATGTGAATCAGGAGCATAAAATAGAATTGATTTTACTGATGTGCAGGCTATTACCTGCATTACTATTTATAGAGCAACATTCATTGCTTTCTATGCCAATAGAACTTTTAAAACTCCAAAAACTTAGTTAAGAGCAATTACAAAATCACCAGAGAAACTAATTTAAATGTCAGATTACCAAAACTGTATGCAAATCAAGACATCTTTTCTAATAATTTCATAAACAGGTCATTCTGCAGACATACAAAACAGACCTCAAAGAATATTGAAGATAAGGTGACCTGGAGAAGGCGTATAAATATCCTCTCCATGTCCAATTCCATCCAAAAATCTGTTTTTAAGTCTGCTTAATTCAAGTTAAAGCCACAGGAGGCCAGGGAAACCCGAAATCAACCCTTGATTGACCAATAGTTCATCACTGGGCAACTTCACCTTTTAATTGTAAATTCCTATAGAAAATTTTTACGGCTCAAAGGTTAATCATTGATGGCTGATGAGACTTAAAAGAGATTCTCATTTATGTTTAATTTAAGAATCAAGTTTATCACAGATGTTTATCTTCTAAAATTCCTTATGAGAAATAATTTTAGAAAAAAAGGAGAAATGAGCATGAGATGCCATTTTAGTAAAAGGAATTATGAATTCAGTTTGAAAAGCATTTTATAAGTTTACTATGTAGTCTTATTTTAATCTCTTTCAAGATATAATACTATTCACTTATTATTGGACTGATGCCTGTATCCAAGGTGACTTACAGCATTCAAGATACAATCAGTCACATTTCTGTTGTTCTTCCTTCCTACTTGAGCACAGGCAGGTGAAGTGACTCACTCAGGGTTACATTGTGGTGGCAGTAGTGGGATTTGAACCTATAGCCTCAGGAATTTAAGTCCAATGTCTTAACTACTATGCCATACTATGTGCCTTTTCTTCTACAATGAATGTAATCTAACTGGAGCACAGCTAAATAAAGTTGAGTAACTAATAGTATAACAGTATTCAAAAGCAAGGACTACAGTTTTGTGATCATAGTGAAGTGTTTTTTTACCACAAACAACTGTTCATACATTTCACCAACTCTTACTGACTACTCAATGCAAATATTTTCAAATTGCAAAATAAAATGTCAAGACACTACTTGGCGAATCTGAGCCCATTGTGTGACTTTGCTGAGATCTCTGCTGAAACTCAAGAGAAGACACTGGTGAGAATACCAGGATATTTTTTCTCGCAAGAAAAATCTGAGAAACATAAGACAAAAGAAAATGTCTCCATTTTATTTCTTTGTGACCTCATTGTTGTCTAGAAGAAACTTAAAAACATATTAAGGAGATCCCTTTTTTATTTTCTTATTCCTATGGGTTAATTTCACAGGGCATTATATTCTGTACCAGTGTAAAATGATTACAAATTTGGTAAAATGTATCCTTCATGTAATAAAAAAAAATACTTATTACATTGAAACCCATTCATTTTTTGAAAATTTCATTACAGTGAATAAAGTATATATAATATAAAATTAATTACTTCACATTTAAAAAAATGAAACCCAAGTACACACTAGAGAGCATTTGACTGAAGCTGTCACTCGTTCTGCAGGAGATTTATGGAAGGAGCACTCCAAAGAGACCCAGCACCTCTTCAGAAGCAAGTAATTTTAATTATATTAAAAATGAGCCAAGTAGTGACCATGTGCTGGTATCTGGAAGGTTGCTGGTTCAAATCTTGTTACTGCCAGAAAGGATCCTACTCTTCTGGGCCCTTGAGTAAAGTCCTGAACCTGAAAATTGCTCTACGAGTGCTGTACAATGGTTGAACCTGCACTCTGACCCCCAAAGGTCATGCAAAAAGACAGTTTGCATTTGAAGAGTATATACAATCAAATCAAAATATAAAAAATAAAACACTGTACAAAGTACTAACAGGCAACTTGACTGTCTGCTGCATTAGTACACCACCACCCTAAAAACTGTATGGGTATGCATAATTTACTCTACAGAAATTCTTTGAGCCCCAATTGTAAGTTAGCAAGTATGTTTGAAGGAAGATTGAAAGTATAAAAAAACTTAAAATTTTGATATACTTTGAAAATATACATAAAAACACATACATATACATTTACATATATATATATATATTTAAAGGATAATAAGCTTCATATTATTTTACTGTATGCGACATAACAAAATAAAAAAATGAACCTGCTACACAAAGAGCCTGTGTAGTGTTATGGCCAGAGAGCTGGATGTTAACCTATAAGGTTTTAAGTTCAATCATTTCCTCCCGATATGAACCTGCCCTGCTCCAATTAAATGTAATTTATGTTGATCTTGGATATAAGTGTCTTTGAGATATACTGTACATTTCATAATTTAAATATATGTTTAACAATGCCAGTTCAGTTTGATTACAACCTCTTCTTATTATGCAGCCCTGTTCAAGGTTTTTATGCTCCAGATATAAAAAATGCATACAAGCAATTACAAGTGTCCTGGGTAATGCATCTGAGAAATATATAAAAGTAAAAATAAAAGAGCACCTCCGTGATTTCAACCCTGCCCTTTACAAAAGAGCAACAGTGATTTTTTTTTGTGTACTAAGAACACAGCTTTAACCAATTAGGCTAAATCATTGAATCCTGAGTGTGGGCTAGGAAGAGCAAGATCATTGGCTCACTTCTACCTAGCAACCACCCAATGAAGAGAAGCTCATGAACCTGCTAGACCCTTGTGAGAAGCAGGCAACTCCTTGGTACAAAGGATGGTCTTAAGTGGAAGAATATATACCAGTGACATCGTCATTCCTGAATGTTATATTAGTTACAGGAACATTCAAATGGAGATTGTAAAGTCAAATGTGACGTCAAATTGAGTCAAATTAAATTGTTGTCTTCCCCTGATGTTATTTTGAGACCGCAAAGGCTTTTTCCTGGCACACCTCACATTCTGGTCAAATTTCTGCAATCTCTTTCTGATTGCAGATGCACGCACTTTGACACCAGTTTTTTCAAGAGTTACCTGCAGAACCTGCAATGACATTTTAAGGTTCTTGATGACTTCTTTTAGTATCAAACAGTCAGTCCTGGACTATTTAGCAGTCATTTGAAATCTATGCCACTTGTAGCTGATTTTTCTTACTGTGAAATGATTAATTTCCAGTATTTTGGTAATCTTTTTAAATCTATTTCCAGACACATAGGTATCCATAACCTTCATTGTGAGTGTCTTAGAAAGCTCTTTTAGTCTTGGCATGACGACACCGAACATTTCAATAGTAAAAGAACACCGGACCTCTAGATGTGTGGAGTAAATTAAACAGGGTCCATCTACATGCTTCCTAAGGAGGTTCTAATCATTGGCATGTCATCTGGAAAACCTGATTCAAATTTTATGGATATGAAGTGGTAGGGGGTGTAATTACGTTTTACCACATAGCAAATCTGCATTTTTGAACATTTAGATTATGAGAATAAATACACCATGCAATTGTTTTTTATTTGTTCAAGTAGATAATTATCTATAGGAACTGTTAGCATGAACATCTAATGTTTGTCTGTCCAAATACGTTGAAAAAGTCAACAATTTCCATGGTGTGTATTTGCTTCTTCACATGACCATGTAAATATATATACAGAGGCAAAAGGAAATCCGAAATCCACATGCACCTAATGTTAAAATTCAAGTTATGCACTCTGTAAGTAATTAGCACTTAACTAATTAGACTTTGCCTTCCAACATTTATTTTTTTGTTTGAGACTCCATGTATCTGAAGTTAAACTTATTAAGTACAATATAAAAGTATCTTAATATCGATACTACAATTTAAAGCCTTTAAAGTGTTTTTTATAAACTGTAAATGTTACTTTGTGGGTAGTACAGTTATAATCAGCTGGCTGCTGCACAGATCTGCACGCAACACCTGTGCAGGATACAGGAAAAGCAGATAGGCTTATATAAAGCAGGCGAATATTTGGTTCTGGTTAAAGCAAATAATTAGTAACATCTATTTATAGTCATTTTTAAATACAATTAAATAACAAAAATGCATATCCTACTGCCTCTGCATCTGTTGTTTTGTATTTGCTATCTACTATATAATAAAACAATAAAGTCTGTGTATGTGTGTCCAGTTCCTCTGAGAAATCTGATTGGTCAGTTTAGCTTTGGTGTGATTGGTCAGTTTGACTTTGATGATACAATTGAAGAAGTTAGAGTGTTAGACACATGAGGAGAAGTAAAGAAGAAGGAAGCACGCTGACAGTCACCTTCAAAGATGGGAAATATAAAAGTGGAAAGGAGGCGAGCCACGTTCCTTAAAATGTCTGAGTCTGAGAAGCAGACTTATTGGAATGTGTTTGAGAGAGGGACTGACAGTCAAGAGACGCTGAGACACACGCAAATACAGTGGACTGAAGGTACACCTAGGGCAAGAGATATTAAATATTTTTAAATGTATTCTATTACCACATGGTTTATAAAATATATGATATGTATGCAATATAAAACGACACTTTCAGAAAATACTAAGCATATTGTTTAATAACTACATTTTTATACTTTGTAGAATAGCAACTGTCGAGTGAGTCAATTTATCATGTCCTTATTTATGGATATTTAGTACATAAGGACCACCATCAAATATTAAAAAATATGGCCCTCCCTCTAGCTATTTTGGTCCATTGACATTGTGAAGGAGAAACATTTAGTATTGTGTTTCTTGGATTTTACTCCAGTACTATTATACAGTTTTCTTCCTTATTCCAAAGTTGTACTTGTTAGGGTGATTTTAAACGTATTCATTATAGGTGTGTTTGTATGTGTTGTACTGGTATAAAGCACATGAACAGTGAATAGTTATTTCATTTCTTAGACCAGATGTTCTAGCTACCTGACGACCTTGAACTGCATTAAGCAGGTTTGTAAATGTATTTATGTATTCTAAAGTGTCACCCTAAATGTAATGTGTAACAGCTTCTTAATGCGATGTGATAACACCACTCATCCTTTCCTCTGTTTCCATTTTTTTCTCAGAAATGGATAGAAGTGTGATACAGCACCCTATAAAGCATGGCAGACAGCCAGAACACATCTTCACTGCTACGCACATCAGGTCGAGTTGACAGAATATAAGGCATGACATAATAAAATACATTAATAATTTATTAACAAAGTTTGTGATGCATGTGAAAGGCCAAAAGCAATCAGAGCTGGCTTGACCATTTAAGCAAAATACGCAATCGCCTAGATTAGCACAGTCTGTGTTTATAGGGGGTCATTTTTCTAAACATTACAGACCCTGACTTACAAACACCAAGGTCCCCCACTCTGCAATGTAATATATATAATACAAGTAATATATACATATATGGTGTCATACATGTGCACATGGGAGGCAGCTAAAGGGCTTGGGTAAGGGCAGTTCCGAGACATACCGGGATGTGGCAGAGTGCACTGACTCTTTTTCTCCCTTGCCTGCAGACCATTCACGGAGATTCCACCTGGTCCTCAGGACGTCACTTCCGGAACCGAGGCAATGGAAGGAGACCTTGCCGGCTCCGGCTCCGGCCCCTGTGATGTCACGTCCAGACTCGCACCAATGACAGAAGACCTACATGAGCCCGACCCCTTTGACTTCACTTCCTGTCTTCCCCTTTAAAAGCCTCCACCTTTTCCCTATTCCCTCAGTTCTGTTTTGGACTCGGTTTTGTGCACATCACTGCTGTATTTGCTGAACAATTCTTTTGCAGCCAGGATACCAGATTATACAGGTGGCTGCCCCAAACCTTTATATGACTCTGTCTCGTGCTTGTGACAATGGTAATATATTTATTACCATGCTCAAAAGGCCTTATTTGCAGCTATTTACAGCTTCAACTAGGGTAGCCTTAAATGCTAGAGCCAATGTTGGAAATAAAACAATAGGAATTAAAATACCAAACACCAGGACAAAGGCTTTCACATAGGCAGATTGTGCAATTCTACAGTGATAATCCTCTACCAGGCTCCATCTTGTATTTCTCTTGACACTCCCTTCAGGCCTACAGACACTGAAAGGAGGGCTCAAGTACAAACTGCATTTGGGAGAAGTGATTGGGAAAAGAACTCCAGACAAATCCTGGCAAAATGCAGGAAGAGTTGGTTGCCACTTCTTCTGGAGTATCCAAATGCTACTAATCTTTGGTTTTCCTGCTCAAAAGGTTATACTTGCCTAGGCCGAACCTCAGACTTGTTTCAGATTCCAGGTTCTGAAGAGGCATCCTAAAATTGGATATTTATATCTCCCAAATGCCTATAAACATTTTGCTAAGAATAGTAGTTATGGTACACTCCAGCCATTGCTTGAAAGCAGCAGGAGTAGTGAAAAAACCAAATAACACTGCAAAATGGTGTCTTTCCAGGTTACACAGTTCAGCTAATCGAAACCCATATGAAAATAACAGGCTCTATTAAATTTCATGGCAATTCTATTTACTGAAAGTTCATGCTTTTTGTCATATGTATTCAGTACTTTGAAATTCTTCACTGCATTGATCTTGCATAAAAGAGTAAATGCATAAAAAATACTATACAACATGCAATTAAGCAAACAGCATTACAACTACAGCAGGAAGTAATAAAATAAACTAAACAGTATGCAGTACAGCAAGTGAAGATGTCCATGTTAGACACAATAATAATAAATAATAATAAAAGAATCAGCTGATTATCACACTGCCTCTACCCGCCATAATATAATGACCTACAGAATATTAAACTGTAATCCATCTCAGCTGGAGACTGGTTTTACAAAGTAAGCACCCACTATAGACTGAGAACAAAGACCCAGAGTTTCCAGGGTGAACATACAGTCAGAAGCAATCAGCCTTATTTTACAGAGTCTGCACTACACTTATCTAAAACGAGGGCCGTTATACTTACTGTGTTCTGCCAAGAAATTCATGGTTCTGCTATCTAAATTCATCTCATCCTGGTGGTTGTCAGAGCAGGTGCTTCCCACTCTGCTGAGCTTAAAGTTACCAAGTATTCTCTGAAGTAATTCCTCACTCTATTATGATTTTCTTTTAGACATGCATATCTGTCTACTGTAAGAAAAATGTAAAGAGCAAAGTGGAGGTTGAAGTATTGTGGACAATTAAATGGAACTGATTAATGCATCAATAAAGATAAGATATTGGTGAGGTTTTAATAAGACTTTGCTTCAGTTACAACACATTTTCACAACCCAAGCCATACAATAAATGAAACTTTTTTTGGTCTGTTGAATAGACAAAAGGTCTTCTTTGTAATTGTACATGGAAAAGTGTTGGTCTGAATTATATTTTTACAAAGTATTAGTTTTCCATGTTCTTTTTATTACTAGCCACGATTGCTGCTGACCCAAGATCTCAACTGTACAAGACCAATTTTATACTTTGCGGTTTTCTATCTTCTTACCTCGGTGCCTCATAATCAGAGATAATCAGAAATTTATGTTTTTGCATTTTCAACTGTTTGTCGTTCCTTCTTGTACATATATGGTGATTTGTGGATAGTCTTCTTGTAATTGGCTAAAAAAAAATCTTATAGTAGTACCAAACATGGTAGCAAAGTAAAAGAGCATGTGCAAAATTATTATATTTCATCCTCCAATTTACTTCGGTTACTACAGTCTGTCAGTCATCATAGTGTGTGAAGGTTCTTCGGGTGCAAGTATGTACCGAATATTGGCTTTCCGGACTATCTTTGTGTGTGTCCTTCACATGAGTTGTAAGTATGCAAGTGCTATTAACTTTAATGGGAATAACTGAAAGCTTTGGGTTTAAAATGACTTAAATTATACTTTGACATTAATGGACTAGCAAAATTCCTGTGATAAACGTGGATAACATATGCCATTCAGTTCATTTCATCTGTAGAGAAAAATTTTACAGATTGTAATTTTCTTTTGTTTACAAAAAAAATGACAGATGTAATTATTTTCAATTATGCTCAGCAGCTTTCTAATTGATAGAATTCCAGTAAAGCTTATAAAATAAAAATGACCTTCTCTTAAGAGCACATTTCAATGGATTGTTCCTCTTTCAAGAACAGTCAGCGTGAAACTATTTATAAAATACAGAAAGTTGTATTGCTTTGTTTTTAAGCATTAAGAAAGAGCAAGACATGTGTGCTTGACTATAAATTATAAAATTAAAGGAACAATTAATTTTCAGCAACATGTATGTAAAGGACATTCTTAAATTGACATTTTAATGTAAAAGCTGTACAACTATGTGTATACACATACACACACATACATACACTATATATATATATATATATACACACACAAATATATATATGTATGTGTGTGAGTGTGTAGTTTTATGTTGTGTATATTACAGTTTCTTATCCAAATACATGTACTATATGCACTCTCACTTGTTTGTTAAGTTCATTAATGACTGCAAATTAGCCCAATGTGAGTGTGTGAGAAAAATGGCTTTCAAATTATACTAATGCTTATGCTTTATATATATATATATAATAATATATATTATTTTTTTACATTTATTTGTATGTGTTTTTATTTATATATATTTATGTATTTTATATATAATGTATTTATTTTTTTAAACATTTATAATTATATTTTATTTAAATTTTTGGAATACAATAATCAAGAATAGCTGTGCATGGACTGTGGTGTGTTTGCACTTTCATACATCACAAAGAACCTGTCATGCGGCTGAAAGTTCTAGTACAGACAAAATCTAGAATTAGACTTTTTGACACTCTAAGACATAGTATATTATAATGCTCATTTTCATTTTATATTAGTACAAAAAAACTGCAGACAAACATACTGTACGTATCTAATACAAGAATTTTTTTGTGTGTTTACAACTACATTTATGTTTTGTGTTTTTGTTGCTTTTCATTATATTTTTTTATTTAACTTTATATTTTCATAATAAGATGCAGATGCTGGGCTGGCCCCTGCCTTGCTCCTCTTACTATCAGGACAGGTTCTGGCTCTCTGCGACACTCAACTGGATTAAGCGGGTCTGTGAATGTTATGTTACATATGGCGAGTATACTATACTTGCATGTCCATGATTATGTACATATGCACAGGATATGTACATTATATGTATTCAAACAGATACATCTACGTTATACACATATATAATAGATGCTCTGTCCTGTACTGATGGGTGTACACTCTTCATGAATGTACAATGTGGTACACTGAAGTTCAATCCATGTATTCATTCTTGTCTTGCCCCCAGTTCTGCCAGAATACTCTTTGGTCCATTGTTAACCTAAAATGTAAGTCATTTTCTAATAAATTTAATAGTTCGAAGAAAATTTTGCAGATTGGCACAATGCCTTCAAATACTTTTAATATTTGATGACAAATATTTCTAATTTAAATTTGTTATGCTGGTAAAAATCTTCAATTTAGTGATGAACATTTTTTTAAATGACTATATAGAGGTGTTTATCTCAAGAATTAAGTATTTTATTTTTTTACCAACATCAAAGTACTCTTTTACTGCAATGTATTTCATAACGCACAAACCTACCACTTAATAAAATATGATAAAGGCATAGTACAATATAACTATAAAAAATTGTTTTCCTTTTTTCCCTGCTGTTGTTTTTTGAGTGTATCTTTTTAAACCTTTTGAAAGTATTACATAAATATATATTTATTTTGAGATTACATAACTAAAAATAGTCAACCAGTCTATACCATTCCTTATTCAAAGAAATGATGAGTAAATTAAAAAGCAGTCTTTGCATCTGTTTCTAGGATAAGTGGTGTGATATCCACACAATGTCAGTAGAAGCTGCCATATAAGATAAAATGTCTTAGCTTACCCCACTACCCCTCTTACAGATTACTGTAGAAACGGAACACACATGAAATGCATGTGTTCCAAATAATGATCTATTATTTCCACTCTAAAACTCCAGCAGTTCACTCACTCCCAGTTAATCAAACAAGGCATGAGCTGGGAAAACTTAGTGAACGTTCTGCGATGGTGGGGATGGAATAGCCGGCTGCTTGCTGCTTGTCTTAATCTGCATATTTACAGGACAAAAGACGCTGACGGAGAGGTGCGAACGGATTTAAGGTGGGCTGGATTTACGAGTTTTCTCGTAGGCTCTGGTAATTCTAGTGTTAAGTGATTTTAATCTTTTTCCAGTTTGAGATAATATAACGCTTTCCCTCTTGTAAATCAATGTGCAGTGCTGTAGGGGACTAAGGATTTTTACCATTTGTGAAGAATTAAATTTTTAAAGTATCTGGCACTTGTTCGGTAATAATATTAAATACATGTAATTTTACCTTTTTTAGAAATTCACATATTAGAGTTATTATCCTTATATTACAAATCGATATAATGAATTTAATACAGACTTTTTAAAGCAAATGTTAAGATGGTCCAGCAAACATGCTAAAAGTTAAAGTAGACTTTTCAGAAACTAAAATATTTTTTTTAATTGATCTGTTAACTAAATTATACTGAGTGTGAGCCCTCAGGTATAATTAAGAATGCAAGTAAACACCTATAATGAATGGGGGATCGTTTTTTAAACGAAAGCATGAGACTGCATTGATGAGTAGACTTGTGAGTTTACAGTTTTTATCTTTCTAATTTTGATATATTTTGTTAAATGTAGTATGAAAGAGTTGTTAATTTTATTATCCATTGGAAACATTTTATTGTTGGAATTACATAAAATAGTCTACAAAAATATTTGACTAAATTATCTCCATTGATTGGGTCTTAAACAAAGCATACTATTTTGAGATATTTTTTGATATGAACAAATATCTGCAACTTAAATAGCTTGTAGAGAAGCAGCAGAACAATCCAGATCTTGTCCCACTTTAGATTTTAAAGGAGAGATTATGTTAATCCTACAAGTGGTTTAAAATATGTTTAAATAAGTTTATATAAAATCTTTTCTTGACAATTGTATTTATTGGTTTATTACTGCTGAGTGCAAAAAAATTCAAAGGCGTAAAGTAAAAAAAATATATATTTTTCTTTTTTTTATAAAACATTTGGTGAAAGATATGGATTACTGACAAATAGAACTTAAAGAACATACTTTTTATATTGTGCTTTTCTTTCTGATAGCCTTGTTACTCTGCAGAGTTGGTCCATACTGACTGCTGGTATGTGTTCACGTAGCCCATAATAAAACACATTAAGAAAATAACTTGATGTATTGACATTATTTTGTCTGTTTTTCATTAATACTACTTTAAAAAATGATTTAATTTAACTTTAATTTAAATTTAATTACTAAAAATACACAGATTTCTAAAAAAAAAATACGAAGAATATCATTATTTCTGTATAAACCATTGTTATAAAGAGAATTTAAAAACATTCAGTGAAGCTGCAATACATCTTTTACAAATAATTCCATCTATCCATTCATCCATCCAATATAAAACTCTCTTTGTCTTTTTCAAGAACTTTAAATACAGAATAATGAAATTTAAACACCACATTTTGTGCAACAAAAACAATACCATAACTTTGAAGTTATTAAAAAAAGATTGTTTTTAAATTACATTAATGACTTCTTGCCAGATTCTGAAGAAGATCTACACAGTTTCACACAAAGAAAGGTATACTTTCCAGTTTTAGTTAACATAAGACGATGACTTTCAAATGGGGGGCAATGCTAGCCTGTCCTTAGGAACACTGAGGCCGCCTTGGTACGTCTAACACTGTTAAAAAAAGGTACGTTTTAAAAATGGTCTTTAAATTACTTCATGAAGATTTTAAATAAACATAACTCAAAATGTCCTTCAATTGCTGCATGAAAGTAATCCTCTATCATTAAATGTATTGACTAAAGGTGCAGTTCTCACTCAGCATAGTACATTAGAAGCTATCATAAATAAATAACGTTTTAAGTTCTCCTTAAAATGACTGTTGGTTACACGTCAGCCAAACCTGAGTCTCTATGCTCGACGTTCTTTTTATTTCCACTGCTTCATCTCACTGTGATCCTACTGCAGGGCTGCACCCCGACCCGTGCCAATTCCAAGTCACCCAGCAGTCACATGAGGTCTGCAGTAACAGCTCCCCATCTTTTTGAGGTGATCCATGCCATGATCTAGACTGGCAGAGACCACGCATTTTAAGAGGAGAGTACTGTCTTTCTCACCATCTCCTTGGCCCAAACCACCCCTGTGGAACGAGTCTGCACAGCACGTCTCTCTATTTCTTTCTCTCAGGTCCAGTCAATTTTTTTGGTTTTGGTCAACTTTTTTGGTGTACGTAACCTCTAGTTATTTTAGTTTGTTTTACTTTAATTTGTATGCAACTTATGAGTTAATTTCTTTTTATCTGAACTTATATATATGTTAGACATTAAAATGAAGGACATTTTAGGTTTTCCATTTACATCTTTAAATAATCCTGTTCTTTCATTAAAATAATTGATTAAAAAAGAAAGAAAAAAATTCAATGACAGACCCATACATACAAGTCAAGTTGGAGCAACAGTGTGTTGCCGCACCCACTACCCGAGGAAACAACTTAGGACCCCGGTGTGCATCCCCCAAGGAAGACACATGGTCCTGTCCCACCCTTCAGAAATTACCCTCTATCTGCCACAGCCAGGTGTTACGTGGGCAACGCATTGGCCTGGTCCAGCCACTCGGGTCCCTAACAATGAGGATCCCCTGAGCTGGATCACCCTCGGAGAAACGCGCCACATGGCCGTAGTGCCATAACTGAAGCTCCCTCACAATGCAGGTAATGTGCCTCATTCGGGACTCCATGAGCAACCGCTCATTCGACACGAAGTCAAACAAATGGTACCCAAGGATTTTCTGGAAGAGACACAGTACCAAAGAAGTCCAGTCTTCATCTCAGGTCACTGGATAGCATCCATGTCTTGCAACCATATACATATATACAGTGCATCCAGAAAGTATTCACAGTGCATCACTTTTTCCACGCTTTGTTATGTTACAGCCTTATTCCAAAATGGATTAAATTCATTTTTTTCCTCAGAATTCTACACAACACCCCATAATGACAACGTGAAAAAAGTTTACTTGAGATTTTTGCAAATTTATTAAAAATAAAAAAATTGAGAAAGCACATGTACATAAGTATTCACAGCCTTTGCCATGAAGCTCAAAGTTGAGCTCAGGTGCATCCTGTTTCCCCTGATCATCCTTAAGATGTTTCTGCAGCTTAATTGGAGTCCACCTGTGGTAAATTCAGTTGATTGGACATGATTTGGAAAGGCACACACCTGTCTATATAAGGTCCCACAGATGACAGTTCATGTTAGGACACAAACCAAGCATGAAGTCAAAGGAATTGTCTGTAGACCTCCGAGACAGGATTGTCTCGAGGCACAAATCTGGGGAAGGTTACAGAAAGATTTCTGCTGCTTTGAATGTCCCAATGAGCACAGTGGCCTCCATCATCCGTAAATGGAAGAAGTTCGAAACCACCAGGACTCTTCCTAGAGCTGGCCTTAGTCAGGGAGGTGACCAAGAACCCGATGGTCACTCTGTCAGAGCTCCAGAGGTCCTCTTTGGAGACAGGAGAACCTTCCAGAAGGACAACCATCTTTGCAGCAATCCACCAATTAAGCCTGTATGGTAGAGTGGCCAGACGGAAGCCACTCCTTAGTAAAAGGCACCGACACTTCCCATCCAACCTGATGGAGCCTGAGAGGTGCTGCAAAGAGGAATGGGCGAAACTGGCCAAGGACAGGTGTGCCAAGCTTGTGGCATCATATTCAAAAAGACTTGAGGCTGTAAAGGTGCATCAACAAAGTATTGAGCAAAGGCTGTGAATACTTATGTATATGTGCTTTCTCAATTTTTTTATTTTTAATAAATTTGCAAAAATCTCAAGTAAACTTTTTTCATGTTGTCATTATGGGGTGTTGTGTGTAGAATTCTGAGGAAAAAAATTAATTTAATCCATTTTGGAATTAGGCTGTAACATAACAAAATGTGGAAAAAGTGCTGCGCTGTGAATACTTTCCTAATGCACTGTATAACGGATTCCAAATTATCTGCTAATCCACTTATCTTGGTATCATCTGCAAACTTAACCAGCTTGTTACTCATATTCCTATCTAAATCATTTATATATATATATTAAAAATAGCAGCGGCCCTAGCACTGACCCCTGTAGAACACCACTCTTAACATCGGCCAGTTCTGATGAGGTTCTTCGCACCTTCACCCTCTGCTTCCTGTGTCTGAGCCAATTCTGTACCCATCTTAAAACATCACCCTGAAGTGCCACTTCTTTTAGTTTGATGCCTAAACTCTCATGCGGCACCTTATCAAATGCTTTCTGATTATGAAATGCTTTTCACTTTAACTAACATTATAAATTTGGAAGACTGCCTTTTTCAGCTTAAAATATTCTTTTAATGATATCCAAACATGAAAAATGAAACATGAACATACTTATCCCATGAGACAAAAAATCAACAATTCTTTTCAAAACTATGCTTTTCACTGAATTTGATATCTCGCAGAAATGACTTGTGGTAGAGAAATTCCAATTTCAAAAATTAATTTAGCATACCTAGATCTATAAAATACACCAATTTTTCATGCCAGAGGAGTTTGGTTCAGACCAGTGTAAAATATCTATCCATTTCTGGAAGCGATTTGCAGGGGGAGTCCGTTTATTTCAGTGGCTGCTTAAACACGTTGGACAAGTTTATTGCTGTAAAATAATTTTATACCCATATGTTTGTGTCGACCACATTATCTTGAGAAAAAACCCATGCAGACACTGACAGATGTGGACACCTTGACAGGGACCAGTAAAAAGTGAAAACTAATTGGCTAATTTTTTTTTGTGCAAGTTAGAACAGCATCATATTCTCGTCCTGACACATAACACATCCAGATATGATGATTGATTCTTCTTTTGTTGCAAATGCAGTTTTTCTACAAATCAATTATTTCATTTTCAAATCTGGCTTTGGAAACATCAAACCTGTCTGTGAGTGATGAAATACAAGTTACTTGTCATGAATCATTATTCATTGGGATTAGTGGTTTTAGGTCATTAAAACTACCATTAAATTCACATGTCCCTCACTTGAAAGTTCAGCAAGATATTTGGTGAACTCCATTGGGAGGAAAGCAGTGCTTTACAGCTGACCAACCTAGCCATTAAAAGATTAAAAATGTTGTGGATAGAGAAGTGGCTTTTCCAGAAAGGCCAAAATATTACTAACATGAACAGGGAGAACATTCTTGTTTCCTTCTAACTTGATATTGAAAAGTTTCATCACGTACATATGCTAGATCACAGTGCTCTCTCTGTAGAATAAACCAGTGGTTCTCAAACTGTGGGGCGGGCACCCCTAGGGGGGTGCAAAGCAATAAAAAGGGGGGGGGGGGGCCGCGAAGATGTGAAAAAAGAAAACAGGAATCAAAAATATGAAAAAAATCTGTTGAAACCAAAACAGATTAACTTAAAATATATTCTGATACTAGAACAATAAATATAGTTAGATAAATGTAGATAAAAGTTAATTAGGTATAATAAAATATGCATCTACATTTCAAAAAAATGTTAGGGGGGGCACGATTAAAACTGTTAGGAAAACTCGGGTCGCAAATACTTAAAGGTTGAGAAACGCTGCTTTAAAGTAAATTCTGATACTAGAAAAATAAATATAGAGTAAGATAAATGTCGATAAACGTTAAGTAGGTATAATAAAATATGCATCTATGATATATCATTAATTAAAAAAGAACAGATTGGTATTAGTAGGCTCCTTTCAAAAAAAACATTAGGGGGTCACGATTAAAACTGTTATGATAACTCAGGTCGCAAATACATAAAGGTTGAGAAACGCTGGAATAAACTGTTGAATTACTGGAAGCAAATCAGAACCTTAGTAAAATATTACCCCAGGTTAACCATTGAAGCAGTAGTAGTAGTAGTATGAGATTGTAATAGTGCATTTCAAATTCTTCTGCTAAATACCAAAACTGTT
>JANRMT010062817.1:22236342-22249713 GCA_026402145.1 Polypterus bichir lapradei
CATTCCTTACAGCTTACTTACAAAAGTTAAGCAGGTTTCATTTTGAAATTCTACGCGTAATGGTCATAACAATCAACAACGTCCGCCATATTGAACTTTCTTATTCATGGCCCCATCTTCACGAAATTTGGTAGGCAGCTTCCCTGCGCTAACCGAAACCAATGTACATACTTATTTCGGTGGTATGACGCCACTGTCAGCCGCCATATTGAACTTTCCAACGTCACTAATTCTCAAACTTCCCGTGTAGGTAGAAGGCTGAAATTTGGCAGGCCCATTCCTTACAGCTTACTTACAAAAGTTAAGCAGGTTTCATTTCGGAATTCTACGCATAACGGTCATAACGGTCAACAAAGTCCGCCATGTTGAACTTTCTTATTTACGGCCCCATCTTCACGAAATTTGGTAGGTGGCTTCCCTGAGCTAACCAAAACCAATATACGTACTTATTTCGGTGATATGACGCCATTGTCAACCGCCATATTGAATTTTCCAACATCACTAATTCTCCAACTTCCCGTATAGGCAGAAGGCTGAAATTTGGCAGGCTCATTCCTTACAGCTTACTTACAAAAGTTAAGCAGGTTTCATTTCGAAATTCTGCGCGTAACGGTCATAATGGTCAACAACGTCTGCCATGTTGAACTTTCTTATTTATGGCCCCATCTTCTCGAAATTTGGTAGGCGGCTTCCCTGCACTAACCGAAACCAATGTACGTACTTATTTCGGTGGTATGATGCCACTGTCGGCCGCCATTTTGAACTTTTCAACGGTCTTTGTTACTTATGGGCCCATCTTCAAGAAATTTGGTACACGGGTTCCCAACGCTAACTGAATCCTACTTACGTACATATATACGTCCATAGCCTGCAGCTTGGTCACCATGTGAGGCGGCGTTGGGTCCCCCATCTCAACGCCTCCCACGTTGTTGGCTGCCTGCCTATATAAGGCCGTCCGTCGCTCCAGTCTCTACATTCCCTTCCTTGCTTCGCCACGGGATTCATGTCTCCCTGCTGATAACTACAGCCTTTTTGTTTAATCCACGGCTTCTCCGCTGTTTTATTGTTTGTTTATTACAATTATAGTTATTGTATAGGTATTTTACACTTACTTTACATTACTCAGGTACCCATTTCCTTCATCATTCCAACCCCCATTACCATGTCTATCGAGGTAATCACCATCGATTAAAGAACTGTCACTTACCGAGTGGTTTCCATGCCCGGAGATGGCACCTGCCTTTTCCATTCTCTTTGTTACATATTGCACGGCCATATCAGGCTCACTCTTGATATCCGGAAGAACATTGTGTCTTATGTATTGAATGACTGGGACATGTTCAAGGTGTGGACTGATGACGGTACAGGAGATAATTATACTACACAGGAGCACTAGAAGAGTGAAATGCTCAAGCCCTTCACCTATGGTTCTGCATGTGAGTTGATGGCTGCCGCTGAATTGTTCGGTTGGTGCTTTCAAGTGTACCGAAATGGCCAAATATTTTATACCTTTCGACAACCGTCAATGCCTCTTAAACATCTTACATTCACAGGTGACGATTTCAGTAGTGGACACTTTGATGTTTATGAATGTTTAATGAATCAATGAAACCGGTTGTAAGCTTACAACGCTTGACAGATGCCGAATGTCACTTCAACACAAGTCCTGCAAATACTGTCGTAATTGAAACAAACCATGAACCTCAAACTGATTATGACAGCAGCAATCCAAGCTGTGAGATTTGAGACAAGATTACTGTTCACATGGCCAACTGTAAGTTGCATGCTCAAGAGTAAGCTCAGCGCACAGCTTGGTCATGTTACAACCGGAGGGCCAAACTGACAACGTGGTATACAAAGAGATCCTTAACAAATAATTATTGGCATATTTTCCCTCAGTTTAAAAAGGTTAAATTTTCTTCTTAATAAAAATTTTAATGCAGTACTTCGCCGCTGCGAAGCACGGGTATTTTGCTAGTAATTAAATATAAATATTAATTATATGAATGATATACATTTACTACTCCATAGTCCAAACTGTGGAGCCCTTAAAGGGCAAAAAAAAAAATCTTGTTTCTTATGCTCACAAGATATTTTCTTTTGTGTGCAAGAAAGTTTTGCATGCTCACAAGATCTTTTTGCATGCGCATAAGAAAGTCTTCAGTGTAGAAAATGCTGCACAGCTGCCAGAAATTTTTGCATGTGCATGGGCACACTATAAAAAAAAGAATAGAAATGTATTTGATTTATAGCCACATTGTGTCAGTCCTGGAAGCCAGGAGTTGTGATACAGATTCCTACACATGAATGATGGGGAAAGATGATTTTCTAGATCTTTTTTTATCCAAGAAATGTTTCAGAGGGAAATAGATTGTCTTGATTCTTTTATTTGAAAGACCCAGCTTAAAATATACAGTAGGTCTATGAATTCCATGTCCTTGTCAATGTTCTGATAGGATACACAATAAAAAATGTACAGCTGTGGTAGCAGGACAGGTGAATTGGAAATATAAGGTTCCCCTAAAATATGGAACCCCTAAAAAGACATGTGTATTACAAAAACACTATTGCATATGTACGCAAAAAGATCTCTTGTGCACATAAAAGTGTCTTGTGTGCACAAGATCTTCTTTACCTGCAGACAAGATGGTTTCATATGTGCATAAGAAATATGTTTTTGTTTTTTTTTTTGTTAATTTCATTTGGGGGCTCAGTAAAAACAGCTTTAAGTAAATATTATTCACTTAAATGTCATGTATGCTGCAATGCCAGTGTCATGAATATTGTATGTTAAAAACTGCCTTGCGGATGCTGTTATATATTTGGAGAGACGCTCACATTATTTGTGACACTCTGAACTTCTTTTAGGGACATTTGCATATAAAGCAGAGAGCACCTACTGTGGTTGCCATACCTATCTATCTGAGTTTCTGTATGAAACATCTAAGCTCCCAGTGGACTGATTTTGTTGAAGTTGGGCACACTTATTTTTCAACGAAGTTTGTTAGCCCAGTTCAATTTTCATCTAGATAAGTTGATTAGAGTGTGCTGTACAAACTTTTGAAATTTCAAAATCTCCCAATGGAGAGCATTGGTAAACAAACTTGTCAGTCTCAAAACAAGGATTCATTCTCTGTGACTTCAATTAAGGATTAGTTTGTTGTTTCAAACTTTCTTCAAGAAAGGTCACTTCACTTGAAATGCTCGGGAGGTGCACATGCGAGCCACTTGTCACATTATTTATAAACGTAAAAACCCATCATTGCAAGCTAAAAAAAAGAAAAGAAAAGATAAGAGAAGAAAAGAGACTCTTCCAGGCTTCAAAGAAGTGTCATTCCAAGCCATCTGCATTTGTGTGAATTTGACAGGTTTTTATTTAATGCATGTGTTTTGAACGCACCACGTGCTTACATGGAAAATAAATGCCAGACAGATACCATAAATGAATCACACTGATGCTGGACAGTTATAGACATCTCTATAATGAAGTATTATGTAAATAGCAGATAAGTGACATAATAAATAGTTAAAAGTTCACCCTAACAACAAAAAAAAAACAAAAACAATAAAACAAACTGAGTCGATTAAATAAATAATGGGTAGGGAAAGGCAGTTGTGTGTGAATTTTTGAAGTTGGTGTAATTTTGTGTTTTGGAACTAAAACAGTAAAGTGTTGTAGAGTTTGTGAAAGTTCTGTGTGCTACTGTATTTGTGTTTTATTCTCTTATACAAGCAAACAAATAAATTAATAAATAGCAATGGGAATTCATATCTTGGTTCTTTATCTTCAATATGGAAGTCAGTTAGTTTAGCACCTGCCAGGGTGCAGCCAAAGCAGAAAGAAGTACAGGAAGGATCAGGAAGCTAAAAATAATCAAATTGAGATAGAAAAGCTTGCATGTGGTGAGAACAGGAAGAGAGAGACTCATTAACTTGGTGTTTCTAGGCCACTTATTGTGGTTAGGATACGAACAGTTATGTAAACAGCTGAATTAATGAAGAAGCTAAGAGTGTTGGAGGTAACCAGTTACACTAGTTGTACATTTGTTTAGAACTGCTGTATTATTGCGTAGCTGGCTACATCACATTAAGTCTGATACTTCAATTCCTGCCTCTACCTCATTATACCATCCTAATAAGTCACCCAGTCTGCCTCTGTCAAAATTATATGTGTACAATATGTAAGCAATTGCACCACACAGTAGTTCTATACTTGTAAAACACCTTAGAATTGTGCTGATCGTACAAAGACACTATGTACTGTGAAAAAGAATGCACTTTTTTATTAAATATGGATGACTTTTTTTCATTGTGTTGTGCATAATGTAGAAGCTTGTTTTCTGGGTTGGTCAATTTTAAGAAATATGTTTTGGGCTGCATGTTTTAAGGACATACAAGCCAGAGTTTCATTGTGCACTGTAGACCTATCTATGTTACTACCATTACTGCCACTGTACATATGGAAAAGGGAAACAGAAAATCTTGACTTATTTCCAACAAACTAAGCCATCGCCCGAATGTATGCTAAGTGGAAGGTTTACAAAAATAAAGATGCACCACATTTATAAGAAGTGACTGCAAAGCCTTAAAGCCACATCCCCTTGCTAAAAGACTGCGATTTAACCACCACACCACAGGTAGATCTGCAAACTGGGTTAGCCTGACACTGTAAGTTACCAGAAAAGAAAGCAAAGCAGGCATCAACTCCCAAGCATTACATCTATTGGTAAAAGTAGTGAATATGATAGACACACTGAGCACAGAACATCAGTGGAAGCGTTAAAAGAAAATTCAATTGAAAAGCCTAGATGTTCAAATCAAGAATACAAATGTTCTCACTGGGTCACATACACAAATGTCCAAGGGCTCTTGAAAATGTTACTAGACAGATTTGTGGGCATGCTGCGTAACATATCTTAAGGGAATGCTCCATCCAAAAATATTTTTATTTTACTATGTTATTTACTGCATGTGTATTGTAGTAAAGACTGAGGATTTTTTTCAATTTTATGTTTTCATGGGGAATGAAGACAAAAAAGTAAAGAAAAAGTAGCATCTTTAAGGTAGAAGGGAGTGGTTCTATAGGGTGGTCCAGATCTAATTATGCAATTTTCATTATGCTATAACTTATTGAGTTTATTACATAGAAAATCACCCGAAAAATCATGAACCATCGAGAAGTGTGTGAACTGACGATATGTAGAACCGTCATCGCGCTGAACTGGAATCGTCCCCGCATAAATCAAAGTCATCCAGATGATCTGGATCTGCATAATTAGATCTGGGTGTATAATTGACATATGTAAACAGACATAACAACATAAGACATCTGATAAATGAGAGGAGAACATCCAGTCCATCAAGCTTGTTTGTTCATCCAAATAATTCAAAGGAATGTGGCAGGAGTGCATTAGGTGGAAAAATCCAGAACTCTTTATAGTGTCATTATTGTCATATACAGTATTTATTTGCTGTTGTTGGTACCATGCTACTGTTGTTAATCTGTCAGAGACAAGTATGAATTTCATTGTAATATGTAAACATAATTACATGCTCTTTTCTTCACTGCTAAATGTTGTTCTCATTTTTTAATTCACATGTCTTGTGCTACATTTGCATAATACATCTCTGCTAATTGCCAGTTTCATCAAGCTGAGCAGCAGGTTATACAAGTAAAATGACAGGGTAAATTTATATAGAGCTTGGTGCATGTTTAGATGCTAACACATTTTAACCTGAGGGACATAATGAGATTGTTCCAGTCTAGAGGTAATTCAATTTGTGAGACAGAGTGTCAAGCTCAGGCTGTAGCTATGATATCACATATAATTTCAAGACCGATCACATAGAAACATGAACAGTAGCTGGAAGAATTCAAAGATCAGCATGAAGGAGCTGAATGTCTACAATTAAGGAAAGAGTACAGTAATCCCTCGCTGTATTGCGCTTCGACTTTCGCAGCTTCACTCTATCGCGGATTTTATATGTAAGCATATCTAAATATATAACGCGGATTTTTTGCTGCTTCGCGGGTTTCTGCGGACAATAGATCTTTTTACTTCTGGTACATGCTTCCTCATTTGGTTTGCCCAGTTGATCTCATACAAGGAATGCTATTGGCGGATGTCTGAGAAGCTAACCAATCAGAGCACGCAGTTATGTTCCTGTGTGTTGATTGGCTAAGCGAAGGAGCGCCGAATTCGATTCCGCTGCATTAACCAGGAAGTCTCGTCTCACTCTTTCAGCATCAACAAGTTTCGCTGTGTAAAGAGTTAACTTTTGTGCTCTTTTGTGTTTATCTTTGTGCATAGTCAAGCTCTTCGTTATGGCTCCAAAACGATCTGATCCTGCTACTGCTTCAGGGGCTTGGTCCAAGCGCCAACAGAAGATTCTAACAATTGCCGAAAAGGTAAAAGTTTTGGATATGTTGAAGGAAGGGAAAAGCTACACCACTGTAGGACGCCATTACGGCATCAATGAGTCCACAATTCTTTTTATTTAAAAAGGAGGAAAAGAATATAAGATCTACGGCCGCAGTGTCCTTTAACCAGGGCACAAAACGAGTTGTAAGTGGACATAATAAGGTGGTAGTCCAGATGGAATCTGCTTTAGGGATTTGGATTGAAGAATAACGGCGGTGCTACACAGTTGCCTGAAGAGGCTCCTTTAGAAGAGCTGTAATGCTGTCCTTTGTTGTGCAGTAAAATTAAGTCGTCATGTTGGTGAGTAAGCATAATTAATTTTTAGTGTCACTGTATACACATTTACTGTATACAATTTTTCTTGCATTGTACGTATTTATTGCTAGTGGCCTGTCTATTGTAATGGCTGTAACATACTGTATGTGATATCGGAGATACTAGATATCTTTAAAATAATATTTAGGTTTTACTGTATATAAATAGTGTGTTTGCATACATAATTTCAACGAATCTTACCTAACATCTAAGAGAATACAAAGGGTTTATGCTGTATAACTGTGCAGGAAATGTATATAAGAGTGTGGGAGAGTTTATAAGGGCTTAAAATATATAAAAATAACCATATAAGTATATGGTTTTTACTTCGCGGATTTTCACCTTTCGCGGGGGGATCTGGAACGCAACCCTCGCGATCGAGGAGGGCTCACTGTAATCAGTCAGTAATGTTTCAGTAATCCATCCATACATTTATTTTTGGTAACAGAAATTTGGAGTCTTTCCCAGCATCCCTAAGTGCAAAGCTGAGACCAAACCAGTCTATCATGGGGAGTATTCCTGAATATAGACCCACGATCACTCATACAGGACTAATTTAGAACTGTCAACGAACCTGACCTCAACAAATTGGAGATGTTGGAGGAAATGTAAAGAACTTGCAGAAAAATGAACATGATTACTAGGAAGAACATGGAAAATTCCAAGAGTCAGAGAGGAGAGTTTGATCACAGGAGTGTAGAGCTTTAAGCTGGCAGCAATGTCACGCAACACTGGTTAAATATGCATACTATATTTAGATTAATTTTATATAAACTACAGCACATAAACCTTAAAAGATTCCATGATTGAAATGTTGTGTAAGGAACTCTAGTTTTCAAACATGAATGTATTATCTTATCTCCTGTAAGAAATAATGCAGACAACTCTGAAGTGTTGGGGCTACCGCAGGAAAAACACAGCCTGCTCACAGATCAATATCTTTGAAAGAATTGTGAAGAAATATGCTTAGCAGCAACTGGCTACCCTGAAAAGATTTGCAAAACATACTCAAACAGAGGCCAGGGGAGCCTGCTTCGGCCAGATTAGCTATATCAAAAGCTATGTGTAATTAAGTACCCTCAAAACCGTTTCTGTAATACAATGACTTGGTAATTGACTATACAAAAATTAGTAATAATTACATCAGCCTAAATTGGATAACTGATAAATTCCCATGGTCTGGTTACTTTTCAGTTAAATTACAATTAACTAATAGTTACTAATAGTCACATTGAATACAAAGTCCAAGCTCCTGTTTCACATCTTCTTACAAGCATATACAGACTGGTTAGTTTATCTAGGCTTTAACATATACAGTAAATCCTTGCTATCTTTGGATTCTATTCCCTCAGATTTGATTATTAATTTCTATAAAAGTGTATCTTATTTTTTCTGACTCAATTATTCGGCCATAAGCAGCACAAAAAAGCATCTCTACTTCCTTCGGTAGCTGAAGAAGGCAAGACTACTTCCCTCCTTTCCTACCACATTTTACAAGGGTACCATCAAGAACATTCTGACCAGCTGCATCGCTGTCTGCTTTGGAAACTGAAGTGACTCTGACCATAACGTCCTACAACATATAGTGTACACAGCAAAAAATATCATTCAGACCTCTCTGCCCTGCAAGAAAGACATCTTTATATAGCATTGCATCCACAAAGACTGTAACGTTGTGAAGGACCTCTCCCACCCCTCCCACGGTCTCTCTGTCCGACTTCTACCTGGCAGAAGGTACTGCTCTTCTGCCCTCACATCTGCTCCTAGCAACATATTTCTATGCAGTACATTTGTTACACTTGTTACTATTGTTGTTTTTATTATTAATTGTTGTTATAAATGTATTTATTACTATCTATTTCAAATTACAGTATGTCTATATATTCACTTATGTAATATGTATTTATTTATTTACTTATTTATTGTATAGCATAGTTCTTTACTTCTCTTGCAATTGTCATATCTTTACCTGTCTTGTACTTTAAACATTATTTTATGCCACTGTATGCTGCAATATGTTGTATGGATGGAATGACAATAAAGCCACTTGGCTTGATTTGACTTGAAGAATACAAATCAACTGACACATAATTTATAATTATAAATAATGTGTATCTGTGGTGTATTTCAAGCATCTTGGAGAACCTGCCTCAGTTCCTCTTTAGGCTTCGACTATTTCACTTGATTCTGTCTCTCCAGGCAATTCTAGACAACTTTGATGATGATGAGATTGGGGTCCTGTAGTTGAATTGAATCCGTGTTTTTTTTGTAAAAAAGGTGACGGTACTCATACGTTGTGTTTGGATCAAGTTTGAGGTACTGTGAAGGAATATGGAGGGCGACAGTCCTAGTGCTACATATTTTGTTATTTGGTAAAAAAACATAACGTTTAAAATTTGAAATTGAAAAAAATAATCAAATATAACAATAATAATAATAATAATTCATAATTCTTTACATTTATAAAGAGCTTTTCCCACTACTCAGAACTCTCTGCAAACCCCAAACATGAAGGACTTGTGACACAAACCAATGCTGCGAGGCACCACCGCTACCATTGCGCTACTTGAGCGGGTTTACCATACTTCACAGGTTAAAATTACAAACACAGAATTTCCAAAAACGAAAAATATCAACTACAAGTTAATAATGAGCTCTACATTTTACATAAAAGTTATTTTGTAATCCTGCAAAGCAATCAATGCTTAATTTGATTGAGTTTTAAAGAAAATACCAAAGTTTTTGATTGTTTTCATCAAATGCAGTCTTCTCAATTTATTCTTTGCTTTCAGTGTAAATGGCTGATTGTCGTCCTCGTAACAGTCATGAATTAACATATCTCACACGATCGAAGCCTGTTAGTGTAGGGCCAACCAATTGCACGAAGAGAAGATGGAGACAGTGCTTGTCAGTAAGGAGGCTGTCACTGACGTAACAATTATTCGACCATGATTTGTGAAAACTCACATTTGCACTTCCTTGTTGAAGCTGGAATACAACAAAGACTTAGCACATAATTGATTAGCTTTGAATTGAATTGGCTGAGTACAGTGAAGAAAGAGCAAAGAAAATAAAATATCCAATTATAATGATGTAATCTTCTTTATTTTAAGGTGTCAATGCAGGACATAGTGGGCATAGTGGACATTGCCCATTCTGCTAGGCTTTTAGTGGCACACATGGCCTATTTCATTTGTATTTAATGGATGAAGAAATCCAATTGCAAAACCTGCATTCCTGAGAGAATGGCTGAACTGCAGCTTGTAAAACCATTTTGGTCAGCTGATAATTAAAGTGTTAATAAGACCAGCGATTCCTTCAGACAAAAAGGTGCCAAAATGTCAATTGTCAATTTATTTATATAGCACATTTAAAACAACATAGTAATGCTGCGGCCAAAGTGCTTTACAATAATAGAATAAAAGAAAAAGAAAAAAACAAAAACAATAAAACATAAATAGTAATAAAATATATGAACATAAAATAAGATAGATAATAAATAGAAATAATGTTATATGATCACAAAGAGGAAAACCATCAGTATTACTGAAGGTCACTGAATGCAAGTGAAAAGAAGTGAGTTTTTAATCTCGTTTTGAACTGTTCAGTTGTAGACGACTCCTTAATATGATGAGGTAGAGAGTTCCACAGGCGAGGGGCAGCAGCTGCAAAGGCCCTATCCCCCTGGTTTTACATTTGGTACGAGGGACAACAAGAGACAACTGACCAGAAGATCTAAGCACTCTGGATGGCTGGTGTAAAATACACAATTCAGATAAATAGGCAGGAGCAAGCTCATGTAACGATTTAAAAACTAGCAGCAAGATTTTAAAATCAATTCGAAAACTGACAGACAGCCAGTGTAAAGAATCTAAAATAGGAGAAACCGAGTCATACTTCCTTGCCCCAACCAGAAAGCGAGCAGCAGCATTTTGGACCAGCTGTAACCTGTGTATCAGAGATTTGTTAATCCCAGAATACAGCGAATTGCAATAATCGAGGCAAGAAAAAATAAAAGCATGAGTAGCTTTATCAAGATATTTAGAAGATAAGAAAGGCTTTATCTTACCTAATAGACGAAGTTGGAAAAAGCAACTCTTGACTACAGAATTAACTTGTTTCTCAAAAGAGAGGTTACTATCAAAGGTAACGCCAAGATTGCGGACTTGAGGTTTGGAAAAGGCAGAGAAAGAGCCGAGAAGTCCAAGACCAATTTGGGCTTTAGCTGATGGACCCACTATAAGCACCTCCGTTTTATTTTGATTTAGATCAAGAAAATTATTGGCCATCCAGTATCAGTTGTGGAGTTGATTTGTTGCAGAGTTGCAGACGGGAATATAAACCTGAGTATCATCAGCATAGCAGTGAAAAGAAATGTTAAATTTCCTAAAAATCGCTCCAATAGGGTGAAGGTATATAGAGAATAAAACAGGACCCAAAATGGATCCCTGAGGAACACCATATTTAAGAGGAACAGTAGATGGAAAAGAGGAATTTAAAGTCACTGAAAAGTGTCTACCAGTTAAATATGACCTGAACCAGTTTAGAGCAGCCCCTTTAATCCCAACAAGATGTTCGAGCCACATCAGCAATATTTCATGGTCAGTGGTGTCAAAGGCAGCGGACAGGTCAAGGAGGACAAGGACTGCCACATCACCTGAGTCAGTAATAAGAGAGATGTCGTTGAACACTTTCAGGAGTGCCGCTTCAACACCATGATAACGCCTAAAACCAGATTGGTAGGTCTCAAATAAATTATTGGAGTTAAGGTGATCGACCAATTGATTATAAATAATTTTTTCTAGAATTTTAGCCAGAAATGGGAGCTGGGAAATTGGACGAAAGTTGGTTAAAACTCCAGGATCTAATCCTGCCTTTTTTAGATGGGGGCAGACTGCAACATGTTTAAAAAATGAGGGCACAACCCCCGAACTAATAGAATCATTTATAATGGCTAGTAAAGACTAATTATTATGGACATTAGTTTTTGGCTTGGAACCAGTAACTTAATTCTGGCTGGATGTGACGGACAACATAAGCAGGCACAGAGTCTATACCTGAAGATTCTTTGCCCCAATCACCAGAGGTTACACCTTTCTTCAAATCTAGCTGCATCCACCTCTTCCATTCTCTTTTGGAAACCTGAAAACTGATAAGCTTGTCTCTTTGTGAGTTGAAAGCTAAAAATCTGCTCTCTTTGGGGTGAGAGGCCAACCACTGTCTGTGGAGCAAAAAAGCTCACAAACCTTCCTTGGCCTGTAAGATCCTCTCCATAGAGCTTTGGGTCTGCGCATACTGAGCTAGTTCTAAGATCCACTTGGCCAAGCCAAGCTCTGTGCCAGTGACTGAGCCCTAGTTTGAGAAGACTGAAAAGCAGCATTACTTTAAGAAGGGAACTTAAGTGCCAACATTCTTCTGCCAGAAAGAGTAACAATTTTCCCTGTGGAGTTGTAGCAGGGACAACAAAGAGTCCAACAGCGAGCCGAGGAAGACAACATCACATCACATCCAACCAAAAAAAAGAATTGCAAAGCAAAGAAAAAGTGTTTGCTCCAATGCTAGATGAGCCCTCCACTTGAACCCACAGCAAGAACCAGCAACTCCATACAGCACTGAATGTCATCTTTAAAGATTTGGTATCGTAAAACTGTTTATCTGTGCCCTGATTAATTAGACCTGTAAATAACCAGTGCATAGAAAGCCTCTCATGTGTTGTGTTTGTCTGTCTTGTCTGTCTTGCATCCTGTCTTCTATTTCGATACATATGCAGTTATCATATTTTTATAATCCTTATCAACAAATTATATTGTTCTGTTACTTAAAACAAGTGGGCTTCAATTACCTTGATATACTGTAAGTCTAATGGCCTGAATTCCCTCCTACACAGAAAGATAAGGAAGATAAATTGGGAGTCTTACCAGATTATTTAAGTAACTACCAATCTAAGATGTGTTGAAATCTAAATAATCAACTTAAACCTCAGTGTTAATGTTGAGTACGTCATGCAATGCATATGTCTCTGTTATATGCCATTGGCTATGGGATTCGTAAAATCAGTATTAATGTTTGTGAAGCACCATCTGTTGAAATGACAACTGCAATACATTTTATAACTAAAAGTTTGTAATGTGCCATCTTTTGGAATGATAGGGACATAGTAACTGGACAGACACACAGACACTTAACTTTTTATTACGGTGAATTACAGGAATTTCCACAGGCAAAACTGGTCATTAATTAATTATTTTTTCTCCCTTTCATACACCATTTCCTACATTTATTTGCTGTCCCTGGTTGGGCCCAGAAACAGAGATCCCTCACTAATTACTTACAGGAGGGTTTTCCTTCACATGCTTGTAGACCTCCTTTTTTCTTAAAATATATATTACAGTATATTTGTATTCCTATTTCAGCATCTTTTAACACAAACAGCCAATCAGATAATTTTTCTTTTTAGGTCACTATTTAAAAAGTTAACACAGCAACATTTCAATCATTGCCCAAGTACTCACAATTTTTTTTACACATTTCCACACCATAGTGATCTATACTAATAAAAGGCAAAGCCCTCACTCACTCACTGACTGACTGACTGACTGACTGACTGACTGACTGACTCATCACTAATTCTCCA
>JANRMT010062817.1:22262342-22273998 GCA_026402145.1 Polypterus bichir lapradei
GCTGAGACAGTGGCACGAACTGCAGTTCCGCATCCCAGCTGTCTGCACACAACTTGTGCATCGACCAGGTCCCATGACTTATCACAGACCGTTCCCCAGGTGGCCCTATGGTATACTTCTACTCTCCCTGCACACTGGCTGCTCAGACCTGCCAGCCGGACTCTGTGGTGCTCTAAGAGACGCAGCAGAAAGGAAAAGAACATTATAAAGGTTATATTTATTTAAGAATTTTTATCTTTTCAGCATGTGACTGGCATTGACAACTGGTTTACTGTAAGTATAAATCAGTGTCTAAAAAAGCAAGTGTCTGACAAACAAGGACCCACCTGAACAAAGCACTCCTACACTGCCACTAACATTCACACTTTCAGACATAATCGAACGGGAGCAGTCCTGTAGAGACGATTCATTTCCTGCACAATTGATGTCAGTAAGTAGGACCCTGCCTCTTTCAGACATGTATCTTGAGGATTTTTGTGCTTCTATTGCATATCCACAGTTTAGCTGAGTGCAGACCACACTAGCATCTTCTAAATCCCAGTCGGAATCGAAAAACTGGACCCAGGTACCATTAAGCATCACTTGAACCACACCATCACAATGACTTCCTCCATCTGTTAGTTGCAGGTGCCAATCAGCATCTAGGATCAGTAAAAAATAAATCAGACGTGTTTTTCCTGATTTCTTTGAAATGAAGTCAAGGATATTCTGCATAGTGTAATAAGGCGTGTAACTTGCCACCCTTACACCAAGCAGTGCTGAAATTCTATTTAGCACCAATGTCACATTGTATGCAGGAAATAAACAATCATACCTGAGCAGATAATACTGGCATCACTACTGTGATCACAAGGTGCTTTATCCCAGGACACTTTGCACTTCCTCAAGTCTGACTCACTTCCATTACAAAGAAAACTCCTTTTCCAGACTGGACCTGTTCCTCTTCCAAAATGTGCTCCTGACGGAATCGAAACAGCTGTTCCGCAGTGAAGGTGTCTACAGATTACATGAGCCGTGTGCAGGTCCAAGTGTTTGTCACAGAGGGTACCCCAAATGTTTCCATATAAGACTTCTACTCTTCCAGAACATCTTGAAGCCCCGTCTACCAAACGTGGGCCTCCTCTACCTGCGTGAATACAAAATATATAAAAAAAAAAAGAAGCACCTGCTTTTTTGGCATGGCATAAATCCAAAAGTGATTTTAAAATTGGACTGGTGAATATGTCTATCTATTATATTGAGCATGCTTTATAATTTAAAAAATAAATGTCACACTGGAGTAAAGAAAGAAAAAAATATAGGAACATGCACACTCTGGTTACTCATTGTTTCTTTTTTTCCATCAGTCATTTTAATCACTCTCTGTCTTTTATGTTATAGAAAATAAAATTCAAAATTCTCTGTTAGTCCCAGCAAATTGAACAATGTGAAACTAGTGGTATTCAAATTTACTGATGATGCCAGTTTTTCTTGCCCTTTAATATCAATCAGCACATTGAAGCATATGAGCTTATGGACTGTCTTTAAGAGTTTTGTATACATTTCTTTTGGCTTTTTGAAATATTCAAATTATTAGATCAATTTTTTTTATTTCCTTCATGTCAATGCCAGATTAAGAGTTCCATCGGCCCTAGGGTGTTGAAACTCAAAAGGGCCCCTCTCATCTGACTACCTATCCACCAGTCACATACTGAGACCACCAGAGCATCATAGTGCCGCGATACCAACAACAACAACATTTATTTATATAGCACATTTTCATACAAAAAAATGTAGCTCAAAGTGCTTTACATAATGAAGAATAGAAAAATAAAAAACACAGTAAGAAAATAAAATAAGTCAACATTAATTAATACCAGACCCAACTGAACCACAAATAGTTCCAAGTTCAATTAAACAGTATGTTATTAACAAGAGCAGCAGTTTCAGGCTTTAATCCACCAAACAATCATCAAATAGCACACCAAAATCTTCTATCTCCTACCTGACCTTCTCCTCAAGAATCATCTGTCTCCCAACTCTGACTCCTTGATGCAATAAAATGGCTCCCTTTTATCTTGAAACCTGGAGTGCTTCTGGGATTGAAACGTTAACCTGCAGAAGCACTCCTGTGTCACATGGAAGCCGCATGGAATCCGGAAGCTCCTTTTCTATGGCGCCAGAGCAGCCAAGTACCAGTAAAGGGTTGCCACTCCTGACTTCAAGTCCCAGACAAACCTGCAGGTGTCTGAATTGGCAACCAGTCAGAGGAACGCTGCCACCTCTCAATACTAGGGGATAAATTGTCCATAAAATGCCATTTCCCCAGGTCATTACTAGTTCCTGATACCAAATGGGTCTCGGCTTGGCCTGGCTTTGATTCTGCTCCACTGGTCCTTCTATTATGTCGACCTGGCCGGGTAAGCAATGGCCCTATACTCCCCTTGGGATGGCAGACCATCTTCTCTGGTACTTATAACACATAAACATTATGAACATCTTCTGTGTTAATAATAAATCAGATACAGGGATTTAAATTGAAAGAAAAACGTATATCAAGTCATCATCACCTTTTTTTGTTCATTTGTGTATTACAATGAATGTAACAAACTAATTGAGTGCAACAACACATCTGTTTGAAATCAACTTTCTTCCAATAGTGCAAATCAATCATCAATTAAACACTTTCTTGTTCCAATTATTGGCTAAAAGATAGCATTTAACACATACTTGAACTTAAGCCGCGGGACATTCTGCGGTGTGGGCGTTTCTCACCGAGTGCACAGGTGAGGATCTGCCCACATCCGTGATTGCTCCCGCGGCTAATGGGCTACGGCTGCTATGGCCCGTCGCTAGATATAAGAAGCACGAGTCGGTTAGAAGGGGAGAGAGAAGTAAAAATAAAAAAAAAGAAGGAAACAGAGGTTGGCAGCAGGAAGCAGTGAGGAGGAGAGCGAGCAAATCGGTGCAGCAGGAAGCGGGCGGGCGAGCGAGCGAGTGAACGCTTGCAGGTAGCTGAAGGCAGCCTGGGTGTTTGGCCAACACCCGAGAGAAGTGGTTGTGGTCGCTACCGCAGAGTTTGTTTTGTAGGGCAGGAGTGACTGGGAAGGTGCAGGACTCTCCGCAGACGGTAGTGGGAGTCGGGACTTGGGGCGCGGTGTTTTCTACGTGAGAGCCTTGGTCGTAGGGAATTCCCAAGTCGCTGTCTGGAGGAGCCGACCGGAGCCAAGGATCGGTAAGGCAACTGACAGCAGAGGCAGGCATAAAAGGTCAGCTGCAGAGAGAGCATCTCCCTTGTTGCGGGGCCCAGATGGGTGAAGCAGGAGAGACGCTAGTTTTAAAAGAAGGCACCGGGTTTGTTGTTGTTTTTTTTAAAGACTGCTTCCTAAGGAACGCTTTAACCTCTGGTTTTTAAGGATTATTTTTTCTATTGTTTTTAACCTCCACGTTTTATAGGATTATTCATTTATTGAACTTTGAGAAGCACTGCACTTTATGGACACTTTGTTTTTGTTTTGATTGTCTTTTTAATAAAAGCACTGCTGCACTTTTGTTTTTTTACCATCCCCTTGCTTACTTGTTGCCCTCACTGACTAGCTCACTCGGTAACATTTATCGACGGTGTAGGGTTCAAGGGCTTCCTAAACAGTGATGGGAGCGTGGAGCCAGAACCCGCATCGTCACAGCATCTTATCTCCTGCAGTGATCTAATTGTCTTCCAAATTGTTGCTCATATCAGTGATGGTGTTTCCCGACTGCACACTGATGTTTAAGCCGCTGGAAGCAGCAATACAAGCAGTTCCCTGACAATCTACATAGTCAGGTTCATTAGTCTCAACTGCAGTACAATAATCCCTCCTCGATCGCGGGGGTTGCGTTCCAGAACCCCATGCGATAGGTGAAAATCCGTGAAGTAGAAACCATATGTTTGTATGGTTATTTTTATATATTTTAAGCCCTTAGAAACTCTCCTACACTGTTTATAAATATTCTCTGCACAGTTATACAGTAAACCCTCGTTTATCGCAGTTAATCCGTTCCAGACTCTACCGCGTTAAATGAATTTCCACTAAGTAGGATTCTTTATTTATAAATCTAATATTTTTGCAGTTAGAGCATAGAAAACCTGTTTACGACCTTCTAAATACACTTTTTAACATTATTAGAGCCCTCTAGACATGAAATAACACCCTTTAGTAGTCAAAAGTTTAAACTGTGCTCCATGACAAGACAGAGTTGACAGTTCTTTCTCACAATTAAAAGAATGCAAACATATCTTCCTGTTCAAAGGAGTGCGTGTCAGGAGCAGAGAATGTCAGAGAGAGAGAGAAAAGTAAACAATCAAAAATCAATAGGGCTGTTGGGCTTTTAAGTATGCGAAGCACCACAATAAAGTGGCCGCAAGTAAGGGATCAATATGAAGGTAGTCTTTCAGCATTTTTTAGAGGAGCGTCCGTATCTTCTAAGCGAACAGCCACTGTGCAAACAGCCTCTCTGCTCACACCCCCTCCGTCAGGAACAGAGAATGTCACAGAGAGTGAGAGAGACAGAGAAAAGCAAACAATCAAAAGTCAATACGTGCTGTTAGAGCTTTTAAGTGTGTGAAGCACCGCACGGGAAGCATATCGTATATCATTGAGGAGTTTTATTTAATACGTAATACATGCTCTGATTGGGTAGCTTCTCAACCATCCGCCAATAGCGTCCTTTGTATGAAATCAACTGGGCAAACAAACTGAGGAAGCATGTACCATAAATTAAAAGACCCATCGTCCGCAGAAATCCGCAAACTAGCAAAAAATACAGTACATTTAGATATGCTTACATTTAAAATCCACGATGGATTGAAGCCGCGAAAGTTGAAGCGCGATATAGCGAGGGATCACTGTATACAGTCATATGAAAAAGTTTGGGAACTTTTCTCAGCCTAAATAATAATTGACTCTACTTTCAACAAAAAAGAAAACAGTGGTATGTCTTTCATTTCCTAGGAACATCAGAGTACTCAGGTGTTATTCGAAACAAAGATTTTTAGTGATGCAGTATTTAGTTGTATGAAATTAAATCAAATGTGAAAAACTGGCTGTGCAAAAATGTGGGTCCCCTTGTAATTTTGCTGATTTAAATGCCTGTCACTGCTCAATGCTGATTACTTGCAACACCAAATTGGTTGGATTAGCTTGTTAAGCCTTGAACTTCATAGACAAGTGTGTCCAATCATGAGAAAAGGTATTTAAGGTGGTCAATTGCAAGTTTTGCTTCCCTTTGACTCTCCTCTGAGGAGTGACAGACAGCATGGGATCCTCACAGCAACTCTCAAAAGATCTGAAAATAAAGATTGTTCAGTCTCATGGATCAAGGGAAGGCAACAAAAAGCTATCTCTGAGGTTTAAACTGTCAGTTTCAACTGTAAGGAATGTAATCGGGAAATGGAAGGCCACAGGCACAGTTGCTGTTAAACCTAGCAGGTCTGGTAGGCCAAGAAAAATACAGGAGCGGCATATGCGCAGGATTGTGAGAATGGTTATAGACAACCCACAGATCACCTCCAAAGACCTGCAAGAACATCTTGCTGCAGATGGTTTATCTGTATATTGTTCTAAAATTCAGTGCAATTTGCACAAAGAACATGTGTATGGCAAGGTGATGAGAAAGAAGCCCTTTCTGCACTCACGCCACAAACGGAGTCGCTTGTTGTATGCAAATGCTCATCTAGACAAGCCAGATTCATTTTGGAACAAAGTGCTTTGGACTGATGAGACAAAAATTGAGCTCTTTGGTCATAACAAAAAGAGCTTTTCATGGCAGAAGAAGAACACCGCATTCCAAGAAAAACACCTGCTACCTACTGTGAAATTTGGTGGAGGTCCCATCATGCTGTGGGGCTGTGTGGCTAATTCAGGGACTGGGGCCCTAGTTAAAGTCGAGGGTCGGATGAATTCAACCCACTATCAACAATTTCTTCAGGATAATGTTCAAGCATCAGTCACAAAGTTGAAGTTACACAGGGGTTGGATATTCCAACAAGACAATGACCCAAAACACAGTTCGAAATCTACAAAGGCATTCATGCAGAGGGAGAAGTACAATGCACTGGAATAGCCGTCACAGTCCCCTGACTTGAATATCAGCGAAAATCTATGGGATGATTTGAAGCAAGCTGTCCATGTTCAGCAGCCATCAAATTTAACTGAACTGGAGAGATTTTGTATGAAAGAATGGCCAGAAATACCTCCATCCAGAATCCAGACACTCATCAAAGGTTATAGGAGGCGTCTAGAGGCTGTTATATTTACAAAAGGAGGCTCAACTAAGTATTGATGTCATATCTCTGTTGGGGTGCCCACATTTATGCACCTGTCTAATTTTGTTGTGATGCATATTGCATATTTTCTGTTAATCCAATAAACTTAATGTCACTGCTGAAACACTACTGTTTCCATAAGGCATGTCATATATTAAAAGGAAGTTGCTACTTTGAAAGCTCCATCCATCCATTGATCCATCCTTTTCCGCTTATCCGAGATCAGGTCACGGGGGCAGCAGCTTGAGCAGAGATGCCCAGACTTCCCTCTCCCTGGCCACTTCTGCTAGCTCTTCCGGGAGAATCCCAAGGCATTCCCAGGCCAGCCAAGAGTCATAGTCCCTCCAGCGTGTCCTGGGTTTTCCCCGGGTCCTCCTCCCAGTTGGACGTGCCCGGAACACCTCACCAGGGAGGCGTCCAGGAGGCATCCTGATCAGATGCCTAAGCCACCTCATCTGACTCCTCTCGATGCGGAGGATCAGCGGCTCTGCTCTGAGCCCCTCCCAGATGACTGAGCTTTTCACCCTATCTTTAAGGAAAAGCCCAGACACCCTACGGAGGAAACCCATTTCAGCTGCTTGTATTTGCGATCTTGTTCTTTCGGTCACTACCCATAGCTCATGACCATAGGTGAGGGTAGGAACGTAGATCGACTGGTAAATTGAGAGCTTTGCCTTATGGCTCAGCTCCTTTTTCACCAGGACAGACCGATGCAGAGCCCGCATCACTGCGGACGCCGCACTGATCCGCCTGTCGATCTCATGCTCCATTCTTCCCTCACTCGTGAACAAGATCCCTAGATACTTGAACTCCTTCACTTGGGGCAGGATCTCACTCTCAACCCTGAGAGGGCATTCCACCCTTTTTCGGCTGAGGACCATGGTCTCGGATTTGGAGGTGCTGATTCCCATCCCAGCCGCTTCACACTCAGCTGCGAACTGATCCAGAGAGAGCTGAAGATCATGGCCTGATGAAGCAAACAGGACAACATCTTCTGCAAAAAGCAGTGACCCAATCCTGAGTCCACCAAACCGGACCCCCTCAACGCCCTGGCTGCGCCTAGAAATTCTGTCCATAAAAGTTATCAACAGAATCGGTGACAAAGGGCAGCCCTGGTGGAGTCCAACTGTCACTGGAAATGGGCTCGACTTACTGCCGGCAATGCGGACCAAGCTCTGACACCGGTTGTACAGGGACCAAACAGCCCTTACCAGGGAGTCCGGTACCCCATACTCTCAGAGTACCCCCCACAGGATTCCCCGAGGGACACAGTCGAATGCCTTTTCCAAGTCCACAAAACACATGTAGACTGGTTGGGCAAACTCCTATGCACCCTCCAGGATTCTGCTAAGGGTGTAGAGCTGGTCCACTGTTCCGCGACCAGGACGAAAACCACACTGTTTCTCCTGAATCCGAGGTTCGACTATCCGCTGGACCCTCCTCTCCAGGACCCCCAAATAGACTTTTCCAGGGAGGCTGAGGAGTGTGATCCCTCTGTAGTTGGGACACAAAGCTCAGCCAATGATAAACAAAAATCCAAAGAATTAAGAGAGGTTCCCAAACTTTTTCATATGACTGTAAATGACTGTTCAAATCATGGTTTTGGTTTAATTATTTTTTTAAGCTGCAAATTTCAGGCATAGTTTGCAGTAAAGCAGCATATTTTGTGTAGTTTAATTTCTGTTGCACCACTTGTTCCTCATTTGGTATAACATGTCATGTGGACTTTTTCTTTTTTGTGGCATGTGTCATGCATGCACATCTAAGGTTTGCCTTCTGGGCTCATCTGAGGTAAGCATTATCACTCCAGGACATGAGAGGGAGCCGTCGTAGATGGTAACATTTCCCTTTTTACACAATGATATAGTTTAAAACCTGCCTTGTTAACTTTGGCAACTTAATATTTTCATAACATGTTTAAGAAATGAACAACAAATGCTGCTACAAAAACTGAACAGAAAGAGAATCAAGTCTGGCTGCATACGTACAGAGTCAGACTCCTCTGAAGCTGCTTATGCCTGCAGGCCATTAGCATCGTCTTACAGAAATAATTACAGAATATGCGTATTTAACACAAAGGTATTTTTAGATAATAAATTGTGTCAACTTATTACCCTGAAGATAGGCATGGTTGACAGCAGTCTACGACACAGATACTTGCAGTATCGGATAAGACAAGACTTGGGAAGGTTTGTGCTACATTCATCAAGACTGGGAAGATTGAAGATGATCCCACAATTTAATATCAAATTTAATTGAATATCAATTTCAAATTAATATCAATATCAGCACTCATCTTAAATTTACTGTGAATATTACTGTAAGACAAGACTAGGTTCCTGTGGCTTTAGAAGCCATAGTTGATTTTTATATTTTTATTAAGTTTTGTAGCAACATTTGCTAATCAGGTCTTTTTTCTGTATTTAGTGAAAATATTATGTCATCATACTTAACAAAGCTAGTTTTCAACTTTAATATTGTGTGATGTAAATATTATAGGATAATTGTGATATTGTACTTTTGGATATTAGCTGATTAAATCTACAGCAATATAGTTTTGAGGAGATTTGTGCGATGGTACAATTATAGTGAGAAGCCAAGCAAAATGACCCACATTATTGGCTAAGTAAAAAGATTACAATATGCAAGCTTTCAAGGCAACTCAGGCCCCTTCTTCAGGCAGGATTTAATATACAGTATTGTGTTATTTAAGGTGTACACTCATTAATTTATGATATTAGGTTTTTTTTTTAGTGAAATGCTGCCATATTTATTTATTTATGCTCAGAATCCGTATCTGTCCTTACATGTGCATGTTGCCCTATGCCAAGATTCAGTACTGTGGCTCGAGCAGCAGCCAGACCTGTCTTGAAAATTAAGAAAATATCCAGATAATATCATTTGGATCAGATCTTAACTATTGATGTATTGATGGAAGGATGCTGAAACTGAACAACATTTTTAGTGAACAGCACAGTGAACAAAATAAGTTTTGCAGTGACCTCATAATAAATTAGTGAGCACAATGCAGACGTCTATGAAACAGAGCAAAATAACATGTGCAGAATGTGATTAGTATTAAACAGGAATTAGAATATCAAATGGTGCCTGCACTGGAAAATGGAAGAGCATTAAGTTAAAGCTCTGGGAAAAACAAGCATAAACCTGTATAAAACAATACCAAAAACTGCAAATCCTTAGTCATTAGAGAAACAAGATGAACCAGATGTTTTGATAGATTGGTTTAACTGATTTCATATGTACTGAAGATAATACTCAGGGTGCTGCTCAGAAGATTACAGAAATGAAAGACATAGATATATATCATTAAAAAAAATATAAGAAAAAGGTTTAGTGTGTGAACAAAACAATGGATGGTATCAGGATTTTTACGAGAGAAGTTTAAAGTTTAATAACATGCTGCTCAAACGATTTTATACAATTGGGACCAGAGCACAGCTGAAGTCCAGATAGACAGAAGAAACATTTCTAGATGAAAGATAAATCAGACAACAATGCAAAATACTTAGTGCAGAAGAAAAAGAATCATGACTTGTGAAAACCAAATAAGGCACAAAACAAAGATGTTCATTTTAACTGTTACTGTTGAACTAAGAAATTATAATTTTTGAATCAATCCTGGATATCAGATTAGTAGTAAATGTAGAATGTGAGCTAAAGCAGAATAAAATATGTGCACAGGGTCATGTAAGCAGTGACTACAAAGACTGATGAATGTAAAATAAAACAAAAAAGAAGGAATCCAACTAATAATAATAAAAAATAAAACAAAATAATAAAGGGCAGCACGGTGGGGCAGTGGTAGCGCTGCCGCCTCACAGTAAGGAGCCCTGGGTTCACTTCCCGGGTCCTCCCTGCATGGAGTTTGCATGCTCTCCCCGTGTCTGCGTGGTTTACTCCCACAGTCCAAAGACATGCAGGTTAGGTGCATTGGTCATCCTAAATTGTGCTTGGTGTGTGTGTGTTTGTGTGTGCTTGGCGTGTGTGTGTGTGTGTGTGTGTGTGTGTGTGTGTGTGTGTGTGCCCTGCGGTGGGCTGGCGCCCTGCCAAGGGTTTGTTTCCTGCCTTAGGCCCTGTGTTGGCTGGGATTGGCTCCTGCAGACCCCCGTGACCCTGTGTTAGGATATAACAGGTTGGATGATGGATGGATGGACAAAATAATAAAAATGAAACCCAACTGTAGATGTTAATAAGACTAACAAAGACACCTTAGAAGTGGCAAAACAATAAAACAAACTTAATATACAAATATGACTATTGTAGATGAAATACGTGTTTGTATACAGTCTAGTAAATAAAACTTGATAAAAAAAAAACAAATGAAGGGCAGAATAGGAGCATTGAGCAAAGGATGAAAATGTCTTGAGATGTCTTCAACCTACCTTTGAAAAGAATACTAGTAATAAAACAAGTTAATTGAATGAATACTGCTTTCAATGGTCACTAAACAAATTGATATTGCATATGTTTACACATGATATTTTATATTCTACATACCTGAACAGATAATTGACATGTCGCTGCTGTCACTGCAGTTTTCAGCCATGGGTTGTGAATGAGGGCAGTCAAACAAACTGGACTCATTTCCCATGCATTCAAACTGTCGATTCCAAGCAGGTCCAGTCCCTTTCCCATAAAGAGTCCCTACAGCAGTTGCCACTGCCACCCCACACTGAAGCTCATGACAGACAACATTGGCATCCTTTATGTCCCAGCTGGAGTCACAAATTGTCCCCCAGGTCTCTCCAAACTGCACCTCTACATGGCCGGAACAGGGGTCCTCACTGCTGACCAATCTTGGCTGTATATGAGCTAAAAATTGAATGATAATTGATTGTTACTATTTTCTACAGTTTATCATTTTGCAATGTACTAAAAGTTTCTGACGCTAGAACAATATGTCAGTTTCAAGGAAAGACGATCTCATTCCAATGTCACCAGTTTCTGTTAAAGGAAAGTTTTAAAAGCAAAACTTAGCTGAGATTCAAAGACCCCCCATGCCACAAGTAACACTGTAATTTTATTCACACTGCCCTGAATTATTGGATTGTAGTAGTAACTTTACATGCACTGTACTTATGAAACTTTGAGTAAACGTATTTTGTTATATGTCACAAATTAAAATTTTAAATATTTTTGAGTTGTGCCTTCATTTAAAGTAACAGTTTAAAATTATTTAAATTAATATAATGATACTATACAAAAAAAACAAACTTTCTATCATATTTCCATTACACAGTGTTGAAGGCCACGCTTATACTTCCATTGCATGATTAGGATATTTGTGATAGATAGATAGATAGATAGATAGATAGATAGATAGATAGATAGATAGATAGATAGATAGATAGA
>JANRMT010062817.1:22278876-22291763 GCA_026402145.1 Polypterus bichir lapradei
AGATAGATAGATAGATAGATAGATAGATAGATAGATAGATAGATAGAAATGAAAGGCCCTATATAATAGATATATAGATAGACATGAAAGGTACTATAGATAGATAGATAGATAGATAGATAGATAGATAGATAGATAGATAGATAGATAGATAGGTATATAGATAGAACTTTATTTGTCCCCAGGTGTAAATTTTCTTATGTAATATATATTATATATAATATATTTTACTTATATAAAATATTCTTAATACACCTAATAATGCATATACTTAATGCACAGTTAAAAATTATTTTACATCTTACCAGAACACACCATTCCCGCAAAATTACTCTGAATATCCTGTAAAAATTTAGGTATAGGGTTAAGTTTGGAAGAACACTGCCAGAAAAATGATTCATTGCCCACACAATGAACTGGGGCAGTCCAAAGATTAGCAGCTTCTTCTCCAAAGTAAGCCTCTCTTTTGACTGAGACAGCTGATCCACAACCAAGCTGTCTGCACAAAACGTCCGCCAATGGACTGTTAATTAATTCATCAGGAAATGTACTTATCCCTCTGTTAGATGTAAGTCGCATTCTGCCAGCACAGGGACTTCCTCCATTCTCAAGTGATATATTGATAGCACCTTAAAACAGAAGTAAGGTTTTTTTGTTTTTTTTTATAAACATATATACATTTGCTTATAGATAGTAATAACTGTAATAAAAAAAATCGTGTCAAGTAAGCAAAAGCCTGCCAAGGCACAATAAAAAAGAAAAAAATACCATAAATGTTGTTTTACATTAATTTGATATATAAATGCTTATAATGCAAATATTCAGATAAACCTGAAATAAATTATAACCAATCTTATCTTCTTGACTGTTCACAACAAGCTTTCTGTTGATTGTAACATATTTAAGAAATTTTGATGAGGCTACTCCTTCAACCGAGAATTCTAGAATCAAGAGGCATTAGCAATAAGCACTGCACTCACATTGTGACTATTAATTCATTGTCTGCTTATTTTTAAATTATTTCTTAAAACTGGTAACCTTCTACAGGTACGCAGACTTATTCAAACCAATCAGTCCATTTGCACATTGGGAGAACATACAAACTCTATACAGTTTCTAACATGTCTAACAATCAAAAATGAGTCCCTGTGCCACTGCCTTAACAGGCTGAAACAGTCCTACAAAGTTTTTAAAATCAAATATGTACGTATAACGTGATTTTGGTTAACTGTATAAATTGCATGCTACGTGCCTGCTTAAGCTCTCAATGCTCGTAGAAGAAAAAAGCACATACTTTCAAAGTTTTATTGGCAGTATACAGGAAATATTTTGCAAAATAACACAATTTTCCATCCATTATCCAACCCGCTATATCCTAACTACAGGGCCACAGGGGTCTGGTGGAGCCAATCCCAGCTAACACAGGGCGCAACGCAGGAAACAAACCCCCGGGAAGGGTGCCAGCCCACCGCAGTAACACCATTTTATTTTATTTAATTTTTTGTTCTTTTTTTTATTGATGGGAAAAAGCTTCTGCTGCCCTCCCCAAATTTTAATATGATTTAATGGTACTAGCTACAACAACAACATTTATTTATAAAGCACATTTTTATGCAATTGATGTAGCTCAAAGTGCTTTACAGGATAAAGAAAGAAAAAAGAAAAAATATAAAAATAAAATTAGGCAATACTAATTAACAAAGAATAAAATAAGGTCCTGTGGTGGGCTGGCACCCTGCCTGGGGATTTTTTCCTGCCTTGCGCCCTATGTTGGCTGGGATTGGCTCCAGCAGACCCCTGTGACCCTGTGTTAGGATATAGCGGGTTGGCTAATGACTGATTGTCTGACTAAAATAAGGTCCGATGGCCAGGGGGACAATAAAAACAAACAAAAAAAAAAAACTCCAGATGGCTGGAGAAAGAGGAAAAAAAAATCTGCAGGGGTTCCGAGGCCACAAGACCACCCAGCACTAGGCATTCTACCTAACATGAATGATCTCAATAAGAATAATTTTTCTTAAGCTCTTCCAGTCTAAATTGATTGGATGTTTAAGTAATACTATATATTAATAGTAGCAGTTAACTTTGAACATCAAAATCAAAAAATCATTAGTATACTTTTTAATGCAACTACCAAGCTAGTAAGTTAGTGATTAATATGGGGCTGATGTTGCAAATGAATGCTGTTCAGAACACAAGCTGAGTATGTTAGCTAAAGAATAAAAGAAAAGAAAATACATTTACAGGTAGTGTTTTCATAAATTGGAGGGGGCATTCATGTAATATAACTGTTGCTTGTTTTCTTATTTTCACTCTAAACATTGACTGTATTTGAAACAATTCATGCTCACTCAAGCTAACTGGCAAATCCCTCATGATTTTACTTATCCAGCTACTTAACAGGATCTTCTAGTCAGTATATTTATGAGCACCACTTCTTTAATGTTTGTTCAAAGTCACAATTGGTTTTGCTGACACTCTGGCACCACTGAGTCAGCAGACAGACCTCTTATCTGTAACCTGTCTTGTCATTGTTGGTAATGCCTATGATGGTGATATCATCAGCACATTTAATAATGGAGTTGGAGCTTTGGCCACAGAGTCAGAGGTGAACATGGAGTAGAGAAGGGGGCTCAGCACACTACTCTGTGGCATGCTTGTGCTGATGTGTGGATGATGTGATGTTGTCAATCTCCAGATGTTCACGTCTGACAGAAAATGGCAGAAAGTGAATAAAATAAATTTGTAATTTCAAGTCTAATGGGAATGAGGGTGACAGAAATGTAACAAGTTAAAGTGCATTTTTTTATTTACAAATGCACTCATGTAAAATGGGGAAGTACTGTGGCCAAACATTATTCTGAATGCATTACAACAAACCTCTACTAACAGAGACCAGGAATAAGTAAATAAAGAATTTTCTAACTTCATTTTTACTTTGGATGGAATGTGTCAATTTTAGTCTCTTTATTTCATTATTTATAGATAGGGGAATAAAAAAAAAGCAAGTGTTATTTCACTTAGATTTTTTTTTTTCATTTTATTTATAGGGCACTTTATATTACCAGTAAATCTCATAGTGCTACATAAAAAGTTTAAACAAAGGCAAAGCAAAATAAAAACAAAGATAAAAGAACAATAATTATAGCATTCTTGTTAATAAGCTTTCCTAAATAGAAAAGTCTTTAGCTGTTTTTTAAAACAGCCCACAATCTGCTGTGTTCTTATGCTCTCTGGTAGGGAATTCCAGAGCCGTGGAGCAGCGGCTGCAAAAGCTTGGTCACCCATTGTATGAAGTTTGGTCACAGGGGGGCGAAGGCAGTAGGTATTTGCAAAACGGTGGTTTCTTGCAGTGGATTGTAGTATAAAGAGTTCCTTAAGATATTGCGGAGCATTTCCATGAATACACTGGTGAGTAAACAAACAGAGTTTATATTCAATACGGAGGTGAATAGGGAGCCAATGAAGTGACCAAAGGATTGGTGAAACGTGTTCATATTTCCACACCCTCATCAGGACTCTTGCAGCACTATTTTGAATTTGTTGGACCTTTTGAAGGCTCTTGCTGGGGATCCCGATGAGGAGAGCATTACAATAATCCAGCCTAGAGGAGACAAAGGCATGAACCAGCTTTTCAGCATCACAAAGGGAGAGGTAGGGACAGAGTTTCGCTGTGTGTCGAAGATGAAGGAATGCAATTTTACAGAGATGATGGACATGTGTATCAAATGACAGATGGGACTCGAACTTGACACCCAAATTAGTAACAGAAGGGGAGAAAGTAATGGTACGGTCAGAAAAGGAAATACAATTTACAGAGGAACGAATTTGATGGAGGGTGCCAATTAAAAAAGCTTAAGTTTTAGTGCTGTTCAGCTTGAGTGAGTTCTTGGACATCCAGGCCTCGATCTCATCCAAGCAGGAGGAAAGAGCTGATGGAGGTGTAAAAGAAGTTGAATCCAGTCTCACATAGAGCTGCGTATCATCTGAAACTCTATGCTTGCAGATGATGTGACCCAGGGGTGGCATATAGATATTAAAAAGGGTTGGCCCAAGGACTAATCGTTGTGGGACCCCACAGGTGACAGTGTGGGTATGAGATTTAGCATCCCCCAAGGCTACATACTCAGCCCTATCTGTAAGATAGGACTCGAACCACTCCAAAGCAATCCTAGAAAGTCCAATTATATAGTGAAGATGATGAAGGAGAACATTATGATCTACCGTATCAAATGCAGCTGTGAGGTCCAGGAGGATTTGGAGTGATGGGGAGCCCTGGTCAGCAGCCATCAGGAGGTCATTGGTGACTCTGACCAGGGCTGCCTCTGTACTGTGAGAAGTTCAGAAACCATATTGAAATTTTTCAAACAGATTGAATTTTATGAGGTGATCCTGAAGCTGAAGATAGTTGCTAAGTTTAAAATGAAGTATTTGAGTAACAAACAACCCTCTATAAAGCAGAAATAAACTAATGGCAAAGCCCAAACACCCCTCCTATGAAGCGGTGCTAAAATCAATAGAAGAGACCACAGATCACTCCTATTTACAAGACAATATTCAGATTAATGGCAGAGTCAAAATGAGTCAGAAAGTACTGGTGGCATTCATTGATTAGATGAAGCTCTGCACATTATGCATATTAAGAGTCAAATGACATGATGTATTAGACGAGGTAATGTAACAGAAAAGCATAAAAACAGATTAATTGTTTCCATGGACTGAGACATTTGTGCATACTTGTGTACAAATAAAGAACTGTTCTGCATTTTCATCTGGTCTCCATTAATGGCTTCTTTGAAAGCAGAGGAAAGTTTTTCTACTATGGTATATAATCCATCCATCCATTATCCTATCTACTATATCCTAACTACAGGGTCACAGTATATAATTGTATACAAAATTATACATATACACGTGCTGCACACTATGTATACTTTCTTGTGCTTGTTGGTGTTGTATTATTGTTAGCTCTTCCAAGGAAATGCAAGTAAGTATTTCATTGTACTACAATACAGTATGTACGCTGTGCACTATGTACACATGACAATGAACATGACTTTAATTATTTAAAACATTGATAATTTGCTCAACAAGCATTGAAAGTACTACATGAGTAAAGCCAAAAACTCAAATCATAATAAATGATATAAAATACACATTTCAATAAATTAAAAGAATTATCATTATATATACCAACTTTAGTTCTGCATTTAGAGGCATAGAGAATACCAAACAACACAATATCTATACTTATTGTAGTGCATCGGGGTAAACATTTAAATATGCATTTTCAGTATGTCAGTGAACACTTTTGTTAATACATCTCTGTACAAGTACTAATTACAAGCAGGCAGCTTTCACAAAAATATCAATCTTAAGAATTTTATCCGGTTAACTAAGTTAAATACAGTACCAGGTTGGCTCATTTCAGTATCATGCTAACATTATGACTACTCTTTCATCTAGTCAACCTATTCCAATAATGGGTCAGAGGGATCAGCAGCCCATCAGCAACCAACACTAAACACACCATATACACCTACAGTCATTCATTTCAGGCTAGTCAGCCCAAAGGGAACATCTTTTGTATGTTGGAAGAAACTGGAGAATGCAGAAAACACAGACATGGTCAAAAGAAAAATGTGCTACCTTTAGCCAGACAATGCCTAGACTGAGATTTAAACCTAGGATTATAGAGTCTTAATATCTAACATGAACATTTATTGAGGATTCAAATAATTCTGTTCAAAACATTATTAGAAGAATAATGTACCTAGTTAACATACCTTTACATGTAATTGTGGCTGCCATACTGTAATCACATTCATGTTGGCCCCAGGGATTAGAAGGACATTCCCATAAGAAGGTTTCATTCCCTGAGCAGTGGACATTATCCAGCCAGATGGGAGCATCACCAGAGGGTAAACGCATTTGGGAAACGGTTTCTGCTTCTCCACACCCCGTTTGCTTACACACAAGTTGTGCTTCTTCTATTCTCCAGTTAGTTGAACAAACTGCTCCCCATTGACCTTTGTAATAGACATCTACTCTTCCTGCACAAGCATTATTAAGGGTTGTAATTTGTAATTTTTTTTCACCTGTCAAACAGACAATAATTGGACCAAAAGAGCAGTTAATTTTCATCCACGTGAGTTTAAACACATGATAAACAATTTCTTCATGAGTAAAAGAAGTAATTTGTTTTGTTATGTTTACTAATACAAGTTTTTTAAATCTTTTAATTGATGAATTTCATCACATCACTTAACTTGACTTTAACGACACTTCTCCTATTCTAGTGAGGGAAGTGAAAGCAATAAGCTGGCAGCACCGTAAGGGTTATATGGTTTGATTTCTCCAGAGCCTTCATAACAATCCAGCCATCTCTGTAAAGGAATAACCTCAGAGATATGCAAGAGGATGAGCTTATGGTATCCTGCATAATGGACTGTTTGTCGGGCAGACCACAGTGTGTGAGACTCAAAGACTATGTTTCTGATACAGATGTGAGCAACTGTGGAGCACAATAAGAAACAGTCTTGTCTCTTTTCTCTTCACTCTGTACACCACTGACTGTAAGTATAACATCAGGTCATGGCACTGGCAGAAATTCTCAGGTGATTCTGCACTTAGGGAGCATACTGATAAAGGGGATGAGACAGAGGAGGGGAGTCAGGGGGATAACTTTGTTTTTTAGTGCAGAAAGAATTGCCTTTAACTTAACATCAGCAAAAACAAGGAACTGGTTATTGACTTTCACCGCACCACAAAGCCTCAATGTCTGGTCACTGTTCAGGGAGTGTATATACACGATAAAGGTGGTGCAGTCTCCCAGGTACTTGGGCGTCCACATCAATGATAGGCTGGAATGGTCTCGTAACACATAGGAACTATGTAGGAAAATGCAGAGCAGACTCTTTTTTTCTTGGAGACTGCCTCCCTTTAATGTGTGGTCAGTGTGATGTTCTATACTGTGGTGTGCTGCACTAGTAACATCACTTCAAGAAATTCCCACTGAATCTGCAAACTTATTAAAAATACTAATTTTTAATGTATCATAGGCTACTTAGCCTGTGTTATTATACTGTGTTCAATGAGTCCTTTTAAAAGAAGACCCTTTGGTATTTCACAAATCTTGTACCATCTATTCATGGTTATTAATGGAGCAGATTATGCAACTAAATAAACAAAGGTTGTTTTTTTTTGTTTGTTTTTTTCTGGCACTTTGTTGTGGATAGTTCTTTAAGGAACCAAAAATGGTTCCCCTATGGTATCGCTCTGAAGAACCACCCTGACATCTTTATACATATGTACAGTATATAAAATATATTGATACATTATTATGACTGCTAATGTTTACCTGTGTCATCCATATTTTTTTCTTGAGTAGATTCTAAGAGAAAGAAAAAATAAACAAACATTTATTTCAATGTATAGTACAAGCATACAACACTTTACATAAGACAAGAATAACTTTCAACTGAACTTCAACTTTATTGTCATATGTGCTCAGTACAATGAAAATGTTATTGTGTGAGTCCTGAAGCAATCAACAAAAGTACACAACAACAGACAAGAATAAACAACAATAAACAAAAACACCTCAGGTGCAAAACAAGTGTGCAAACAAACTGAGTAAATATGTTAATGTTGCATACTTGCGCAAATAACACCTCCATCCCATTCATGCTGACAAGGCCGTTCCTCCTGGGTTGCTGCCTCACACTGACTCAGCTCAGTTTCATTCCCTCTGCACTTTACTCCAGTCAGCACTCGGTCTTCAGGAAGAGATTCAGGGTGTATAAGATGAGGAGCAGAAATGGCAGCTCCACAGTCCAGCTGCCTACAGACCACCTCTGCATCTGGCAGGTCCCAGGCGTAGCTGCACACTTGGCCCCATTGACCATTATAAAGGACTTCAACTCTACCGGCGCAAGTACTGCTGCCATTCACTCGGACTTGAAGAGTATCTTAAAGAGACAAAACTGGCAAATTTACATTTTAGTGCCCAATAAATTCTAAAAGAAACTAAATAAATCAGTAAAAAATAGATGAAGGCACTGTAATTTAAGTGTAAATATCCATTAATTTATATTGTGAACTTGCATTTTCAGTTACAGTGAGAGCAAGATGGAGTTTATGCCAGCTACTTTGGATTCAATGCAGGAACAAACTCTAGATGTGTTCATAATTACAAAGTTGGATTCAGTGGCCGAGTTTCAGAAAAAGCCCTACGCATCTATTAAGGCATTTCGATTAATAAGATGTTTTGTTTAAGGCAAAAGTGTGTCACAGACATTAGTGCTACTGGCTCACACGTACCATCCTTTTAATTGTATTATATCAGTTTAGAGTCACCAATTAACTTCATATTCATGTCTCTGGAATATTTATTTACTAGCGACTGGGAGCCAAATCGAATCGGGCTACAAATTCTACGTTTGTGAAATCCATACTTTCTCTGCAAAGAATTATTTGATTTTTTAAGTCCTTGAAACGCTTTTGTTATCATGGCACTGATTTGTGCTTAAAATGGACCCTTTCGGCGGATGTAATGTTTAAACGGGGCTGCAAGACGTGAACTCAGCTCTTCGGCGCACCTCATTTGATTTTGTCAGGCCAACAAATTTTCAAAACAAACCGTATCTTACGACTCTAATCAGAGTCAGAGTAATAATTATGTTGGTGTGGTCATTTTATATCTGAGATCGGCTAAAATTTAAACAATGACCGTTGTTAATACCCAGCCGTCATTACTCAGTTTGCCAATAGATGTCAGAAGGACGGATGCCAAAACCGAACTGCCCAAAGATAGATTTCAACGTACCAAGCAAAGGGTGATACGTTGTAAATTACTTATGGTTCCAGAGCTGTCGAAAGGTTTAAGTCAGTCGATGATGTTAGTCCTGGAAAGTATGCCCCACCAAACCAACGTTCCAAAAACCAAACGAACTTACTGTTATCTGCTCGATCCAACACCGACTTACTATACTCAGCCGTCCAGCGGCGTCACTGAAGCATTCGAACATTCTTAGCCAATCATGCAATACTGCGTCCACGTTTGCCACATTATGTTCTAACTACAGAGGCAGAGTCCCATTGCATGGTTCTAACTTGTATTGAGTCGAGGTATTGACGCGAACACCATACATACGGGGTATTGACGTAGAATACCATACATACGGATAGTATCAAATTATATATAAGGATTATTATATCTTTTTGTCCTTTACTGCATTGTAATTGACTGCCTGTCCCTTTTAAAATATTATCTTCCAAAACTTCAAAAATGATATCTTACTTTCCTTTTATTCATATTCACCATCGTTAATTCTGTACACATTCAAAGATCATAGACAAACAATAAATTTATGTCCTGTGTATGAAAAGTAAATAAGCAAGTTACAAAATAATGATAATAAAAAAAAAAATCTACTTGTCTTTTCCAGCCCAGTGTATGCAAATACCGCTATTGTGAGGGACATGTGAAAGCAAGACAGGATTAAGACCACCATGGGTGCCAGGGTGTCAGAGCTCAAAAAGCCCCGTCACTACACCATTAGGCATATGCAAAAAATCACAAATAATTATGAAAATCACATATGTCAATAATAAATCAGATACAGGGATTAAGGTAGAAAAACTCCAAAACGTTATATTGGGTTTTTGCTCATTAGTGTATTACAAAGAATGTAATAAATGAACTGAAGAGTGCAGCATCAGGAAATCAACTTCCTTCTGACGGCTCATTTAACAGTATTAATTAAATATGTTTAAAAGGATTATCCCACTTTGTGGAAAAAAAAAGATATGTAACTGGCCATTTTGGGTTTGCAAATTTACACAAAGTAAACATTCGCATTACCAGATTGAAGTGACTCAAATCCGATATTTTGCCTTAATGTGACACAGACCTGGTGTTTGCAGGGCAGTGTGGACACAGATATCTGATCTGTTCAATGGGGCGTTTTTATAGGTGGTCCTAGATCAGGTACATACAGTATATGATTTGTGGCCATGCAACATGAAGTCAGGTCAGAATTCATGTTTTTTTTAATTTCTTTTTTTTTTAACATGGCCTGAGCACCGCTGTCATTAGCCATCGCCAGCAACGTGGCAGAACAACAATGGAGGAGAGGTGCAGCTGTGACAACAGTTATGGCCCACCATTGCTGGCTCCCTTCTCATACCCACATATCTCCTGGTGCAGCATTGCCATCAATAAATTACATTTTTTGTTGTTGCTGGCGCTGATAACTCAGGAACAAATGTACCAAAGTGCGCATGCGTGCTGTTTTGCAGGGCAGATTCATTACATTCACATTACAGGCAGATTTCTGGGGACCCCCTGTACTGTTTTTTTTGTTCCATCCAGCTTCTGATTATAAAGTTGGTTCCTAATGTTATTTCTAGTTCCTATTTTTTGACAATACAGAAATGACAAAAATAATTAATTAATTATTAGAATTTATGAAGCATGTACAGTATGTTAGTTACATGGGGATAATTTAATGTTTTGTTTTAGCCTGGTTTTTAAGGTTTTTCGTCATTGTTTTCATCCTGCTTTTCCAGGTGTTCTGATCATTTAATCCATTATTTACTATTGAACAGATTCTATAGTGGGTCTGTACTTGTAGCATTTCAGCATTCTGTGTCATTTGCCCAGGTGTTTACTCTGCCCATTGTTACTTGTTATTATTAAGATATAATTAAGTGAGCAAACTACACAGAAAAAAAGAGAAATTCATTGGAAAACAACAAAAGAGAGTTAATTATTTAAGCTATGACAAAAATAAAGTATTTCTAAATGTCTTAAAATGTAACATTGCACTGCTGTCCCTTTTCCGAATGCAGAATAGATAGATAGATAGATAGATAGATAGATAGATAGATAGATAGATAGATAGATAGATAGATAGATAGATAGATAGATACTTTATTAATCCCCAAGGGGAAATTCACATACACCAGCAGCAGCATACTGATAAAAACCACAAAAACAATATTAATTAAAGAGTGATAAAAATGCAGTGCAAGTTAACAAATGCAAGGTGGAGAGTGCGAGGCAGGTGTAACAGTCTATAATCTTGTGTAATGTTAATGTTTACCCCCCTGGGTGGAATTGAAGAGTCCCATAGTGTGGGGGAGGAACGATCTCCTCAGTCTGTCAGTGGAGCAGGACGGTGACTGCAGTCTGTCTGAAGCTGCTCCTCTGTCTGGAGATGATCCTGTTCAGTGGATGCAGTGGATTCTCCATGATTGACAGGAGCCTGCTCAGCACCCGTCGCTCTGCCACAGATGTCAAACTGTCCAGCTCCTTGCCTACAATAGAGCCTGCCTTCCTCACCAGTTTGTCCAGACGTGAGGCGTCCCTCTTCTTTATGCTGCCTCCCCAGCACACCACTGCGTAGAAGAGGGCACTCGCCACAACCGTCTCATAGAACATCTGCAGCATCTTATTTCTGACAAGGCAAGAAAAAAATGACCAGCTAATTAAATGAGATCAATTTGAGGTAAAATGACCCATTGATTGAAAAACTGGTTCAAATAAAAACCTGCAGCATCATGGAATCTCCCATACTGAGGTTGAGAACTGCTGAATACAGGTCACTTGAACTTATTGATGTGAACTGCTAAGATTGGCAGATCCGATCTGAGCAAAAAAATCAGAATGAACAGTGAGGTTTGAAATGTGTCTGGAGCCGAGTGTAAAGAAAATCTTTTGTTTGGATTTGGCACTGTTTAGTAGTTTATCGCAGTGTCATACCTCCTGCAGTGGCCTCACTGCCCTCCACATTGTCACTTATGTCTATGCTGATGTTACAGAATGCCAGAGAATCTGTTTGCGCATGGATATTAACTTTTTCCTGACCTGATTATCACAATGTTTGGTCTCATTAGTCTAATCTGCAGTATTTATGACTTGTTCAAAGTGCTTGTTCAAATGATCGTATTTTTATTTTTTTTTTAATGCCAGTTATAGTTTTCACAAAGCAATATCTTTTGCTTCTTCATTTCAAACAGCCACCCCTTTAGACTCTTTTCTCTAATCTCATAAAACTGACCTAACAGACACCTACTATGATTTTGTCCCATTAACCTTATAAACTGACCAATACTCATTTTTTCTTTTATTTAGGTCTGATTAGATCGGTTTACAATGAGACTTGAAGTGGGTTTGGGTGTGTGCTGAATAGCAGACTGTGGTGAGATTCTGTGCTATTGGTGAATACATACACCTTTCCTGGTATTGGTTTAGTTTTTTGTTTTTTGTAAGACCCCTAAGCCCATTTGCGATCAGAGCTCCAGGATTTGCACCCAAGTTACCCTGACGGTAGATCTGGCTGTATATGAAAGCCTTTCAGAACTTTAATGGTTTTGGTTTATTTTGAGATAATAATGGACATAAATGGCTATCTGTATGAACAGATTTAAACGTACTTTCATGATGAGATACTTGTAAAGTAAAAAGGTGTCCTTGAAACATTTGGCAAATATTCTACTAATTCACAATGTGAGTACAAAGCAGCAGGCTAATGTGTTCATTGTCATCAGTTTGATGCTTTGAATTGCCTTAAAAAAGTATCGATAGTGGCATTAATATTTATTTATTCAGCCATCCATCCATTCTGCATTTGTTTCTGCTTCCCTTCAGTTGCTGCATAGATTGATTGCAGCGACATCGGCCTTGAACTTGATTAAGTACACCTGTTATTGGAAGAATTCATTATTTTCTTATCACCTGCATAACATATGTAATATATTTATTCTTGTATAATATAATTTATACTATTACACCTGTGTTTTTTTTCCGGAGTATCATATTACAATTTATTTTTCATAACTACTATTGTTTAAATCAGTGAAGTTTATTCCTGGAGCTGCCT
>JANRMT010062817.1:22303860-22319028 GCA_026402145.1 Polypterus bichir lapradei
TGAGTCCCTGTGCCGCTGCCTTACCAGGCTGAAACAGCCATACAAAGAGCAGTTTTTAAAACCAAATATGTATGTATAACGTGATTTTGGTTAACTGTATAAATTGCATGCTACGTGCCTGCTTAAGCTCTCACTGCTCGTAGAAGACACAACGACATACATTCAAAGTTTTCTTGGCAATATACAGGAAACATTTTGCAAAATAACACCATTTTCCATCCATTATCCATCCCGCTATATCCTAACTACAGGGTCATGGGGGTCTGCTGGAGCCAATCCCAGCTAACACAGGGCGCAAGGCAGGAAACAAACCCCGGGCAGGACGCCAGCCCACCGCAGTAACACCATTTTATTTTATTAAATTTTTTATTCTTTTTTTTATTGGTGGGAAACAGCTTCTGCTGCCCTCCCCAAATATTAATATGATTTAATGGTACTAGCTACAACAACAACATTTATTTATAAAGCACATTTTTATACAATTGATGTAGCTCAAAGTGCTTTACAGGATAAAGAAAGAAAAAAGAAAAAATATAAAAATAAAATTAGGCAATACTACTTAACAAAAAATAAAATAAGGTCCTGTGGTGGGCTGGCTGGAGAAAGAGAAAAAAAATCTGCAGGGGTTCCGAGGCCACAAGACCACCCAGCACTCGGCATTCTACCTAACATGGATAATCTCAATAAGTCCTTTTGATCTTTGTGCTTTGATCCAGACACTAAGAAACTGAACAATTTTTCTTAAGCTCTTTCAGTCTGAATTGATTGGATGTTTAAGTAATACTATATATTAATAGTAGCAGTTAATTTTGAACATCAAAATCAAAAAATAATTAGTATACTTTTTAATGCAACTACCAAGCTAGTAATTTAGTGATTAATATGGGGCTGATGTTGCAAATGAATGCTATTAAGAACACGAGCTGAGTATGTTAGCTAAAGAATAAAAGAAAAGAAAAAAACATTTACAGGTAGTGTTATCATAAACTGGAGGGGGCATTCATGTAATATAACTGTTGCTTGTTTTCTCATTTTCACTCTAAACATTGACTTATTTGAAACAATGCATGCTCACTCAAGCTAACTGGCAAATCCCTCATGATTTTACTTATCCAGCTACTTAACAGGATCTTCTAGTCAGCATATTTATGAGCACCATTTTTTTTTTTTTTCTATTATTGTAAAGCACTTTGGCCGCAGCATTACTATGTTGTTTTAAATGTGCTATATAAATAAATTGACATTGACATTGACACCACTCCTTTATTGTTTGTTCAAAGTCACAGTTGGTTTTGCTGACACACTGGCACCACTGAGTCAGCAGACAAACCTCTTATCTGTAACCTGTCTTATCGTTGTTGGTAATGCCTATGATGGTGATATCGTCAATGTATTTAATAATGGAGTTGGAGTTTTGGCCACAGAGTCAGAGGTGAACAAGGAGTCAAGAAGGGGGCTCAGCACACTACTCTGTGGCATGCTTGTGCTGAGACGTAGTGTGGATGATGTGATGCTGTCAATCTGCAGATGTTCACGTCTGACAGAAAATGGCAGAAAGTGAATAAAATAAATTTGTAATTTCAAATCTAATGGAAATGAGGGTGACAGAAATGTAACAAAGTTAAAGTGCATTTTTTTATTTCCAAATGTACTCATGTAAAATGGGGAAGTACCGTGGCCAAACATTATTCTGAATGCATTACAACCCACCTCTACTAACAGAGACCAGGAATAAGTAAATAAAGAATTTTCTAACTTCATTTTTACTTTGGTTGGAATGTGGCGATTTTAGTCTCTTTATTTCATTATTTATAGATAGGGGAATAAAAAAAAAAGCAAGTGTTATTTCACTTAGTTTTCAACTCTACTTCCCTCATGTACAGTATATAAACATAAAGATATATTTTGTATTATAGAATTGTAATCAATATTTTTAATCAATACATGATATAATTTTACAATTTAATACTAGTGTATACTTATATGAAGTTATAACAATGAATTGTTAAACATAGGGATCAGAATTAAATGTACCTAAAGGGTTAACTAAATGTTGCTTCAAGCCTAGGCATTTGCCTCATTTTAGATTTTTTTTTTTTCATTTTATTTATAGGGCACTTTACATTAGCAGTAAATCTCAAAGTGCTACATAAAAAGTTTAAACAAAGGCAAAGCAAGATAAAAACAAAGATAAAGGAACAATAATTATAGCATTCTTGTTAATAAGCTTTCCTAAATAGAAAAGTGTTTAGCTGTTTTTTAAAACAGCCCACAAGCTGCTGTGCTTTTAGGCTCTCTGGTAGGCCATTCCAGAGCTGTGGAGCAGCAACTGCAAAAGCTCGGTCACCCATTGTACGAAGTTTGGTCACAAGGGGGCGAAGGCAGCAGATATTTGCAAAACTGATGTTTCTTGTAGTGGATTGTAATAGAAGAAGTTCCTTAAGGTATTGTGGAGCATTTCCATGAATACACTGGTGAGTAAACAAACAGAGTTTATATTCAATTTGGAGGTGAATAGGGAGCCAATGAAGTGACCGAAGGATTGGTGAAATGTGTTCATATTTCCACACCCTCATCAGGATTCTTGCAGCACCATTTTGAATTTGTTGGAGCTTTTGAAGGCTCTTGCTAGGGATCCTGATGAGGAGTGCATTACAATAATCCAGCCTGGAGGAGACAAAGGCATGAACCAGCTTTTCAGCATCACAAAGGGAGAGGCAGGGACGGAGTTTGGCTATGTTTCGAAGATGAAGGAATGCAGTTTTACAAAGGTGATGGACATGTGTATAAAATGACAGATGGGACTCTAACTTGACACCCAGATTTGAAACAGAAGGGGAGAAAGTAATGGTATGGCGAGAAAGGGAAATACAATTTACAGAGGAACGAAGTTGATGGGGGGTGCCAATTAAGAGCTTCAGTTTTAGTGCTGTTCAGCTTGAGGAAGTTCTTGGACATCCAGGCCTCAATCTCATCCAAGCAGGAGGAAAGAGTTGATGGAGGTGTAAAAAAAGTCGAATCCAGTCTCACATAGAGCTGCGTATCATCGGCATTGGAATGGAATGAAACTCTCTTGTGGATGATGTGACCCAGGGGTAGCATATAGATATTAAAAACGGTAGGCCCAAGGACTAATCCTTGTGGGACCCCACAGGTGACAGTGTGGGTACGAGATTTAGCATCCCACAAGGCTACATACTCAGCCCTATCTGTAAGATAGAACCACTCCAAAGCAATGCCAGAAAGTCCAATCATATAGTGAAGACGATGAAGGAGAACATTATGATCTACCGTATCAAATACAGCTGTGAGGTCCAGGAGGATTAGGAGTGATGGAGAGCCCTAGTCAGCAGACATCAGGAGGTCATTGGTGACTCTGACCAGGGCTGTCTCTGTACTGTGAGAAGTTCGGAAACCAGATTGAAATTTATCAAACAGATTGAATTTTTTGAGGTGATCCTGAAGCTGAAGATAGTTGCTAAGGTTAAAATGAAGTATCTGAGTAACAAACAACCCTATAGAAAGCAGAAATAAACTAATGGCAAAGCCCAAACACCCCTCCTATGAAGCGGTGCTAAAATCAATAGAAGGGACCACAGATCACTCCTATTTACAAGACAATATTCAGATTAATGTCAAAAGGAGTCAGAAAGTACTGGTGGCATTCATTGATTAGATGAAGCTCTGCACATTATGCATATTAAGAGTCAAATGATGTACTAGATGAGGTAATGTAACAGAAAAGCATAAAAACAGATTAATTGTTTCCATGGACTGAGACATTTGTGCGTACTTGTGTACAAATAAAGAATTGTTCAACATTTTCATCTGGTCTCCGTGAATGGCTTCTTTGAAAACAGAGGAAAGTTTTTCTACTATGGTATATAATTGTATATAAAATTGTACATATACATGTGCTGCATACTGTGTATACTTTCTTGTGCTTGTTGGTGTTGTATTATTGTTAGCTCTTCCAAGGAAATGCAAGTAAGTATTTCATTGTACTACAATACAGTATGTACGCTGTGCACTATGTACACATGACAATGAACATGACTTTAATTACAGTATTTAAAACATTGATAATTTGCTCAGCAAGCATTGAAAGTACTACATGAGTAAAGCTGAAAACTCAAATCATAATAAATGATATAAAATACACATTTCAATAAATAAAAGCAATTATCATTATATATACCAACTTTAGTTCTGCATTTAGAGGCATAGAGAATACCAAACAACACAATATCCATACTTATTGTAGTGCATCAGGGTAAACATCTAAATACGCATTTTCCGTATGTCAGTAAACACTTTTGTTAATACATCTCTGTACAAGTACTAATTACAAGCATGCAGCTTTCACAAAAATATCAATCTTAAGAATTTTATCCGGTTAACTAATTTAAATACAGTACCAGGTTGGCTCGTTTCAGTATCATGCTAACATTATGACTACTCTTTCATCCAGTCAACCTATTCCAATACTGGGTCAGAGGGATTAGCAACCCATCAGCAACCAACACTAAACACACCATATACACCTACACTCATTCATTTCAGGCTAGTCAGCCCAAAGGGAACATCTTTTGTATGTTGGAAGAAACTGGAGAACACAGAAAATACACACATGGTCAAAAGAAAAACGTGCTACCTTTAGCCAGACAATGCCTAGACTGAGATTTAAACCTAGGATTACAGAGTCTTAATATTTAACATAAACATTTATTGTGGACTCAAATAATTCTTTTCAAAATATTGTTAGAAAAATAATGTACCTAGTTAACATACCTTTACATATAACTGTGGCTGCTGTACTGTGATCACACTCATGTTGGCCCCAGGGATTAGAAGGGCATTCCCATAAGAAGGTTTCATTCCCTGAGCAGTGGACATTATCCAGCCAGATGGGAGCATCACCAGTGGGTATACGCATTTGAGGAACAGTTTCTACTTCTCCACACCCCATTTGCTTACACACAAGTTGTGCTTCTTCTGTTCTCCAGTTAGTTGAACAAACTGCTCCCCATTGACCTTTGTAATAGACATCTACTCTTCCTGCACAAGCATTATTAAGGGTTGTAATTTGTAATTTTTTTTCACCTGTCAAAGAGACAATAATTGGACCAAAAGAGCAGTTAATTTCCTTAGACATGACTTTAAACACATGATAAACAATTTCTTTATGAGTAAAAGAAGTAATTTGTTTTGTTATGTTCACTAATATAAGTTTTTAAAATCTTTTAATTGATGCATTTCATCACTTCACTTAACTTGACTTTCACAACACTCAAACTATTCAAGTGAGGGAAGTGAAAGCAATATGCTAAGTTGGACAGAGCTGACCATTCTGTTCTTTTAAACTCTTACCAGCTCCTTCTGAGGAATTTGTGCACAATCCCGTGATATAATCAATAATTGTATCAATGAGGTGCCCTCTTGGAAATTTCTCAGTAGACATTTTAACTGCAGTATGCATAGAAACCCTGTGCAGTAACCTCATTTCAGTCACTTGTGCTCAGGGTTTCTCCTAAAATGGATTTTTTACCACACTACACTCTCAGAACTTTGTGGTGTCCTCTGTCACCTGTTCAGTTTGACCCTAAGGCTCCAGAAAGTGCCACTGCGGTGGAAAACATCCTGCATTGTACAGTACCTGTTCCAAAGAAGGCAGGTTCCTCTTTACCTTATGACTACAGACCAGTGGCCCTTACGTCTCACATCATGAAGGCCTTCTCTTTTAGTAGACCACCTTGACCCACTGCAGTTTGCTTAGTAGACAAACATTAAAGTAGAATATGCAATTATCTACAGTATCTGCTCCACAAGGCTGAACAACCCAGGTAAAAATAAAATATATTTAATTGTACTAAAAATATACTTTAATATCAGAAAGCACATTTCTATCACATTGTTGGTTTTGTGTGGTAAAAATAAGTGCAAAGAAAGTATAATACAAATGTACTAATTAAAAATACATTGAGTACTTCAGTGTACATAATCTAAATATGCTAAATTGCACTAATACTTAAATTGATATTAAGTGTACTCAGACAAAGTGTACTACCCCTAAAATATATAAAAATGTGTTATTAGTGCATTACTTAATACTGTGCTATGCATGCTTTAAATATAAGTTCAGTTTTGGTGTACTTTCACACACTATTATTAAGTTCATTTTAAGTGTATTTTACTGCACTTCTGGGATATAATATACAAAAAGTATGCTATATTTGAGTTGTAAATACATTTGAAATATATAACAAATATATTTTCAATGTATTATCCTAAATACATTTCCTATATATTATAAGTTTATTAACAAGTCTTTAAAATGTGGATTCAAATATACTTCAAGTAGAAACAAAGTTCATTTATGAGAGTACAGAAATAATAAAAAAGTGTACTTAAGCATATTTAAGCACATCTTAATGGTGTCTCAAAATAGCACATTCAAGTACACTTAGTTGTATTTAAGTATATATTTAGTTACACTAATGATATTGCATTTGCACACTTGGTACAAAATTAGTGCTTGAAAATAGCGCACTTTTAACACAATAAGTGCACTTAAATTAAGTGTATTTTAGTGCACTTTTTTACCTGGGAAAGCTGGCAGCACTGTAAAGGTTATATTGTTTGATTTCTCTACATCCTTCATAACAATCCAACCATCTCTGTAAAGGAATAACCTCAGAGATATGCAAGAGGATGAGCTTATGGTATCCTGCGTAATGGACTATTTGTCGGGCAGACCACAGTGTGTGAGACTAAAAGACTATGTTTCTGATACAGATGTGTGCAACTCTGGAGCACAATAAGAAACAGTCTTGTCTCTTTTCTCTTCACTCTGTACACCACGGACTGTAAGTATAACATCGGGTCATGGCACTGGCAGAAATTCTCAGGTGATTCTGCACTTAGGGAGCGTATTGATAAAGGGGATGAGACAGAGGAGAGGAGTTGGGGGAGAACTTTGTTTTTTAGTACAGAAAGAATTGCCTTTAACTTAACATCACCAAAAACAAGGAACTGGTTATTGACTTTCACGGCACCACAAAGCCTCAATATCTGGTCACTATTCAGGGAGTGTATATACGATGGAGGTGGTGCAGTCTCCCAGGTACTTGGGCGTCCACATCAATGATAGGCTGGGATGATCTCATAACACTTAGGAACCATGAAGGAAAATGCAGAGCAGACTCTTTTTTTCTTGGAGACTGTCTCCCTTTAATGTGTGGTCAGTGTGATTTTCTACGCTGTGGTGTGCTGTACTAGTAACATCACTTCAAGAAATGCCCATAGAATCAGCAAACTAATTAAAAGGGTGAGCTCTGTAATGGGACACATTCTGGAGCAACTGGAGGTAGTTGTGAAGGAAAGGATGAAGAAAAAATGGAGTGCCAGTATGAGCAATGCTGCATATCATCTCTCTGTGACACACTAACACTGAGGACTTTCAGCCAATGAATTATTCAACAGAATTGGGTCAAGAAACACAACTGGGGTTCCTTTATAACAAGAGCAAAATGTCTACCTAATGCATCACAGAAGTTTTCTTTCTTCTATTTCCTTTTTTAGTTATTCTGGTGTGTGTTCAGACCGACGTGTGCGTTATCTGTCTGTCTATTTATCTATCTATCTATTGTGGACTAAGCCCCGGACACAGACAGGCAGACATGTTAAATTCACCACCACACGTTTATTCACAGTTCTATTTACAAAGTCCATAAAGTGCCACACAACCCACTTTACCCCAAAGTCCAGGCCTTTCACCTAGTCCTCTCCTCCCCCGACTCCAGCCCTTGTCTGAAGGGAGGCGGCCCCTTTTACATGCACCCGGATGTGCTCCAGTTGCTTCCCGGCAATCTTCCACCGACACTCCCCCGTGTGGCGGAAGTGCCAGCTGTGTACCCAGAAGCATTCTGGGTGTCCTTGCTTGTCTTCCCCCCGGCACTTCTGGGTGTGGCGGAAATGCCGAGGCCCAGGGCTCCTAAGGCACAGGGGCGCCCCCTGGCGGTGACCACGGGCCCCTACAGGGTAGAGCTTCAAAGCTCTGTACCCGTGACCCACAAAGGAACCAGGGTGGTCGCCCCCTCGTGGTCTGGGGAGGATGTAAGCGCTCCTCTGGTCTTCCTGGGCTTCCTGGCCGCGTCGCCACCCCAATCACCTCCGACACTATCTATCTGAAAATATTGACTCTTAAATGGAACTTTACTGGGTTGTGTGGTTCCTTGTGGAACTGTTGCTTGACAAATAACCATTTCATGCTGGGAAAAGCTCTTTACATGTGAAATGATTTTTTTTTAGCTTTTCAAAGATTCCTAAAATGTAGACAAAACAGAAATCGTAGGCTACTTAGCCTGTGTTATTATACTGTGTACAACGAGTCCTTTTAAAACAAGACCCCTTGGTATTTCACAAATCTTGTACCATCTATTCATGGTTATTAATGGAGCAGATTATGCAACTAAATAAACAAAGGTTGTTTTTTTTTTTGTTTTTTTCTGGCACTTTCTTGTGCATAGTTCTTTAAGGAACCAAAAATGGTTCCCTATGGTATCGCTCTGAAGAACCACTCTGACATTTTTATACATATGTACTGTATATAAAATATATTGATACATTATTATGACTGCTTATGTTTACCTGTGTCATCCATATTTATTTCTTGAGTAGATTCTAAGAGAAAGAAAAAATAAACAAATATTTATTTCAATGTACAGTACAAGTATACAGCTCTTTACATAAGACAAGAACAACTTTCAACTCAACTTCAACTGTATTGTCATATGTGCTCAGTACAATGAAAATATTATAGTGTGAGTCCTGAAGCAATCAACAAAAGCACACAAAAACAGACAAGAATAAACAACAATAAACAAAAACATCTCAGGTGCAAAACAAGTGTGCAAACAAACTGAGTAAATATGTTAATGTTGCATACTTGCGCAAATAACACCTCCATCCCATTCATGCTGACAAGGCCGTTCCTCCTGGGTTGCTGCCTCACACTGACTCAGCTCAGTTTCATTCCCTCTGCACTTTACTCCAGTCAGCACTCGGTCTTCAGGAAGAGATTCAGGGTGTATAAGATGAGGAGCAGAAATGGCAGATCCACAGTCCAGCTGCCTACAGACCACCTCTGCATCTGGCAGGTCCCAGGCGTAGCTGCACACGTGGCCCCATTGACTATTAAAGAGGACTTCAACTCTACCGGCACAAGAACTGCTGCCATTCACTCGGACTTGAAGAGTATCTTGAAGAGACAAAACCGGCAAATTTACATTTTGGTGTCCAATAAATTCTAAAAGAAACTAAATAAATCAGTAAAAAATAGATGAAGGCACTGTAATTTAGATGTAAACATCCATTAATTCATATTGTGATTCATATTGCATTTTCAGTTACAGTGAGAGCAAGATGGAGTCTATGCCAGCGACTTTGGATTCAATTCAGGAACAAACTCTAGATGTGTTCATAATTACAAAGTTGGATTCAGTGGCCGAGTGCCAGAAAAAGCCCTATGCATCTATTAAGGCATTTTCATTAATAAGATGTTTTGTTTAAGGCGAAAGTGTGTCACAGACGTTAGTGCTACTGGCTTACACGTACCATACTTTTAATCATATTACATCAGTTTAGAGTCACCAATTAACTTCATATTCATGTCTCTGGAATATTTATTTATTATCTTTTTGTCCTTTACTGCATTGTAATTGACTTCCTGTTCCTTTTCACATATTATCTTCTAAAACTTTAAAAATAATAGCTTAGTTTCCTTTTATTCATATTCACCATCCTTAATTCTGTACACATTCAAAGATCATAGACAAACAAGCAATGTATGCCCTGTGTATGAAAAGTAAATAAGCAAGTTACAAAATAATAATAATAAATTAAAAAAAAATCTACTTTGTCCTTTCCAGCCCAGTGTATGCAAATATCGATATTGTGAGGGACATGTGAAAGCAAGACAGGATTAAGACCACCATGGGTGCCAGGGTGTCAAAGCTCAAAAAGCCCCGTCACTACACCATTAGGCATATGCATAAAATCACAAATAATGATGGAAATCACATATGTCAATAATAAATCAGATACAGGAATTCAGGTAGAAAAACTCCAAAACTTTATATTGGGTCAACTTAATTTTTGCTCATTAGTGTATTACAAAGAATGTAATAAACAAATTGAAGAGTACAGCATCAGGAAATCAACTTCCTTCTGACGGCTCATTTAACAATATAGATTAAATATTTTTAAAAGGATTATCCCACATTGTGGAAAAAAAAAAAGATATGTAACTGGGCATTTTGGGTTTGCGTATTTACACAAAGTAAATAGCGCTGCTGCCTCGCAGATAGGAGACCTGGATTCGCTTCCCAGGTCCTCCCTGTGTGGAGTTTGCATGTTCTCCCCGTGTCTGCATGGGTTTCCTCCCACAGCCCAAAGACATGCAGATTAGGTGCGTTGGCGATCCTAAATTGTCCCTAGTGTGTGCTTGGTGTGTGTGTGTGTGTGTGCCCTGTGGTGGGCTGGCGCCCTGCTAGGGGTTTGTTTCCTGCCTTGTACCCTGTGTTGACTGGGATTGGCTCAAGCAGACCCCCGTGACCCTGTAGTTAGGATATAGCAGGTTGGATGATGGATGGGTATTTACACAAAGTAAACATTCACATTACCAGATTGAAGTGACTCAAACCTGATATTTTGTCTTAATGTGACACAAACCTGGTGTTTGCAGGGCTGTGTGGACACAGATATCTGATCTGTTCATTTTTATAGGTGGTCCTAGATCAGGTACATATATGATTTGTGGCCATGCAACATGAAGTCAGATCAGAATTCATGTTTTTTTTGTTTCTTTTTTTTTTAACATGGCCTGAGCACTGTTGTTATCAGCCAGCACCAGCAATGTGGCAGAACAACAATGGAGGAGAGATGCAGCTATGACAACAGTTACGGTCCCACCACTGCTGGCTCCCTTCTCATACCCACATATCTCCTGGTGCAGCATTGCCAGCAATAAATGTCATTTTTTGTTGTTGCTGGCGCAGATGACTCGTGCACAAATGTACCAATGTGTACATGCGTGCTGTTTTGCAGGGCAGATTCATTACATTCAGATGTAGAGATGCAGATTTCTGGGGACCCCCTGTAATGTTTTTTTTTTTTGTCCCAACCAGCTTCTGATTTTAAAGTTGGTTCCTAATGTTATTTGCAGTTCCTATTTTTTGACAATACAGAAATGACAAAACTAAGTAATTAATTATTAGAATGTACAAAGCATGTATGTTAGTTACATGGGGATGATTTAATGTTTTGTTTTAGCCTGCTTTTTAAGGTTTTTCATCATTGTTTTCATCCTGCTTTTCCAGGTGATCTGATGCTTTAATCCATTATTTACTATTGAACAGATTCTATAGTGGGTCTGTACTTGTAGCGTTTCAAAATTCAGTGTCATTTGCCCAGGTGTCCACTCTGCCCATTGTTAGTTGTTATTATTAAGATATAATTAAGTGAGCAAACTACACAGAAAAAGAGACAAATTCATTGGAAAACAACAAAAGAGAGTTAATTATTTAAGCTATGACAAAAATAAAATATTTCTAAATGTCTTAAAATGTAACATTGCACTACTGTCCCTTTCCGAATGCAGAATAAGACAAGAAAAAAAAGACCAGCTAATTAAATGAGATCAATTTGAGGTAAAATAACCCACTGATTGAAAAACTGGTTGAAATAAAAACCTGCAGCATCATGGAATCTCCCGTACTGAGGTTGAGAACTGTGGAATGCAGGTCACTTGAACTTATCAATGTGACAAATCCGATCTGAGCAAAAAAATCAGAATTGAACCGTAAAGTTTGAAATGTTACTGGAGCAGAGTGTAAAGAAAATCTTTTATTCAGATTTTGCACTGTTTAATCTATCGCAGTGTCATACCTCCTGCAGTGGCCTCACTGTCCTCCACATTGTCACTTATGTCTGTCTTGGTGTTACTGAATGCCACAGAATCTGTTTGCACATTAATATTAACTTTTTCCTGACCTGACTATCAAAATGGTTGGCCTCATTAGTCTAAACTGCAGTATTTAAGACTTCTTCAAAGTGCTTGTTCAAATGATCTTTTTTTAAATTTTTTTTGAAATGCCAGTTATAATTTTCCCAAAACAATATCTTTTCCTTCTTCTTTTATCACTGCACCACTGGGCTGTCATTTCAAATAGCCACCCATTTAGACTCTTTTCTCTAATCTCATAAAACTGATCTAACAGACACCTATTATGATTTTGTCCCATCGACCTAATAAACTGACCAATACTTATGTTTTCTTTTATTTAGGTCTGATTAGATAGGTTTACAATGAGACTTGAAGTGGAGCTGGGTGTGTGCTGAATAGCAGACTGTTGTGGGATTCTATGCTATTGGTGAAAACATACATGGAGTACTGCACCCTCCACCCATCCTTCTGCTGATACCAGCATAGGAGAAACATCCCCACCCACAATTACAGCAGCCCAGGTGAGCAGAGAGCTGAGGAGACTTCATGCCAGCAAAGCAGTGGGTCCAGATAGAGAATCACCACGACTGCTGAAGGCCTGTGCGTTGGAGCTGGGGAGTCATCTAAAGTGCATCTTTAACCTGAGCCTGGAACAGGGGAGAGTCCTGAGGCTTTGGAAAACATCTTGCATCACCCCAGTCCCAAAGGTATCACATCCTAGTGAGCTGGATGACAGGCCTGTCGCTCTGACATCACATGTGATGAAGATCATGGAGCAGCTGCTGCTTCACCACCTGAGGCCACAGGTCTGCCATGCCCTCGACCCTCTGCAGTTTGCATACCAGGAGAAGGTGGGAGTGGAGGATGCCATCATCTATATGCTACACCGATCCCCCTCCCACTTGGACAGAGGCAGTGGTGCTGTAAGAATTATGTTTTTGGACTTCTCTAGCGCCTTCAACACCACCCATGCTCTGCTCCTTAGGGACAAGCTGACAGAGATGGGAGTAAATTCATACCTGGTGGCATGAATCGTGGACTATCTTACAGACAGACCTCAGTATGTGCATCTCAGGAACTGCAGGTCTGACATTGTGGTCAGCAACACAGGAGCACCGCAGGGGACTGTACTTTCTCCGGTCCTGTTCAGCCAACATACATCAGACTTCCAATACAACTTGGAGTCCTGCCACGTGCAAAAGTTTGCTGATGACACTGCTATCGTAGGCTGCATCAAGAGTGGGAAGGAGGAGGAGTATAGAAACCTAATCAAGGACTTTGTTAAATGGTGCGACTCAAACCACTTACACCTGAACACCAGCAAAACCAAGGAGCTGGTGGAGAATTTTAGGAGGCCCAGGCCCCTCCCGGACCCCGTGATTATCAGAGGTGACTGTGAGCAGAAGGTACAGACCTATAAATACCTAGGAGTGCAGCTGGATGATAAATTGGACTGGACTGTCAACACTGATGCTCTGTGCAAGTGAGGACAGAGCTGACTATACTTCCTTAGAAGGCTGGCATCCTTCAACATTGGCAATAAGATGCTGCAGATGTTCTATCAGACGGTTGTGGCGAGCGCCCTCTTTTACGCGGTGGTGTGCTGAGGAGGCAGCATAAAGAAGAGTGACGCCTCATGCCTGGACAAACTGGTGAGAAAGGCAGGCTCTATTGTAGGCATGTAGCTGGACAGTTTGACATCTGTGGCAGAGCGACGGGCGCTGAGCAGGCTCCTGTCAATCATGGAGAATCCACTGCATCCACTGAACAGGATCATCTCCAGACAGAGGAGCAGCTTCAGCGACAGACTGCTGTCACTGTGCTGCTCCACTGACAGACTGAGGAGATCGTTCCTACCCACACTATGCGACTCTTGAGTTCCGCCCGTGGGTTAAACGTTAACATTATACAAAGTTATTGTCTGTTATACCTGCATTTTTATCACTCTTTAATTTAATATTGTTTTTTATCAGTATGCTGCTGCTGGAGTATGTGAATATCCACTTGGGATTAATAAAGTATCTATCTATCTATCTATCTATCTATCTATCTATCTATCTATCTATTATACACCTTTCCTGCTCTTAGTTTAGTTTTTTGTTTTTTGTAAGACCTTTAAGCCCCTTTGCGATAAGAGCTCCAGGTTGTGCACCCAAGTTACCCTGACTTTAGATCTGGCTTTAAATGAAAGCCTTTCAGAACTTTAATGGTTTTGGTTTATTTAGAGATAGTAATGGAAAAAAATGCCTATCTATATGAACAGATTTAAATGTACTTTAAGGATGAGATACTTGTAAAGTTTAAAGGTTTCCTTGAAACTTTTGGCAAATATTCTACTAATTCACAATGTGAGTACAAAGCAGCAGGCTAATGTATTAATTGTCATCAGTTTGATGCTTTGAATCGCCTTAAAAATTATCTCAAGTGGATTTAATATTTATTTATTCAGCCATCCATCCATCCTGCATTTGTTTCTGCTTCCCTTTAGTTGCTGCATAGATTGATTCCAGCGACATCGGCCTTGAACTTGATTAAGTACACCTGTTATTGGAAGAATTAATTATTTTCTTATCACCTGCATAACATATGTAATATAGTTATTCTTGTATAATATAATTTATACTATTACACCTGTGGTTTTTCTCCGGAGTATCATATTACAATTTATTTTTCATAACTACTATTACTACTATTTAAATCAGTGAAGTTTATTCCTGGAGCTGCCTGTTGTTACAGTATTTTTTACAAGTGTCACAAGGAGTCATTTTTACCTTTAACTGATCCCATTGTTTCCTTAGCTTTTATTTTTATTTCTTCTCTTATTTTGCATTCAGAAAAGTAAATTAGTGTTTAGTGTTAAATTTACATTTATAAGAAATTAAGAAATATTCCTTTTTGTGTCTTATCTTCGATACCTTATTCAGTCATTTTTTCAATTTAAATTTTCCTAAGGGCTCTGCCCTCTAAGTTGTATCCGAATACTGTCAATTGCTAGCAGTGGAGTTCAGTGACACTGCGGCTACTTTAATGCACTTATCTATACTAATAAACGGCAAAGCCCTCACTGACTCACTCACTCACTCACTCACTGACTGACTGACTGACTGACTCATCACTAATTCTCCAACTTCCCGTGTAGGTAGAAGGCTGAAATTTGGCAGGCT
>JANRMT010062817.1:22328003-22354126 GCA_026402145.1 Polypterus bichir lapradei
ATTGTTTAAATCAGTGAAGTTTATTCCTGGAGCTGCCTGTTGTTACAGTATTTTTTTACAAGTGTCACAATGAGTCATTTTTACCTTTAACTGATCCCATTGTTTACTTAGCTGTTATTTTTATTTTTTATCTTATTTTGCATTCAGAAAAGTGAATTAGTGTTTAGTGTTAAATTTACATTCATAAGAAATATTCCTATTTGTGTCTTATCTTTGATACCTTATCCAATCATTTTTTCAATTTAAATTTTCCTAAGGACTCTGCCCTTTAAGTTGTATCCGAACTGTCAATTACTAGCAGTGGAGTTCAGTGACACTGCAGCTACTTTAATGCACTTATTAGTAAATAATCGAAAGAATGACCAGCAAGTTAAAAAACAAAATACTAAAAATAAAAAACAATTTCTTATGCCCTAAATTCCTGTTTCATTTAGTAAAAGCTTACCATAACATAGTTGCTCATAGAGTCCTGAATGACGCACATTTACCTGCATTGTGAGGGAGCGTCTGGTACGGCATTACAGCCGTGTGGCGCGTTTCCCTGAGGGTGATCCAGCTCGTAAGAACCTCATTGTTGGGGACCCGAGTGGCTGGATCAGGCCAAGGGGTCACCCACGTAACAGATGGTAATTTCCGGAGGGTGGTACTGGACCGCTTGCCTGCGTGGGGTGTTGTCAACCGGGATCCTAAGTTATTTCGCCGTGTAGTCGGTGTGGCAACACATTGTACCAGTGCATGCTCCCTAACTTGAGTTGACTTGACTTACCATAACTAGTTTATAAATTCTTGAGAGATATAAAAAACACAAACTGTGAAGTACCAGCTTGCTTATTTAAGGTAGGAGTCCAATTAAAAAAAGAAATTGTTTGGGACGAAAACTTTCAGCCACTGGGACCTCCAGCACTAAACCTGAGGGAGGCTGGTTTATAGTGTAATTGAGTAAAATTGGATAAAATCCAAACATATCTAAAAAAACCTTATGGCCCGGAAAATTTACTAAAATCTAAAATAAAATGGTGTGATTCCAAAACAGAGGCATCACATAAATAACATTGAACTTTGTATAGTGTCACAAGGCTTTTACTAAATATGAACTTATTGAAAAATGTTTCTTAGGGTGTAGTGAATCTCTTACCACTGATTTTCAAAGTAAAGACAATATCATTGGTCACATGGCTGGCTCTAGGAATAGGCCAAGTAGGCACCAATCTAGGAACACCATGTCTAATGGTGCTTCAAATCTCCAAGGGTGACCAACTTCCCTGCTTGTCAATTTCATATCTGGCCAGGGTTGCCATATGTTCATGTTTTCCAAATAATTAAGTTAGTTTTAAAACCATTTCATGGATAAAAATATCAATTTGACAATGTGCATTTTTCTGAACTATTTTGCAAATGAGTCATCAAACCTGAATCGAGATATCACACTCTAAAACCCCTCTTCCACTGGTCTACCAGTGTTATTGAAACACCAGGGGGTTATCCCTTACACTATTATATTCATAAAACATTGCTCTCAAAAATACTAGAAAATAAAAACTAATGTCTGCTTATTACTCACGTTACTCCATCAATGGTCAGGAAGGTGGAGGGTTTTACAGCGTTACTGAAAAAAGACACTGGGGTACACAACTTTTCTGCATATCCTGGCATTCTCCATCAACAACAATCATGTTGCAGACTGGAAAAAGTAAATCTGATAGTGGTCATGGAAAAGATAATTAGGATTGTAAATTACATATGAGGGCAGTCATTAAAGCACCAACAGTTTTGGTATTTAGCAGAAGAATTTGAAATGCACTATTACAATCTCATACTACTACTACTACTGCTTCAATGGTTAACCTGGGGTAATATTTCATTAATAAGGTTTATTAAGGTTCTGATTTGCTTCCAGTAATTCAACAGTTTATTCCAGCGTTTCTTAACCTTTAAGTATTTGCGACCCGAGTTTTCATAACAGTTTTAATCGTGCCCCGCAAATGTTTTTTTGAAAGCAGCCCACTAATACCAATTTGTTCTTTTTTAATTAATGATATATCATAGATGCATATTTTATTATACCTACTTAACTTTTATCAACATTTATCTAACTCTATATTTATTTTTCTAGTATCAGAATGTACTTTAAGTTAATTTGCTTTGGTTTCAATAGATGTATTTTTCATATTTTCGATTCTTATTTTCTTTTTTTCACATCTTCACGCCCCCTCTTTTTGTTACTTCGCACCCCCCTAGGGGGGCCCGCCCCACAGTTTGAGAACCACTGGTTTATTCTACAGAGAGAGCACTGTGATCGAGCATATGTCAGTGATGAAACTGATACTGCTTTTAAATATCAAGTTAGAAGGAAACAAGAATGTTCTCCCTGTTCATGTTAGTAATATTTTGGCCTTTCAGGAAAAGCCACTTCTCTGTCAACAACATTTTTAATCTTTTAATGGCTGGGTTGGTCAGCTGTAAAGCACTGCTTTCCTCCCAATGGAGTTCACCAAATATCTTGCTGAACTTTCAAGTGAGGGACATGTGAATTTAATGGTAGTTTTAATGACCTAAAACCACTAATCCCAATGAATAATGATTAATGACAAGTAACTTTTATTTCATCACTCATAGACAGGTTTGATGTTTCCAAAGCCAGATTTGAAAATGAAATAATTCATTTGTAGAAAAACTGCATTTGCAACAAAAGAAGAATCAATAATAATATCTGGATGTGTTATGTGTCGGGACGAGAATATGATGCTGTTCTAACTTGCACAAAAAAAATTTAGCCAATTGGTTTTCACTTTTTACTGGTCCCTGTCAAGGTGTCCACATCTGTCAGTGTCTGCATGGGTTTTTTCTCAAGATAATGTGGTCGACACAAACATATGGGTATAAAATTATTTTACAGCAATAAACTAGTCCAGCATGTTTAAGCAGGCCTTGAAATAAACGGACTCCCCCTGCAAATCGGCTCTGGAAATGGATAGATATTTTACACTGGTCTGAACCAAACTCCTCTGGCATGAAAAGATTGGTGTATTTTATGGATCTAGGTATGCCAAATTAATTTCTGAAATTGGAATTTCTCTACTACTCCAGGCCCGCACCTGGGGGGGGACAACCATGACACTTGTCAGGGGCCCGAGCTAGATAGGGGCCCGCCCTTTTTTGAGTTTTAAAATATACGCACATATTTGAAACATGAAAGGGGCCCGAACTCTGTCAGTTGCCTGGGGCCCAGAATTTACTAGGTGCGGACCTGACTCCTCCTCGAACTGCCACCTTATCGTGGTGGAGGGGTTTGTGTGTCCCAATGATCCTAGGAGCTATGTTGTCCGGGGCTTTATGCCCCTGGTAGGGTCACCCAAGGCAAACTGGTCCTAGGTGAGGGATGAGACAAAGAGCAGTTCAATAGACCTTCTATGACAAATAAAAAATTTGAACGGAGTTTTCCCTCGACACGGGTCACCGGAGCCCCCCTCTAGATCCAGGCCTGGAGGTGGGGCTCAATGCCGAGCGCCTGGTGGCCAGGCCTGCACCCATGGGGCTCGGCCAGGCACAGCCCGAAAAGGCAACATGGGTCCCCTTCTCATGGGCTCATCACCTATGGGAGGGACCAAGGAGGTCGGGTGCAGTGTGAGATGGGTGGTGGCCAAAGGCAGGGACCTTGGTGGTCCGATCCTCGGCTACAGAAGCTGGCTCTTGGGACGTGGAATGTCACCTCTCTGAAGGGGAAGGAGCCTGAGCTAGTGCGCGAGGTCGAGAGGTTCCGGCTAGATATAGTCGGGCTCACCTCAACACACAGCTCGCACTCTGGAACCAATCTTCTTGAGAGGGGCTGGACTCTCTACCACTCTGGAGTTGCCACCGGTGAGAGGCACCGAGCGGGTGTGGGCATACTTATTGCCCCCCAACTTGGAGCCTGTAAATTGGGGTTTACCCCGGTGGACGAGAGGGTGGCCTGCCTCCGCCTTCGGGTGGGGGGACGGGTCCTGACTGTTGTTTGTGCGTATGCACCGAACGGCAGTTTGGACTACCCACCCTTTTTGGAGTCCCTGGAGAGGGTGCTTGACGGCATACCTTCTGGGGACTCCATTGTACTACTGGGAGACTTCAATGCTCACGTGGGCAATGACAGTGAGACCTGGAAGGGCGTGATTGGGAGGAATGGCCCCCCCGATCTGAACCCGAGCGGTGTTTTGTTATTGGACTTCTGTGCTCATCACGGATTGTCCATAACGAACACCATGTTCAAGCATAGGGGTGTTCATATGTGCACTTGGCACCAGGACACCCTAGGCCTCAGGTCGATGATCGACTTTGTGGTTGTGTCGTCGGACATGCGGCCATATAACTTGGACACTCGGGTGAAGAGAGGGGCGGAACTGTCAACTGATCACCACCTGGTGGTGAGTTAGCTTCGATGGTTGGGGAGGATGCCGGTTAGGCCTGGTAGGCCCAAACGTGTTGTAAGGGTCTGCTGGGAACGTCTGGCAGAGTCCCCTGTCAGAAGTAGCTTTATCTCCCACCTCCGGCAGAACTTCGACCACGTCCCGAAGGAGGTGGGGGACATTGAGTCCGAATGGGCCATGTTCTGTGCCTCTAAGGTGGTCAGTGCCTGTCGTGGTGGGATTCCTCGAACCTGTTGGTGGACACCAGCGGTGAGGGATGCCTTCAAGCTGAAGAAGGAGTCCTACCACACCCTTTTGTCCTGTGGGACTCTGGAGGCAGCAAATAGGTACCGACAGGCTAAATGGAATGCAGCTTCAGTAGTTGCTGAGGCAAAAACTCGGGCATGGGAGTAGTTTGGGGAGGCCATGGAGAACGACTTTCGGACGGCTTCGAGGAGATTCTGGTTCACCGTCGGGCATCTCAGGAGAGGGAAGCAGTGCAGTGTCAAGACTGTGTATAGTGGGGATGGTGCGCTGCTGACCTCGACTCTGGACGTTGTGGGTCGGTGAAGGAGCACTTCGAAAACCTCCTCAATCCCACTAATATGCCTTCCAATGAGGAAGCAGAGCCTGGGGACTCGGAGGTGAGCTCCCCCATCTCTGGGGCTGAGGTCACTGAGGTGGTTAAAAAACTCCTTGGTGGCAGGGCCCCGGGGATGGATGAGATACACCCGGAGTTCCTCAAAGCTCTGGATGTTGTAGGACTGTCTTGGTTGACACGTCTCTGCAACATCACATGGACATCGGGGACAGTGCCTCTGGATTGGCAGACCGGGGTGGTGGTCCCCCTCTTTAAAAAGGGGGACTGGAGGGTGTGTTCCAACTACAGAGGGATCACACTCCTCAGCCTCCCTGGAAAAGTCTGTTCGGGGGTTCTGGGGATGAGGGTCCATCGGATAGTCGAACCTCGGATTCAGGAGGAACAGTGTGGTTTTCGTCCTGGTCGCGGAACAGTGGACCAGCTCTACACCCTTAGCGGGGTCCTGGAGGGTGCATGGGAGTTTGCCCAAGCAGTCTACATGTGTTTTGTGGACTTGGAAAAGGTGTTCGACTGTGTCCCTTGGGGAATCCTGTGGGGGGTGCTCCGGGTGTATGGGGTACCAGACCCGATGATAAGAGCTGGTCAGTCCCTGTACAACCGGTGTCAGAGCTTGGTCCGCATTGCTGGCAGTAAGTCGAGCCTGTTTCCAGTGAGTTGAATTTTGCCCTTTGTCACCGATTCTGTTTATAACGTTTATGGACAGAATTTCTAGGCGCAGCCAGGGTGTTGAGGGGGACTCAGGATTGGGTCACTGCTTTTTGCAGATGATGTTGTCCTGTTTGCTTCATCAGGCCATGATCTTCAGCTCTCTCTGAATCGGTTTGCAGCTGAGTGTGAAGCGGCTGGGATGGGAATCGGCACCTCCAAATCCGAGACCATGGTCCTCAGCCAGAAAAGAGTGGAGTGCCCTCTCAGGGTTGGGGGAGAGATCCTGCCCCAAGTGGAGGAGTTCAAGTACCTCGGGGTCTTGTTCACGAGTGAGGGAAGAATGGAGCGTGAGATCGACAGGCGGATCGGTGCAGCGTCCACAGTGATGCGGGCTCTGCATCGGTCTGTCGTGGTGAAAAAGGAGCTGAGCCGTAAGGCAAAGCTCTCAGTTTACCAGTCGATCTACGTTCCTACCCTCACCTATGGTCATGAGCTATGGGTAGTGACCGAAAGAACGAGATTGCGAATTCAAGCGGCTGAAATGAGTTTTTTCCGCAGGGTGTCTAGGCTTTCCCTTAAAGATAGGGTGAGAAGTTCAGTCATCCTGGAGGGGCTCAGAGTAGAGCCGCTGCTCCTCCGCATCGAGAGGAGTCAGATGAGGTGGCTCAGGCATCTGATCAGGATGCCTCCTGGACGCCTCCCTGGTGAGGTGTTCTGGGCACATCCAACCAGGACGAGACCCTGGGGAGGACCCAAGACACGCTAGAGGGACTATGTCTCCCGGCTGGCCTGGGAATGCCTTGGGATTCTCCCGAAAGAGCTAGAAGAAGTGGCTGGGGAGAGGGAAGTCCGGGACTCTCTGCTCAAGCTGCTGCCCCCGCGACCCGACCTCGGATAAGCGGAAGAGGATGGATGGATGGATGGAATTTCTCTACCACAAGCCATTTATTCAAATTCAGTGAAAGGCACAGTTTTGAAAAGAATTGTTGATTTTTTGATTACAGTTGTCTCATGGGATAAGTATGTTAATGTTTCATTTTTCATATTTTGATACCATTTAAAGAATATTTTAAGCTGAGAAAAGGCAGTCTTCCAAATTTATAATGTTAGTTAAAGTGAAAAGCATTTCATAATCAGAAAGCATTTGATAAGGTGCCACATGAGAGGTTGGGCATCAAACTAAAAGAAGTGGCAGTTAACGGTGATGTAGATGGTTGCAAAATTGGTTCAGACACAGGAAGCAGACGGTGATGGTGCAAGGAACCTTTTCAAAATTGGCCGATGTTAAGAGTGGTGTTCCACAGGGGTCAGTGCTAGGGCCGCTGCTATTTTTATTATATATAAATGATTTAGATAGGAATATAAGTAACAAGCTGGTTAAGTTTGCAGATGATACCAAGATAAGTGGATTAGCAGATAGTTTGGAATCCGTTATATCATTACAGAAGGACTTGGATAGCTTGGGCAGATTTGTGGCAGATGAAATTTAATGTCAGTAAATGTAAAGTATTATACATAGGAAGTAAAAATGTTAGGTTTGAATACACAATAGGCGGTCGGAAAATCAAGAGTACACCTTATGAGAAGGATTTAGGAGTCATAGTGGACTCCAAGCTATCGACTTCCCGACAGTGTTCAGAAGCCATTAAGAAGGCTAACATAATGTTAGGATATATAGCGCCTTGATGTATAGAGTGCAAGTCCAAGGAGGTTCTACTCAACTTTTATAACACACTGGTGAGGCCTCATCTGGAGTCCTGTGTGCAGTTTTGGTCTCCAGGCTACAAAAAGGACATAGCAGCACTAGAAAAGGTCCGGAGAAGAGCAACTAGGCTGATTCCAGGGCTACAGGGGATGAGTTATGAGGAACGATTAAAAGAGCTGAGCCTTTACAGTTTAAGCACAAGAAGATTAAGAGGTGACCTGACTGAAGTGTTTAAAATTATGAAGGGAATTAGTACAGTAGATCGAGACAGTGACTTTAAAATGAGTTCATCAAGAACACGGGGACACAGTTGGAAACTTGTTAAGGGTAAATTTCATACAAACATTAGGAAGTTTTTCTTTACATAAAGAACGATAGACACTTGGAATAAGCGACTGAGTAGTGTGGTAGACAGCAAGACCTTAGGGACTTTCAAAACTCAGCTTGATGTTTTTTGGAAGAAATAACTGGATAGAACTGGCGAGCTTTGTTGGGCTGAATGGCCTTTTCTTGTCCAGAGTGTTCTAATGTTCTAAAAAAACAACCCAAGTACAAGCCACGCATTTTTTTGTTGTAATCTTTTTTTGTCTCTTCTGATTCCTTCAAAATAGCCTGCCTGGAATTTGTGTTTATAAAGTTAGAAAAATGCCATTTTTGTTGTATTAAATTGTTTTTACAGTTATATGAAAAGTCAGGTTGATCCATCCGTGGTCTTGATCGGATAACTGCTTAAACTTTTTCTTTGAAGTTAAAAAAGACTTATAATATGTTTTCTAAAGTAGCAGAGATGTAGTAATATGTTGAATTTTTAAAAAAACGTTAATTCCTAACTGTTAAAAAACAGCAAAAATGTCTACCATCTTTAAGTTATAAATTGTCATTACTGAAAATACCTGTAAATATGTGAAATCTGTTTTAATACAAAGTCAAGAAAAATTAATGATGATGATGACAACTTACAATTTTGGAAGAAGTTTATGTATTTACTGCTGTTACAATATTTCTGTGTTTTTGTCCAACTAAATTATAACAGTGTTTGTGCATGAACTGTTTGCTTGTGATATAAATGAATTTAATTGACAGGTTAATCTTGAAAATTAAAAAAAAATAAATCATTAAATAAAAGTTATTTAAATGAAAAAGCACACAGTTTTGTACTTAAAGGACTTGTCACTTACTGCAAGTAATATATGATGAAATACGCATTTCTTAATAGTTTTACATATTTGACTTTTATCAATACAGGATCAAATGTTTAAGAGTTTTCAAAATCAAATGTGTATTGTGCTGCAATTCTATTTTATCTCAAAGCAAATACGTACTTGAATGATTAAACTCTTTAAGCCTAGTTTTGGACATACACTTGGTATAGAATAAGAAAATAATTGACATTTCGCTACTTACGCACATCATGAAGGAGGCACACGAAGATGCTCCAGAAAACCCTCATTTGGCACCCAAATTATTGCTTAAAGACCTTGACTCAGAATTATCAGTGAGCGACTGATGGAGCTGGGAATGAGTCAGGGTTAAAATATAAATCTGCATGTGTTGTCTTTCTTTGTTACCATATTTGGAACTGTGGTTTGATTTTTTTTCAGCCAATAATACCAAAGCTTGCCTAAAATCACCATATATGAACAAGATGTAAGATGCAGCTGTAGATACATGAGCAGAACCCACATATATTATAAATTCTGACTATATATAATACAATATACAAGTGCAGTGATATTAATGGATATTGGCCACTGAGCATAATTACTCACTGTCAGATGCTAGAAAACATTTTTCAAATTTAAGAAGCTATTAGCAAACTACTATTTCAGTTTTGCATATAAATGTCTGTTATTTTTTGTGTTAGTATAAAGGCCTTCTGCTTTCCAACACATTGTGCAATTAAATAACATATTTGTAAGAATCATCTTCCAAACCAGTGTGTCATTGATGCTTGTTTTCTAATTTTATTAGTGGTCCCTTGGAATTCCAATTGCAGTGGACAATGCTTGAAAATACTTTGCATTAAGTACAATCAAGTGAAATTTAACTGAAAACTTTATTATAGAGAAAAAGGTTTGTTCTAAAACCTCACTTTGTACTCTCAGCTGAATGGGAAGCACCTGTGCTGAAAATCAGCAGGATGAGATAACACAGTAGATACCGGAGTCCTGCTTTTCATGGCTTGACACAGTGCCAGTGTTAACTTGATGCACATGTTTAACTGAAAAATCTTCAGACTGGTGCAGTTAGAGTCCATATCACTATTTGAGGTGGACTATGAGGTTGTTTTAGAGCAAAATAATGCAATATCTCTTTTATTAAAAAATATTTGTTAATGGAATATATGTTTTTGGCAAATTTTAAATATTTATCTGTGAACTTTTTGAAACGACTAATTTCTGTGAACGATTGCAGGGGAGCTGGATGCAATCTCAACAGCTTTTTGCCGAAGAAGAAAGGATTTTTGGAACAGGCTGAAAGTTTATCGCAGAACAAATTTAACTCATAAATTCACACTCGCTCATAACCCAACTTTCATATCTTTAGAATGCTGCAGGAAAATAGAGTAGCTGAATAAGAAACACAACAGTGATGTACAGATTGCACACGGACAGTGTCCAAGTTGATAGCTGAAGCCAGCATTCTGGAGCTGTGAAGGCAGCAGTGCTAGAAGCTGCACTCTAATGTTGTCTCTCACTTAGGCTGTGTGTTGGAATTTTTATTAACAGTTGTAATTTAGCAAACAATAAACAAGTACATTTTGAAATAAAAAATTAACTTTGACGTCATGAAAATCATCACTTGCCAGATAATAATGAAAAACAGTATAAAATGCAAAAGGGTTCAACAGTGTGCATTACGTAGGGCTAAATTATGACATTTGAATGTTAAAGGATATCAATGTGACAATCATAATACCCCACTTTTTCTTCTTCGTTAGAGGAAAAAATTATTTTAAACTTTCTGATCTGATATTTGATGCTGCAATATAATGTGCCAGACTGTGAGCTAACAAGAGTTTAATTTGCATGAGAGTTCATGTCTTGTGACATTATGTGATCATTATAAAGGGTCTTCTTTACCATCAAAAGTTGCAGACAGACAGTATCTTATGAATCTGATATAGTCTGGTTTATGTAATGTTGTATGCGTTGATTCATTATTTCTAAATGAAAAAATACAAATTTTGCTTTATAATAATACAGTATATCATTTTTTCCAGTTCAGTATCACAGGATGCCATGGATTATTCCAAAGGCACTGACAATCAGCAGATATATTTATTTCCACATACCAATGATCTCACAATATACATTGCAATCTGCTCAAAAGTATCTGTGTCATTTTAACTGGTGGTTTCCACTATTTTCCTTCATAAATTGCTTCATTGTACTATTTCAAGAGCCTTTTGGCTGTTTACCCATCAATCCACTGCTCTTATATAAATAGGGGAGCATATTTTGTTTATCATTTATGACAGGATTATGGAAGCGGGCTTTTCCATCTGCTTTGGACTATTCAGAAATGTCTTCAGATTTTATTAAATGTCACTTTCGTGTGGAAATGTGTAAAAAAAATTGTGTGTACTTGGGCAATGCTTGAAATGTTGCTGTGTTAACTTTTTAAATAGTGACCAAAAAAGAAAATTTATCTGATTGGTTGTTTGTGTTAAAAGATGATGAAAAAGGAATACAAATATACTGTAATATATATTTGAAGAAAAAAGGAGGTCTATAAGCATGTGAAGGAAAACCCTCCTGTAAGTAATTAGTGAGGGATCTCTGTTTCTGGGCCCAACCAGGGACAGCAAATAAATGTAGGAAATAGTGTGGGTGGAATGGGAGAAAAAATAATTAATCAATCAATCAATTAATTACCAATTTTGCCTTTACAAATTCCTGTAATTCACTGTAATAAAAAGTTAAGTGTCTGTGTGTCTGTCCAGTTACTATGTCCCTGTTATTCCAAAAGATTATAAACATTTTAGTTATAAAATGCAGTGCAGTTGTCATTCCAACAGATGGTGCTTCACAAACATTAATACTGATTTTACAAATCCCATAGCTAATGGCATATAACAGAGACATATGCATTGCTTGACGCACTCAACATTAACTTAGATTTCAACACATCTTAGATTGGTAGTTACTTAAATAATCTGGTAAGACTCCCAATTTATTTTCCTTATCTTTCTATGTAGGAGGGGTTTCAGGCCATTAGACTTACAGTATATCAAGGTAATTGAAGCCCACTTGTTTTAAGTAACAGAATAATACAGTCAGACAGTCAGTCATTTTCCAACCTGCTATAGCCTAACACAGGGTCACGGGGGTCTGCTGGAGCCAATCCCAGCCAACACAGAGTGCAAAGCAGGAACCAATCCCCAGGAAGGGCACACACACACACACCAGGGACAATTTAGGATCACCAATGCACCAAACTGCATGTCTTTGGACTGTGGGAGGAAACCCACGCAGACACAAGGAGAACATGCAAGCTACACACAGGGAGGGCCCGGGAAGTGAACTCAGGTCTCCTTACTGTGAAGCAACAGTGCTACCACTGCGCCACCGTGCCATCCCCAGAATAATACAATTTGCTGATAAAAGTAAGGATTATAAAAATATGATAACTGCATATGTATCGAAATAGAAGACAGGATGCAAGACAGACAAACACAACACATGAGAGGCTGGCTTTGCACTGGCTATTTACAGATCTAATTAATCAGGGCACAGATAAACAGTTTTACAATATCAAGACTTTAAAGATGACATTCAGTGCTGTGTCGAGTTGCTGGTTCTTGCTGTGGGTTCACGTGGAGGGCTCATCTTGCATTGGAGCAGACACTTTCTCTTTGCTTTGCGGTCCTTTTTTTTTTTTTGGTGGGATGTGATGTGATGTGGTCTTCCTTGGCTCGCTGTTAGACTGTTTGTTGTCCCCACTACAACTCCACAAGGAAAATTGTTACTTTTTCTGGCAGAAGAATGTTGGCACTTAAATTCCCTTCTTGAAGTAATGCTGCTTTTCAGTCTTCTCAAACTAGGGCTCAGTCACTGGCACAGAGCTTGGCTTGGCCAAGTGGATCTTAGAACTAGCTCAGTATTTGCAGACCCAAAGCTTTATGGAGAGGAACTTACAGGCCAAAGAAGGTTTATGAGCTTTTTTGCTCCACAGACAGTGGGTGGCCTCTCACCCCAAAGAGAGCAGATTATTAGCTTTCAACTCACAAAGAGACAAGCTTATCAGTTTTCAGGTTTTCAAAAGAGAATGGAAGAGGTGGATGCAGCTAGATTTGAAGAAAGGTGTAACCTCTGGTGATTGGGGAAAAGACTCTGTGCCTGCTTATATTGTCCGTCACATCCAGCCAGAGTTAAGTTAGTGTTTCCAAGCCAAAAATTAATGTCCATTTTGGCACCTTTTTGTCTGAAGGAATCACTGGTCTTATTAACACTTTAATTATCAACTGACCAAAATGTTTTTACAAGCTGCAGTTCAGCCATTCTCTCAGGAATGCAGGTTTTGCATTTGGATTTCTTCATCCATTAAATCCGAATGAAACTGGCCTTGTGTGGCACTAAAAGCCTAGCAGAATGGGCAATGCCCACTATGCCCACTATGTCCTACATTGACACCTTAAAATAAAGAAGATAACTATAAGATCATTATAACTGGATATTTTATTTTCTTTGCTCTTTCTTCACTGTACTTAGCCAATTCAATTCAAAGCTAATCAATTATGTGCTAAGTCTTAGTTGTATTCCAGCTTCAACAAGGAAGTGCAAACGTGAGTTTTCACAAATGAATCGAATTGTTACGTCAATGACAGCCTCCTTCCTAGCAAGCACTGTCTCCATCTTCTCTTCGTGCAATTGGTTGGCCCTACACTAACAGGCTTCGATCGTGCGACATATGTTAATTAATGGCTGTTACGAGGACAAAAATCAGCCATTGACACTGAAATCAAAGAATAAATTGGGAAGACTGCATTTGATTAAAACAATCAAAAAGTTCAAAATCTCAATCAAATTAAGCATTGATTGCTTTGCAGGATTACAAAATAACTTATGTAAAATGTAGAGTTCATTATTAACTTGTAGTTGATATTCTTCATTTTCGGAAATTCTGTGTTTGTAATTTTAAACTGTGAAGTACAGTAAACCCGCTCAAGTAGCACAATGGTAGTGGTGGTGTCTCGTGTCCCCCCTTTATGTGTGGGGTTTGAGTTCTGAGGAAAAGCTCTTTATAAATGTAAAGAATTATTATTATTATTGTTATATTTGATTATTTTTTTCAATTTCAAATTTTAAACGTTATGTTTTTTTACCAAATAACAAAATATTTAGCGCTAGGACTGTCACCCTCCATATTCCTTCACAGTACCTCAAAATTGATCCAAACACAACGTATGAGTACCGCCACCTTTTTGTTTACAAAAAAAACACGGATTCAATTCAACTACAGGACCCCAATCTCATCATCATCAAAGTTGTCCAGAATTGCCTGGAGAGACAGAATCAAGTGAAATAGTCGAAGGCTAAAGAGGAACTGGGGCAAGTTCTCCAAGATGCTTGAGATACACCACAGATACACATTATAATTATATGTCAGTTGATTTATATTGTTCAAGTCAAGTAGCTTTATTGTCATTCCATCCATACAACATATTGCAGCATACAGTGGCACAAAATAATATTTAAAGACAGGACAGGTAAAGATATGACAATTGTAAGAGAGGTAAAGAACTATGCTATACCATAAATAAGTCAATAAATAAATACATATTACATAAGTGAATAGATAGACATACTGTAATTTGAAATAGAGAGTAATGAATACATTTATAACAACAATTAATAATAAAAAACAATAGTAACAAGTGTAACAAATGTACTGCATAGAAATATGTTGCTAGGAGCAGATGTGAGGGCAGAAGAGCAGTACCTTCTGTCAGGTAGAAGTCGGACAGAGAGTCCGTGGGAGGGGTGGGAGAGGTCCTTCACAACATTATAGTCTTTGTGGATGCAATGCTATATAAAGATGTCTTTCATGCAGGGCAGAAAGGTCTGAATGATATTTTTTGCTGAGTACACTATATGTTGTAGGACATTATGGTCAGAGTCACTTCAGTTCCCAAAGCAGACAGCGATGCAGCTGGTCAGAATGTTCTTGATGGTACCCTTGTAAAATGTGGTAGGAAAGGAGGGAAGTAGTCTTGCCTTCTTCAGCTACCGAAGGAAGTAGAGATGCTTTTTTGTGCTGCTTATGGCCGAATAATTGAGTCAGAAAAAATAAGATACACTTTTATAGAAATTAATAATCAAATCTGAGGGAATAGAATCCAAAGATAGCAAGGATTTACTGTATATGTTAAAGCCTAGATAAACTAACCAGTCTGTATATGCTTGTAAGAAGATGTGAAACAGGAGCTTGGACTTTACATTCAATGTGACTATTAGTAACTACTGTATTAGTTAATTGTAATTTAACTGAAAAGTAACCAGACCATGGGGATTTATCAGTTATCCAATTTAGGCTGATGTAATTATTGCTAATTTTTGTATAGTCAGTTACCAAGTCATTGTATTACAGAAACGGTTTTGATGGTACTTAATTACACATAGCTTTTCATATAGCTAATCTGGCCGAGGCAGGCTCTCCTGGCCTCTGTTTGAGTATTTTTTTGCAAATCTTTTGAGGGTAGCCAGTTGCTGCTAAGCATATCTGTTCACAATTCTTTCAAAGATATTGATCTGTGAGTAGGCTGTGTTTTGCCTATGGGAGCCCCAACACTTCAGAGTTGTCTACGTTCTTTCTTACATGAGAGAAGATAATACATTCATGTTTGAAAACTTGAGTTTCTTATACAACATTTCAATCATGGAATCTTTTAAGGTTTATGTGCTGTAGTTTATATAAAATTAATCTAAGTATAGTATACATATTTAACCAGTGTTGCGTGACATTGCTGCCAGCTTAAAGCTCTACACTCCTATGATCAAACTCTCCTCTCTGACTCTTGGAATTTTCCATGTTCTTCCTAGTAGTCATGTTCATTTTTCTGCAAGTTCTTTACTTTTCCTCCAACATCTCCAATTTGTTGAGGTCAGGTTTGTTGACACTTCTAAACTGGTCATGTATGAGTGATCGTGGGTCTATATTCAGGAATACTCCCCATGATAGACTGGTTTGGTTTCAGCCTTGCACTTAGGGATGCTGGGAAAGACTCCAAATTTCTGTCACCAAAAATGAATGTATGGATGGTTTACTGAAACATTACTGACTGATTACTATTTCCTTAATTGTAGACATTCAGCTCCTTCATGCTGATCTTTGAATTCTTCCAGCTACTGTTCATGTTTCTATGATCAGTCTTGAAATTATATGTGACATCATAGCTACAGCCTGAGCTTGACACTCTGTCTCACAAATGGAATTACCTCTAGACTGGAACAATCTTATTATGTCCCTCAGGTTAAAATGTAGCATCTAAACATGCACCAAGCTCTACATAAATATACCCTGTCATTTTACTTGTATAACCTGCTGCTCAGGTTGATGAAACTGGCAATTAGCAGATATGTATTATGCAAATGTTGCACAAGGCATGTGAATTAAAAAATGAGAACAAACTTTTAGCAGTGAAGAAAAGAGCATGTAATTATGTTTAAATATTACAATGAAATTCATACTTGTCTCTCACAGATTAAAAGCAGTAGCATGGTACCAATAACAGTAAATAAATACTGTATATGACAATAACTGTATTTTTACAACTAATGCACTCCTGCTACATTCCTTTGAATTATCAGGATGAACAAACAAGCTTGATGGACTGGATGTTCTCCTCTCATTTATCAGATGTCTTATGTTGTTATGTCTGTTGACATATGTCAATTATACATAGGGTGGTCCAGATCTAATTATGCAGATCCAGATCGTCTGGATAACTTTGATTTACTTCGCGATGGTTTAGGATTTTTTGGGTGATTTTCTGTGTAATAAACTTAATAAGTTATAGTGTAATGAAAATTGCATAATTATATCTGGACCACCCTATAGAACCATTCCATTCTACCTTAAAGAGACTACTTTTTTCTTTACTATTTTGTCTTCATTCCCCATGAAAATATAAAATTAAAAAATTCCTCAGTCTTTACTACAATATGCATGCAGTAAATAACATAGTAAAATAAAAATATTTTTGGATGGAGCATTCCCTTAAGATATGTTACGCAGCATGCCCACAAATCTGTCTTTTAACATTTTCAAGAGCCCTTGGACATTTGTGTATGTGACCCAGTGAGAACATTTATATTCTTGATTTGAACATCTAGGCTTTTCAATTGAATTTTCTTTTAACACTTCCCCTGATGTTCTGTGCTCAGTGTGTCTATCATATTCACTACTTTTACCAATAGATGTAATGCTTGGGAGTTGATGCCTGCTTTGCTTTCTTTTCTGGTAACTTACAGTGTCAGGCTAACCCAGTTTGCAGATCTACCTGTGGTGTGGTGGTTAAATCGCAGTCTTTTAGCAAGGGGATGTGGCTTTAAGGCTTTGCAGGCACTTCTTATAAATGTGGTGCATCTTTATTTTTGTAAACCTTCCACTTAGCATACATTCAGGCGATGGCTTAGTTTGTTGGAAATAAGTCAAGATTTTTCTGCTGATAGGCTTTAAACCCTTTTACATTTTTACCAGTATCCCTTTTCTATATTTACGGTGGAAGTAATGGTAGTAACATAGTTACTACCGTCCACAGTTCACAATGAAACTCTGGCTTGCATGTCCTTAAAACATGAAGCCTATCACATATTCTTAAAATTGATCAACCCAGAAAAAAAGCTTCTACATTATGTACAACACAATGAAAAAAAGTCATCCATATTTAATAAAAAAGTGCATGCTTTTTCACAGTACATAGTGTACGATCAGCACAATTCTAAGGTGTTTTACAAGTATAGAACTACTGTGTGGTGCAATTTCTTACATATTGTACACATATAATTTGACAGAGGCAGATTGGGTGACTTATTAGGATGATATAATGAGGTAGAGGCAGGAATTTAAGTATCAGACTTAATGTGATGTAGCCAGCGACTCAACAACACAGCAGTTCTAAACAAATGTACAACTTGTGTAACTGGTTACCTCCAACACTCTTAGCTTCTTCATTAATTCAGCTGTTTACATAAATGTTCGTATCCTAACCACAATAAGTGGCCTAGAAACACCAAGTTAATGAGTCTCTCTCTTCCTGTTCTCACCACATGTAAGCTTTTCTATCTCAATTTGATTATTTTTAGCTTCCTGATCCTTCCTGTACTTCTTTCTGCTTTGGCTGCACCCTGGCAGGTGCTAAACTAACTGACTTCCATATTGACGATAAAGAACCAAGATATGAATTCCCATTGCTATTTATTTATTTATTTGTTTGTTTGTTTGTTTAAGAGAACAAAACACATACAGTAGCACACAGAACTTTCACAAACTCTACAACACTATACTGTTTGAGTTCCAAAACAAAAAATTCCACCAACTTCAAAAATTCACACACAACTGCTTTTCCCTGCCCATTATTTATTTAATCGACTCAGTTTGTTTTATTAGGTTTTTTTTGTTGTTGTTAGAGTGAACTTTTAACTATTTATTATGTCACTTATCTGCTATTTACATAATACTTTATTATAGAGATGTCTATAACTGTCCGGCATCAGTATGATTCAGTTATGGTATCTGTCTGGCATTTATTTTCCATGTAAGCGCGTGGTGCGCTCAAAACACGTGCATTAAATAAAAACCTGTCAAATTCACACAAATGCAGATGGTCTGGAATGATACTTCTGTGAAGCCTGGAAAAGTCTCTTTTCTTTTTATCTTTTCTGTTCTTTTTTTAGCTTGCAATGATGGGTTTACGTTTATAAATAATGTGACAACCTTTCTTGAAGAAAGTTTGAAATAGCAAACTAATCCTTAATTGAAGTCACAGAGAATGAATCCCTGTTTTGAGACTGACAAGTTTGTTTACCAATGCTTTCCATTGAGAGATTTTAAAATTTCAAAAATTTGTACAACACATTCTAATCCACTCATCTCGATGAAAATTGAATTGGGCTAACAAACTTTGTTGAAAAATAAGTGTGCCCAACTTCAACAAAATCAGTCCACTGGGAGCTGAGTTGTTTCACGCAGAAACTCAGATAGATAGGTAAGGCAACCACAGTAGGTGCTCTCTGCTTTATATACAAATGCACCTAAAAGAAGTTCAGGGTGTCACAAATAATGTGAGCTTCTCTCCAAATATATAACAGCATTCGCAAGGCAGTTTTTAACATACAATATTCATGACACGGGCATTGCAGCATACATAACATTTATGTAAATAATATTTACATAAAACTTGTTTCTACTGAGCCCCCAAAGTTCATAAACAAAAAAACAACAAACGTATTTCTTGTGCACATATGAAACCATCTTGTGTGCAGACAAAGAGGATCTTGTGCACACAAGACAGTTTCTTGCGCACAAGAGATCTTTTTTGCATACACACATGATACTGTTTTTGTGATACTTATGTCCTTTTAGTGGTTCTATACTTTAGGGACTCTTTATATTTCCAGTTCCCCTGTTTTGCTACCACAGCTGTAGGTTTTTTTATTCTGTAACCTATTGGAAAGTTGACAAGGACATGGAATTCATAGACCTACTGTATATTTTAAGTTGGGTCTTTCCCATAAAAGCATCAAGACAATCTATTTTCCTCTGGAACATTTCTTGAATTAAAAAAAAGATCTAGAAAATCATCTTTCTCCATCATTCATGTGCAGGAATCTGTATCACAACTCTTGGCTTCCAGGATTGACATAATGTAATTATAAATCAAATACATTTCTGTTCTTTCTTTACAGTGCACCTGTGCACAAGCGAAACTTTTCTGGCAACTGTGCAGTATTTTCTACACTGAAGACTTCTTTATGCGTACGCAAAAAGATCTTGTGATCACGCGGAACAAGATTTTTTTTGCCCATGTCCCTTTAGGAGTAGTAAATGTATATCATTCAAATAATTCATATTTATATTTAATTATTAAACACTCTCATTCATTCTAACTACAAAAATAATCAATGCAATACATTCACCTTAATAAAAGGTTAAGTGTCAGTGTGTTTGTCTTTGCATATGTCCAGTTGGTGTGTTCCAGTCATTCCAACAGCCAATTTGGCAGACATTGGCACAAACATTTACTTTCAGTTTTTAGCAATTCCTAGGCTGACCCGCCTTTTAAGGCGACCGACTTTTAAGTTGACAACTTCTTAAGGCAATTCAATATGTAGATCAATTTGATATTTTATACAAACTCATTAATTTGGTTATATTGCATTTGAGCGGTATTACTTTAATACTCGTAGTTTCTGTTATTTTTGTGATGAAATTTAAATTTTTTTTCTATATTGAAGTCGCCCTTTTGAACCCCCCTGATATTTACTACACGGTGAGGCATTTGTACTCCATCAACATTAATTATTTCCAGAGACATAATTTTGTCTATTTTTCCAGCGCATCGCGCACAAAAGTAAGGGAGCGATGGGAGCACCAGAACTCTGCTCACATCATGTCGCTTCGTACCGCAAGCTGCAAGTAGTAAGTCTGTGATAAGCGAAATACCGCTACGCTTTCCACTCACGGGATGGAAGGACAATCCCGACCGCTTTTATATAGTAAGAAAGACAGAAGAAGAAGATATCGCACAGTCTGGAGTAGAAAATCATCTTTTACCTGGAAAAACGAAACTACAAATCCCATCGTGCATTGCAAAAATGGATGGGGCGTGTGTGAAACTCCGTGCCTGCGTAGCACTCACGGGACGGAAGGACAATCCCGACCGCTTTTATACAGAAGGATACTTCTGTAAATCTTTGTTTTTTGTTTTTACTTTCTCATATACGAAGTATAACGAAAGTATTGTAATCATCCATAAATTCAACCTTGTGATTTTGATGACTCTCAACGTTTTAGCCCTCCCTGACTTTCTCGTATGCAAATTATAGGGAAAGTACTGGAATCCTCTAAAAATTCAATTTCAAGATTTTGATGAATCTCAACATTTTAGACCTCCCTGAGTCTAAAATGACCATTTGTGGAATTATGTCTGTGTGTCTGTGTGTATGTAAACATGATAACTTGAGTATACTTTCACTTAGGTCAACAAAATTTGGCAAACAAGTATTAGGTACAAAATGTAGATTTCTATCAGTTTTTTCGGCTATTTCCGCTAACCGGACATGGTATACTCAATTTTTTTCTATTCATGCAGCGCCAGAGTCCGATTTATTCAACTTTACTTTTATAATAATTGTTACATATATTTTAAATTGGATTTGATTTGTTGTTGATGGTTCTTTAATGTACATAATATTAAAATATAATCATTGTATTGTAGTTTACTCCTCAAATATCCATCCCCATATCTGAGTATATGAGAAAGTCGAGGGGAGACCACTCATTCATAAAAGACTGTTTTTTTCTTTTACATCATGATATAAATGTCTCTAATTGTGATTAACAACATCAGCAACAACATTTATTTCCATAGCGCATTTTCATACATGAAAGAGCTGAGTGCTTTACAATAATAATGGCTAATCAGGCTTACAAAAGAAATCAAAAGCTAAAGAAGTTAAATATAATTAGATTTGACACTACTGACACCTATTGGTGGCAATTTCAACTGTGATTTTTAAAGGTATTATCAGTATAAGCTGGTCAAACTTGCTTAATTCAATTCATAGTGTTTTGTTATTATTATTTAGTAAACATCTTTACCCAAGATAACTTACAACATAAGGGACTTGTAAAATTGTTTGCATACTATATATACAGTACAGTGAATTCAGAATATAATTAGACCCCTTCATTTTTTCACATTTTGCTATGTTGAAGCTTTGTGGTAAAATCACTTAAATTATTTTTTCCTCACATCAAGCAACACTTGAAATGTCAAAGTGACAACAGAACTTCAGAATTTTTTAGAAATGTATTAAAAATTAAAAACTGAAATATCACATTGACCCCACTATTCAGACCATTTGCTATGATGCTTGAAATCTGACTCAGTTGCATCCATATTGATCATCATGGAGATGTTTCTACACCTTGATTTAAATGCATCTGTGGCCAATACAACTGATTGCACTCAATTAGCAAAGACCCACACGTGTCTGTTGAAAGTCCTGCAGTTAAACTCCCAATGTGCAGCTCACTGTCATTAGTCCATCAGAAGTCAATCAGGGCAGTACAGTATTGTTGAAGCCAAGGTCAAGTGAATATGGATGCTGCATTGCAGGATTACACCATTGGTGAACAATACGCAGTAGTGAGATTTTTCTTTGGGCATATGGAGTGAAACCTGTTGAAATTCACCAAAGGATGTTGGCTCAGTATGAAAGTGAAAAGAGCAGGACTCAATAGAAAGTTTAGAAATGATATAGAAAAGTATATTTTTAAAGTTGATGTTATGCATATATGCAAAGAGAATCATGAGCATATATGAAAATAAGCATTATATCCTGGTGCACGTTAATATTGTAACGTTAGATTTACAGAAACTGTGGTGGGCTGGTGCCCTGCCCGCAGTTTGTTTCCTGCCTTGTGCCCTGTATTGGCTGGGATTGGCTCCAGCAGACCCCCTGTAGTTAAGATATAGTGGGTTGGATAATGGATGGATGGATGGGTTTACAGAAATGAGTTAGTCTTAGACCAGGGGTCCTCAGTCACGGTCCTGGAGGGCCGCAGTGGCTGCAGGTTTTTGTTCTAACCCGGTTGCTTAATTAGAAAGCAATTCTTGCCAATAATTTAATTTCATGGCTTGTTAGTTGCTTTAACTCTGTCATATCATATCTTAGATTTTCTTCCCCTTTCTAAGGATATCATCCAAATGATTTGAAGGCTAAAATGGAGGAGTAATTCTCAGTCCTTCACTTTTTTCTCTTCACTTTCCTTCTGAAGTATTTAATTAAACCCAATAGTGCAAGATAAATACACACAGGTGTAAATGGTAGGCTAAATGGAGAAATGCTGCTCTCGTTTGTCATTGTCATGTTATTGCTAATTAGGAGCAAATAAAAACCAAGAATAGAACTGTTTAAGACTAAAATAAGCAATAAGGGTTCAAAATCTTAACGAGCGAGACAACTAAAGTGAAGCAGAAGTGATACTTGAGCAATAAGGGCTTCTTATTAAGCATTTGGGTTGGAGCAAAAACCTGCAGCCACTGCGGCCCTCCAGGACCGTGATTGAGGACCCCGTCTTAGACCATGAAGGAGTTAATTAAGAAAGGCCACAATTAATTTTAGCATAGAAGAGCGACCTGCCTGCCCTTTTACTTGCTTTGTTTTAAATTTCTTTGAAGGAGGTGAGCTAACAAGCAGCTAGATTTTGTTTTAGGAATGCAGGTGCTGAGTCTTCTGCCTGACTTTGATTAAACAAGTTTCTTTAAGCATTCAAGGCTTAATTAAGGGAACACTATAGGTAAGTTTTCAAATTAGTGTATATATATATATATATATATATATATATATATATATATATATATATATATATATACTGGAAGATAGATGGCGCTGTAATGCGCTAACCTGACACAGACAGGCACTATAGGCACAAGTTCAAAAAGCACACATGAATTTATTTATAAATAGTGTTCCCAACAGCCCAGTCACACACTTTCCTTTCTTTACTTTCTTATTCTCTTTCTTTACCTCTCAGTCCCTTTTGTTTCTCCTCCACTCCTCCTCAGCAAACTTCGTCCTCCTCCTCCCGACTCTGGCTCCTCTAACGGAGTGAGGCAGCCCCTTTTACAATGTCCCGGATGTGCTTTAGGTGCTCCATGATGATCTTCCGGCGGCACTTCCTGGTGTGACGGAAGTGCTGCCGTCCAGGGCTCCATAATCCTCCCGGATCCCCCTGGCGGTGGCCACAGGCCCAACAGGGTTGAGCTTCTGAGCTCTGATCCCGTTGCCCTGATGCAGACCATGGTGGCTGCCCTCTCGTGGTCCAGAGGAGGTATTGTCCCTCTCCCGGTCCTTCTAGGCATCCCGGCTGAGCAGGATCCTCAGCCGTCCGCCACAATACATATAGGTTAAAGGAACATTTAAGTTTATATGTATGTGTCTCAATATGAATAACAATAAAGTTACAGAAGAGTATATCAAACTAGTTTTAAACTATGTAAGAATGAATTGTTAAGGAGCTGTACTTTTATTTCAAGTAGTCAAGAGGCAGCACGCCAAGTTATCTGCAGCTTAGCCCTCATCAGTGAAGCTGTGTGCTGCCACCTAACTGGCATGGCTGTCTATTACATCAGCCTTAAGTGATGCTAGTGCATCAAGTAAACATTAATTGAATTATTAATTAAGCAGTCCGGTTTTTAAAGGTGGTTTGTACTGAGTTCAAAGTAGAGATGAGAATTAATTAACCAAAGGCCCTCAATCTTTAACAGCTCACGATTAGGGAGGAGTGACTAGTTGATGTTCACCTCCAGGAGGCAAATATGTCCTTAGAGCCAAAGGGATTTTAATGAAGAAACAGATAGTGAAGGGTAAATTGTTATGAGGAAGTCTATAAAGGCAGGATATTGTTATGTGTAAAGGTGCAGAATGAGGTCATTATTATTAAAAACCCTGAAAAGCAGAAGATGGGAAATTGTGTGAAGAGGGGATATTTTGTGATAAGAATTGTAATAAAGTTGAAGCTCACAGAATGTTCAGGGCTCAAATCCTTTGAATTGAGTCTGTATGTGTGCCGTATAATAAAACCTGATTCTGCTGCCGAGCGTCATTTTTGGGGTTGAGGGTGCCCGTGCTGCCTAATCTGCTTCAACAATGGTTAGAAAGGTTTAAAGTAGAAAGAACACATGTAATGGAATTAATGCAAGTCAATATTGTCTGTGTTTAGTATACATGGGTTTCCTCCAAGTTAGCCTGGCCATCCTTCCACATGCCCCTGAGATGAGTGGGTTAGATTATTTGGCAAATCCAAACTGGCCCTATGAGAAGACCCTGCAATGGACTATTGACTTCAACTTCAAGACCATGTACTTGATTTAGCAGATTTCAGAATATCAATGTTTTTTGCAGGCAGCACAGTGGTGCAATAACAAGACAAGGGCTTAAGTCCTGGGTGCTTCCTGTGTAGAGTTTGCATGATCTCCCCATGTCTGTGTGGGTTTCCTCTGGGTGCTCCGATTTCATCTCACAGTTCAAAGACATGCAGGTTTATGTGAATTGGCATTGCTAAATTGGCTTTGGTGTGTGTGTTCACCCTGCAATGGGCTGGCACCCTTACCAAGGACTGTTCCTGCTTTGTGCCCAATGCTTGCTGATATAGGCTCTGGCTTCCCCGAGACCCTCCTCAGGAAAATCAGATTTTAGAAACGGAATTTTGTTTAAATGTGGTGAAATGAACATTAAAGTGAAACTGATGCATAACATTTCAGTTTTTATATAATTTAAAAAAAAAGGATGAAAATGTTAATATAAAAATGATGAGGCACAGTATTTAAATGAATTAACAGATAAAAGACTATGTGGTAATGTGGCTTTGTAATTTAACTCTTAAGTTGTTAGTTCAGTTTTCCCCTTCCTACTTACGGTGTTATCCTGGGATACCACAATCTGCATTAGTTTATTATATAGGCAATATATTTGTACAGTCAGAGGAGAAAGAAGAACTGTTTTGGAATCACTGAGTCAGTAGTAAACATGGAAACAATAGGCATTTAAAAGGGAAGTGGCAAAAGTGCAGTCCATTTATTGTTCAGATTATTGGATAACAGATCACTTTTGATTTGGTGTCTGCACGGTGGCTTCCTTCAAAGTTGAATGCCACTGGCTCCCTACGGATTGACCCATCAGAATGATCTACCTGACGGTTGCTTTATTGACATTATTAGGTAAAGGTTATCTTTTCAAATTTGCTATAATTTAATGGCAGCTTTAAACTGCATGTCTACATATTGATGAATGTTTGGGTTATATTGGCAGGGAGTATGGTGTAGTGGCTTACAAACGGGACTCTGAATCACATGGGTGCTGCTTTAGTTTTTCGCCTCTTCCTCACTATGTGACCATTTGCAAGTCACTTAACTTGTTTGTGTTCCAACTTTAACAACACCCACCAACAGTTGTATTGTGTGTTTGTACTCAAAACACAAAGTGGGATGGTATTTGCTAAAGAAAGGTGCTATATACAGTAAGGGCTGTTTTGTCTGTACCTTCTAAAGATTTTTATTGTTTTTCGACTATCTCATACTTGTAACTTCAACTGAGTTAAAATAAAAATGTGCTGGTGAGAATATTCTGTGTAAGTGAATTAGTTTAATATCTTTATTATTTTTAAGATTCTGTATTCAGTGATACTTTGACGTAGCTCTCCAAAGACTTGAGTTTGCATGGTCTCCCAATGTCTGCATGGGTCATTGTGGGTTTTTTTTTTTTTCATTTCACAAAAACATGTGTGTTAACATTAAATTGGGCTGGTGTGGCATGTGTACATCTCTATTTAGTACACACATTCTCCCCTATGATGAACAGATGGCCCTGCCTTGCGCCTTAAGCTTCCAGGCTCCAAAACCTTTTCATTCAATTCAGTTTATTTTTATATAGCACTTTTCACTAAGTATGGACTCAGGTCACTACCACACGTTTACAGGTATAATACACCAACAGGAATAGTTCATCTACGATAGATAGATAGATAGATAGATAGATAGATAGATAGATAGATAGAT